>JAUESE010000057.1:12881002-12895425 GCA_032274725.1 Malacoctenus triangulatus
CCCCCCCCCCCCCCCCCCCCCCCCCCCCCCCCCCCCCCCCCCCCAGCCCACAGTGAGTCACTCTGCTGCACTTTAGCACAATGAAATAGGAACACGCGTTTGGCCACAGTCAACTAAAACAAGTAAATAATGTGATTGACTTTGCATTTCATAAGTGCCTGAATGACCCACTGAGGTCGGAGACTTTTAGGTTGGTTTGGTTTGGTTCAAATGAAGATGTAAATTCCCAATGACGTACAATTGCAACCAAAGTTGAGGTATAAACAATGTAAGTGTGAGAGAGTAAGATAAAGGTCCAAAGAACCAAACTGGATACAACTGTTTAATGGAGGAAAGCCAAACTTTGGCCAAACAATTGACTTTTTGACCACAGCTTATCCTTTCATCTGTACTGATAATATTTACACTTTGTTGTCAGTTTGATTAATTTTTCAACATATCTACACACACACACACATCCCTGGTGATATACATCCTTTTACAATTTAAACAAATGTTGCCACTTTAACAACCATGATTCAGTCAAATTTAACATTTATTTGTACGGGTTCCACTAGGGGGAGCTAGTGTACTAATAGAGGATAAATAATCCCTTTCAAATCTAAAGCAAAGCAGAAAATAATGTACATATTGTATGTCGAGTAATATAAAGTGAACCCATATACTGTGTCTTTGTGCTCATATAGATCAAATATTAATCTTATGTGTACCTGTTGTATTTTCCTGTTACTTTTTTTCTTTATTAAATGTGTACAGTGATGATTAGATCCTGTGTTGTTTATTCGGGGCTCACTAGAAAATCACAGACATTGTCCAAGGTGCAAAAGACCCTCAGAGAGCCTGTGGAGGAGTGAGACGGGACAGTCAGGAGAAACTGGGGGGGGGGGGGGGGCCTGAATGAGGACGGGGTTCCCTGAGAGAAGAGGACGAATTCCTTTGGGGGCGTTGGGAATAACGGGGGGGAAGTGGAGTGAGAGTGACAGGACTGTGCCACATGCCTGTTTGAACACGCTTCAATGAGGGCGGAGTATGTGGGAGAAGATCAGCGCCCTCCGTTCTCCGTGCTGTCCACTGCGGGGACACAACGCCACAAGCACGACACTCAATGTCGGACTCTCAACCAGTCAGCCTTGCTTGGAGTCATCTTGTGTCTTCGAAAATGTGTCCAGTAATCCAATAGAATCAAAATCTACACGATGAAGCATTTTCACGGTCACGCTGGACACATTTAGTGATCTCAGGTGATGTTCATTAACCTAATTGGTTAATCACTCGCACTCAGTCCCTCTGAATGGGGACATGAACTGAGAAGACAAAGTAGCACTTGGTTCATCTGAAGGTTCGTGTCCGTTCTTGTCAGAAACTAGACGATATTGGTGGACACCCGCTGGCTGCCTCTGACCGCAGCATGTACAAACATTACCATGCTTTAGCATGGGCTGTTAATGAGTAGTGAGGGTGGGGGGGGGTGTTTACGGGCAGGTCGTCGTGTTCCCGGGTTATTTTGTGTCTGCGTTGACAGTCAAAGAGTGACCTGGCTGCCCCCCCACCTCCTCCTCCTCCCCCTGTGTTTGGGAGGCAGGCAGACGTCCTCGGTGCTGCCAAACATCCTGTGCTGACACGTTCACTGTCACACTGCTTTGCGTGAACTGGCGTACGACGACAACATTACGCATAAAAAACACAAGGTGGAGGATTTTTTTCCGCCTCCACGTGAACGGAAACGTTGCGATCAAGGACACAACGTTGATGATCACGCTGCATCATTTCCCAGATTGAATGATGTGCATCATATTATTGTAGTCCCGTGACTTTAAATATGTTAGTTTGAAGTTATTCTCAAAATTCAAACCCTTTTTCAAAATCATTTTGAATTACTGGTCATTTTAGCTTAAAGCATGTAGGACCTTGATGCTGTTGTCATTGTTTTCTGGTGCTATTTATTAATTACATTTGAGTATTTTTTACATTACAGTTAATTCTTCATTGTTGTTGTTTCTTCTTGACAAATCTGAGTTAATATTTCAAATATTGGCTTCTTTTAAATTTCTGAAGTTCTGAAGTTGCTCATGCATTTAAATGTTTAACAATAAATTGACTCTAATGTTCCTCATTTTTATATTTTTTGTGACACAATTCCCTTCGCAAACACACAAATGAGCACAGGGGTGACGACCTTCAGCAGACAAAACACACATCTGTGTTTTCAGTAACGCGCACTTGAACTTGAGTGTGTGCTTGTGTGTGTGGTTTTCTCGTTCACTCCTTCCTCTCCTGCACACTTGAGAGTGTTCCAGCTGCAGAGGGACGGTGGAGCGCTCTGTAAACTGTGTGGTCGGACAGTCGGGAATGATGCAAGTCACGGAAAATATTCGGCGTCTGAAAAAGCCATCTGCTCTGTTTGGCCATCAGCTCGTCTCAAGTCTCCTCCTCGCCGGTCAGCGTTTGCAGCTGCTGCGCGTCCCCGTCCCCCCCTCCTCGCCACACGGCGAAGGCGCATCCGTCCACTCTTGTGGTCACTGTGTTTGTGGAGGCCCGTGTGACTCGCTTCTGTTGCCTCCCGAAGGGGGGAAAGCAAACACCGAAAACCAGCCGATCGGTCACCAAAAGAAAAATCTCAGTAAACAGGGAGGCTGAGCGGTGAGTCAGAGGTGGTGGTGGGAGGGTTGGTGAGGGTTAACCAGGTCACCGGGAACCAGATGCGGCTGAGGAGGACGGGAGACGGAATAACAGCTGGCGGGACTTTGGAGGCAGAATGTGGACGTTGTCCTCTCATTGGCTCACGACATTTGAGGTCAGGTCCAATGAGTGGGATGGAGCGGGACACGCATGAGGCAAACACCAGCAGCCACAAAACCCTTCAGTTTCCACATGCTGGACGTAGGCCGGCTGAGGAGTGAGCTGACGCTCCGTGGACGGCACTGTACAGGACAAGCTTTTCATAATCACCCCCCCTTAACATCCCCCCCCCACTGCATTTTTACAGCTTTTATTGCTGGCAACTTTCATCTTATCACTGCAGCGCTGGTCCTTTACAGCTGCCATATTTCAAACTGCAGCCCCACTTATAGTTTCTGTTTCGGGCGCGTCTGCTTCCTGCTGCTTCTCCGTTTACTGCTGAAATCCAAGCAGCTCCTCAATGATTAATAACCACAGAAATGTGCTGAGGAAAGTTTGCGGTTTGGGAAAGTGCCGTTGCTCCAGCCGGCTCTTCATCGCGACGCTTGGATTCATGGACGACCTCCATCACGCGAACACATCTGTCACTAAAAACTTCTGCAGCAGCCGTTTCAGTACTGATGGCCTTTATCAGTCCTAATAACATCAGCAGTCTTTATCTGTTTACTACCAGAGGTTGGTCTTCTTGTAAACCTTCTATATCTTTATTATTCCCATTAGGTCGTGTTATTTTGCTGTATAGCACTAATGACTCTGCACGAGTGTGTTTGTCCCCATTGTCCCCATTTACCTGTCTAAACATTTGTGAAAAATCACTTCCTGCTCACATACAGTCAAGGAATAAAAAAGAATCTGACGTGACTAAACAGTTTTTGGTGAACTGCTGAGACAGGAGCTGGGATTCAGAAGCTTCCTTAAACCTTTTTATGTTTTTTTTTTTTAAAGGAGTAAAATTCCACAGAGATCACATCGCTCTCAGTTGCAATCAGTTAAAAAACGCTGACGTGTTGGAATTCCTCGAACCTCACATGTAAAGCAGTCCAGGAGTACTTATTTTTAACCTTGTTGCCAGCTTCCCTGTAGCGTCACTTCCTTTGTGCCCCCCTCGGTTCCACTCATTGTAAGGGTTACATTCAGCGAGAGGATGTCAAATGCACTTTGCGTAAGCTGGTAATCAATTCTCCGAGCTCGTACGGGAATATGACGATGGCCACTTATGATTCATATGTTGAAACAAAGGCCCTCATCACTTATGACGATCTGATTTTTACACAATAGTAACATGTCAGCACTACATTAAATCTGAGTGAAGATTCAGTTCATTAGTGGGACTTTGTGGATCCACATTGGCTGTTTCCGATTCTGATCAGGTAAAAATAAAACAAAGTAGTTCAAGCTGATGCTAACAGATAACGGCTACATTTTAATGTCGAGGGGAACCGGGCCCACTGCAGCGGGAGACCACCTCCGTCTGGACTGCTGTGGGTCAGCATCCAGGGCAGAGTTGCATGAAATTTCCACGCGCAGACACGCCTACATACTTCAAATGTTCCACATAGCTCAGAGTGAGTCCAACATGTGGCTTCATACGCAGATCGACCACGAGCACTGCTCACACTGTGATCTGATTCTGGTCAGTTTTTTGGCTTTTGTTTTCTTTGTGCTGCTTTTTTTGACTTATCATACAGAAAATATCCACTGGAAATGTCTGAACCATTTGATAATGGGTCAACGCTCAAACAGACGACCAATAGGAACAAGAGCAAGTGCATTGTCCCTTTTACAGAGGCACCTTGCGCTTTTCATCGCCGATATTCCCGTTTTACAACGCAGTAAATTCTTATTTAACATGTTCTATCTGTCACCGTGAAAGATAGTTGTTTATCTGTTATCATCGCCTTTATCTCAACATCACAGAGCACCCGTGTGGTTGTTACAAGCACAAAAGTCTAGAATTTGTACATTACAGAACATGAGGGTTGACCTTGGCTTGACCTGTCGGGCAACGACCACCAATTTCAACATTTTTCTCGTGTAACTGAGCTGAAACAGTGGTCTGTTTACACACTCACAGATAACCCGGACAACTACGGAGACTCAGTGTCACTTACTTTACAGCCTTGTAGTGTGAACACAGAAAAATTACTATAGCCTGGCCCTGTTTTGTTCATCGGGTCTGTCTGAAATTGCCTGTTTTGAAATGAATCCGTGGGCTTGTTTGCACATTTTAAGGGCGTAAATGGGATGACGTGTCAGTGGAAACTGGATGCAAAAGTTGAGTCAGAACCTTACACAAATAGACAACAGCCAATTAAATTATGTCACATGAATAGAGTTCTGTCCTAATCCAAGAGCAGGAAAAGGAGGGAGGGATTTTTAAGTGCGCTAAAGCATCCCGCGAATGATGACAATCATACCACCGACTATGCAGGTAATGAACTGAATTTCAGGGCGGTGGAGGTGTGGCTGGTGCTCCCTGCACGCAAGCTCCCTGTGTCTCATTAGGCCCCCTTGCCTCCTGTGGGCATATAATCCCAATTCCATCCCATTAGGCTTTAAATGACATTTTCTGCGGTCAAGTATGTCAACAATTCAATTACCAGATGTCATGACACGCTATTCTCAAGTGAGATGTATATTCAGCAAAGCTGCTGGACAAGCTCCAGGTCAAGCATGTTGTTGGCCGCGTAAATATGAATAATAGCAACGGTGTTGATGCTTGTGCACTGGCACACAAATAAATGCTTCAAATGTTGCAAAAATGACAGGTTTGGCTGTTTGTAAGGGTTTAGTGAGCAGCTCTGAGCTATTACTCACCTGTCATGACCGCACACAAGTGGGTGTCTGTGTTGACAGTCCACACAGCTGGGAAATAACATGTTTTTGCAACCAGCGAAATGATCCGAGTACCAGCGAAATGATTATCGACTTGAGTTTGCCTTATGTGTCACAATGACATCTCCGGACTCCAGTGAGTTTATGTGGAGTTTGCAAAAAAAAGCTGAAGCAATTTCATGTAAGTTTAGTTGCCAGGGAAACACGTTAACTCTGAATATAGAGCGAACAAATGTGTTCTCCGTGTGCAGACGTCCTCATGTAACCGTCAGACTGTCGTAAAAAAACCAAGAAATACTAAAGTCCCCCCACCCTCACCCTCACCCAGCCTCACCCACCCGCCTTCCCCGGTTACCAGGAACAATCAGCAAGCTGTATGATTGATTAAAAAGTTTTACTGGAGCTAGTTTACTGTTCTAACACTTGCAAACGCTTTTTAATAGGGTTTCGCTGGTACACGTAAAAAGCAGCTAATAGCTCGCAGAAAAACGCAGCATTGTGTCCCTGCGACTTCCAGCTCGCTTCCACTGCAGATCCATCGTCCATGGACGATGAAGGCGTGAGTGCTCATACCTGCGAGACACTGAGGGACGACAGATCCTGAAAGGGGCGTGTCCCTTCCCGTCGCCGGCTCACGTGTAACCATCTGCGACGGAGTAAAGGGCAAAGATTTGTAAGGATGTCTACATACAGAATTACGCTGACTGTTTTCTTACACTCGTAAAACTTGTGACTGCTGTCATATGAGTCCATAATAAAAAACACTGGCTGTGTTTATAACTTATGGTTATAGTCACTGTTGAATGGACGCTTTGTATGGGCCTTTTCATGAGATATAAAACGCATGGAAAATGTATTTTTAGCGTTATACAATGAGGTTTTGAGAGTAAGACGTCTGCGTGTTGCTGCGAGTGTGGGATCATTCCAGTCTAAGACACGGCGCTTCGATCGAGGGGGGGGCAGAACTTTATATCTGAGTGATGATATTGCATCGAGATGATACGCGCAGCTGAGCCCAGAGATAAAGCTTCCGATAAGCAGAGTAAACTTTGCACCCTGACGTGAGCCAAAGTGTGTTTTGTTTCAGGCTTGTTCCAGGACATCCGCGCCTCTCGCTGCGCTGGCAGCGCTAATCTTCGTCTCAGGCCCAGTTGATCTAGCGAAGGCGCCAACGCGCCGTGGAAGTGGGAGATTGGACCGTCGACCAATGGCGTGCCCTCGCTCATCCCACTCCATTTCCTCTCCGGCTTATGCGCTCTCCACAGCGCCGGCAAGCCAGTACAAGAGGGGAGCGCGGCAACATAAACAACCTGTGGCGTTCAGTCAGCGGCTCCGCTCACCCCCCCACCCCCACCCCCTCCCCCTCCCCAAATTTATACCATCTTGACAAGACTCTGACACGGGAGACGCTGTCATTGGGCAAAAAAGAAGCATGGCATGTGTTTGAACTCTTGCACATCGGGCACATGAGGGGCACCTTATCTCATCCAAATCACACTACAAAGTACATTTGTGGAGTGACCTGATTTTTCTGTCTCCAGCACAGCCTGTCACTCTGATAGGTCCTCCAAACACTCCCCCCCTCACACTCTGACACACTGCTGCGACGTTCCTGCAGCTCATCACCCTGCAAAAAAAAAAACAGAATCATAAGATAAAATTACCCAAAAGTAAGCATATTCCTGCTTATTTCAAGGTCTATTTGAGTAAATTTTTACTTGTTTCATTGACAGATTTTGCTTATTTTAAAGTACAAAGCAGCTTTTTCATGAGCTTGTTTCGCTGACTTTGTTCAGGATGATGTTGGGTCCTCAAACACCAAACGACACCATCAGAACGGAGAAGATTTGCCAACATCCAAGGGATGCATTCTGACCTGGAGGACAAGATTCCTTCGGTGTAACAATTTCACACTAAAAAAAGAAGACAATCTGTCACCTCGGGGAGATTTGGGGCAGATTTTTCCCACATCAAAAGAATGTTGTTGATTTCACCAGTTGATCAACATACACGAATGATGGCTTGGAGTCATGAAGCTTTAAAGAGGAATAGGTTATCAGAGGAACCTGTTATTAAATTTCCCTGTGATATTTCATAAAAAGTGTTTGTTTGTCTCACTATAATGAAGATCTTTGGTGAGCCCAGACTGACAACGGGAAAAACACTCAATGCTTACTTCGAAGTCCAGAGGAAAAAACCTGAGTAAATGTCTTCCCATCACACATATGGTCTTCCTGCATGCCATTCTCGTCCACCAACTTACTCTATAGAATGTCACATGCTCCAGTCTTCCTGTGGCCTTCCAGTAACACATTTTGCCTTCCTTCTGCAGAAGCTGTATAACTTTACAGCAAACCCTTACAAAGCAGTTTTCCTGTGAGATTACTGGAGTTTATCTGATTCTGGCAGAGGTGCAGGTGCCTCTGACACTCCACTTCTGCTGATTTGTCCTGACTAACATGGAAAAAAAGTCTGCCTGGTTGTTTTTACTTCTTTTTTCTCCTTGCGCATGCTCAGAGGCTCCTCATAATGTTGTACTTAACGCTCACTTTGTAACTGACTGGCTCAAACTAACTGCCCCTCTAACATGCAGTTATTCACAGCGGTCTGTAAAAGTAAAATACCTAATACTTTGGTACAATGAAGGGAACTTTGTGCAGTCTGTCTTTGATTGTACAACCATCACAGTTTGCTGCGTGAACAAACTGGTTCTGTTCTGCATAGTGCAATAACTCAGAGTACCTGTGCAGTACAAGCCGTGCGGCACCCTGCCTGGAGGCTTTCTCTGCAAACCTCCACTCCTCTCCCACCTTTACCTAATGATGCCCTAGTTTAAGGGCCACAGCTCCACTTGAGAAAGTTGGATACAGTGGGTGCATACGCGAATGGGTGAATGGCTGCACCAGTTGTTCCGATGGTTGCACTGATTACCAACTGATTGTGCCCTCATAAGCCACTTTTAGTTTCTTTTTGAGTCACGTGTTTTTGATAACTGCCTGCTGATTGGCCGGTTTCTCCCATCACTCCTGAGGTCTACCGTGGGAATGACAAATAAACAAAAAGAAACTGAGAGATTTAGTTTTAATGTTTCAGATTCTGCACTACCCATTAGTTACCTGTTATTTTGGCTTCGCACTGAGCCATGAACTGGGATCAGTTTTGCTTCCCATTTTCAGAAAAAGAAACTTCCCTGAGTCGGCTTGTCCTCGGACTTTCGGATTTGGGAACACATGAAGAAGAAGCACTTAACAACCACGGAGTAAATTAACTGGCTGATTGTGCAAGTTTCCTTCCCACCAAGATGCACGAGGGGGAAAGCTTAAAACAATGGGACTAGGAAGCCGTTCTTCAGGGCTTTCACATACTCAAATGACTGTACAGACACTAAACCTAAAAATAAGTGGTGTACATTATTACCTAACAAACAGGAAGAACCTACTGCTAACAGACATTTCTGTGACTGACAGAGACCTTGGGAGCTGTCTGAAGATCCAGGAGTGAACTTTCTTCTCTGGAAGTATTTGTTGTCATAATATGGTATTTACCAAAAAATACACAAAGGCTAAATTTAATAATCCACAAGCGATATAAACCCTCTGTTGAGTGTAATTCAGGATGAAGACAATGTAGCTTGGACCAGCTGCATTCGAAAGTGTAAGTTTGTTATTGTGGTTGATGGCGACACACATTGCGGCGAGGTCACGACCAGCACATGTTCACCGCAGTGTTGCTTCACAGTAACTCGTGGTTGAAAAGACTGATTTGTTGTTCTTCCTTCAACCCCCCACCCCCCCCATCCTTGCTCGACATGGGCCCGTGACATGGTGTTTCATCATACCAATGTGACAGGTTTGGACTGGGGGAGGGTCACAGGCGTGTCCAGCTCCAGTCCTGGAGGGGCCGGCTTCCAGCCTCCCTTTGCCTCCCTGCTCCAACACACCTGAGTCCAATGAAGGCTCGTTAGCAGGCTGCAGCAGAGCTGGATGACGTCACCCTCGTTTAGAGCAGGTGTGCTGGAGCAGGGAGCTTCTGTGTTGATAGCAGCAAGTGTTACCTGAAAGATGTTGCATTTTTAATGATAGCATTTATTGATGCATCTTTCATGTCTGTTGTGTTATTTTTTCACTAGCTGCTAGATTAACAAGGTTTCACATAATCCCCCTTTTTTTTTTATAAACACATAGAACCCCAAATTTTCCGAACTGGAGTTAATGCTAAAGATCCTGATGCTGGTGACTCTGGATTGTCAGTGGGTTCAGTCAGGACTGGCTCAGCCCAGCTGCTCACACTACCCAACGCGCCAAACCTGAGTGAACCGACTGAATAGTGGCAGCTTCGGGCGGGCCCGGGAGCTTGACGGCCCCCAAGGTCTCCATCGCAGCCACTTCCCCATCGCAGATCGTCGGTGACCAAGCCGAACGTATCAGCGTGTACGCGGTTGATACTGGGTTATCTGATGCGGCTCTTCCGGTCGCCTTATCTGGACTTGCAGAACAAGCGGAAGACCCCCCATTCCCAAAAGACATTACACTCGGACCACCATGATGGCTTTCAACACTCCTGCTGCGTCTGTGATATTGCTGAGTGTGTTGATGGTTTGTCTCCATACATCCAAAAGGGACCAACGAGCAAGCGCAAAGACTTTCGAATAACAAATGTCAAAAAAACTGAAAAATGATGGTGAAATTATTTGAACTGCACCGTAACTCCTCAAGTGCTCTCCATTCTTTAAAGTCTTCTACACTTACCAACACTCCTCACTTGTTGCTGGTCTTGAAAAAAACAGGAGTTATGTAAGACCTCGTGTATGCAGGCACCTTGTTTGTTATGCCGAAGTCTATCTGGGGTCATCTCTGATCTGCCCGCCAGTGACCCAGAAACCTGAACGAAACCGAGTCAGCTTTTCTTTTTCTTTTTTTTTTTTTGGTTTGATTGTTTGTTTGTTTGTTTGAAGACAGCACTCAGAACTTTACACAAGCATTTTTATCTTTCCGTCGGCCATCATGATCCACAGCCACCAATGCTGGTGCTAAAATTCAAAGTAAAAGTTCATTACACAACATGTCTTTGCCTGCTTTCTTGCAGCGATCAAACAAACGGATAAATAGGTAACTAGAGCAAGTAGTTCTCTGGCAAAAAAAAAAGTATAAAACAATGTGGAAACAGCTGCCAGTTGTAAGTACTCCATGTAAATTGTTTTTGAGGTTAAGTCTCTGTTTATATCATTCTATCCCTGCTAGTTTCCTGGTAACTGACCCAAGTTGTGAAATACTGCAACAGAAACACTTTTGTTTTTAATGAATTTTTGATCTCATGCACTCATGTCTCCGGTGGAGGTTTCTGGATCCTGCCTGGTCCTCCGTCCACGCCGAGTCAAAGCAGAAGCTGTGGACAGGAGGGCAGCCAGCACAGAGAGGTCTCCGCGTGGGACTCCCAAGTTTACAGCAGACGATCCCAAACCAGCTGTTTCGTCCACCCTGCTGGTTAATGCGCACGCACTGCATCGCGTGGGACTGTGGAGGACAGCTGGACATGTCAGGGACAATTGTGGTTTTCTGCTGGGACTCCGCGGCGGCTGCTGGACGCTGAGCTCCCCGGTGACACTCCGTCCCCACCACAGGGTGAAGAGGAACTGTTCTTTTGTTTAGTTTTGTACACACTAGAGGAACAACTGCAACAGTTGTTTTATGATCACTGCCTAAAAATTCTCAGAGTTTCAGCTTCAGGGTGTGAATTGATTTCTGATCCCTTCTAACAACAGTTTCAGAAGAAAAATGTGTTTTGGTTGAGCTAATGATTGTAAAAAAAAATGAATTGAATTAAATATTTGGACAACAACTTATATTTTGCAAAACAAAACGATTCCTATTGGTACAGATGTGTCTTCTTCATGACCGATTCCACCTTTTTGTTTCTCAAATTGTCCTGCAGATGATTGGGACAGTGGGTGGAGTCTGCAGACAAACAGTCCCAGCTTCACGGCTGATCTAAATACTTCCAGGCGAGACACACTGGTGTATAATCAATTAAACTCCGCTGGCATGCTCGCGTAGGCGACCTCCAATTCCTGTGGAGAAATAAAAAAAGTCAGCAGTGTCTGACACAATGAAGGAGACTTTTCTTGAATGAGGACCAACCAAAGCTGCTCTCTGCGATGCTTGCGTAACCTTCATCGCATTGGTATGCTAAAAAGATTAACACTTGCATTGCCGAAGCTGCAGGCAGAGCAGCTGTCACGGTCAGTTGAGCTTCAGCTGTCTTTCCTCATTCCTGCGACTGTAAATGTGGCTTTCCAACTGTTAAACAGATGGAGGAAGGTCTTTTTTTTAATCACAGTTGTGCATCAGTGACATATTTTATGAGCCAGAACTTTTCCTCAACACTGAAATTTTGTCAGTAGAAAGAGAGATGCACTTAAAAAAACACTGAGAAATAAGAGTTTAATAGAGTTTTGAGACACGAGCAGAGAAAAACACATGTATCACATGACTGACGATGATGCAACGTCTCATTTGTCTTGCTTGCAGATGTCTCAGCCCTCTGACAGCTCTGATTTAAGAGAGTAAATCATGGTGACAATCGTCTCACACCTCCAAGTACCCGGTCTGCTCTTAAAACAATACCAACACGACCTATCTCTGTCTGAAGTTGTGTCTTTTTTTTTTTTTTCACTGAGCCATAAACGTTTTATGGACAAAGGGAGGCAGATGGCAGCAAGCAAACATCGGAGCGGGCACACATCTGGACACATGTGGGGAGTTGCTATGACGTCACGCTGGGTGTCAATGACACGGTCCTTGTCCCGCATGTGTTCACCTGACACTTTATCCGTGACATTGTGAAGGAGCTGTGGGCTGGCAACACTTCTTTGGACATCTAGCTGTACTTGTGGTCATTTGCTGGAGCTGCAGTTGTTTTTGGCACATCAACAAAGTTTGTTTTTTTTGATTTTGGAAGAGAGTCACCAGTTGCAACTGTGCTTCATTGCAAAAAGTTGAACAAACTTATGTTCACTCTTGCTCCTCTGGTTCCAGCCTGAATGGTAAACATCCACGTGTCAACCTACTATTGTTTCTAAATGTTTTTAATTAATTGTGGTAAAGAGAACTGCGCTGTGCAGTTTTGTCGCTCTCCGTGAACACGCCGCGTCCCTGCGCCTGTGCACCTGTCCCACACAGTTTCAAAAGGTATCAAGAAGGGAGGAAGAAGGAAAGAGGTGTGTGTGTGTGGAGGGGTGAGGGTGTGTGGAGAGGGGAGGGAGGGTGAAGAGGCTGACAGCTGGGACGGGTAGGTGATTCCCCTCCTAACTTTCTGGGCGGTTCTCCGTCGCTCCTCTCCACTCCCCTCCTCTGCGCACTACTTTAACAGCCACTACTCCGCTGGCCGCGCACGTGGAGGGACGCAACTTTTTTTTTCACCCCCCCTTTATTATTATTCGTACCACCACGAAGCCCGCTGCGGTTCAAGGCGCGCCCGGTGCCCGGTGTCCTCTCAGCGCTCCTTCTTTCCCCCCTCCGGTGTTATGCCGCCAGCCGAGACGCTTTCTGCGCGGGAGAGACGCTTTTGTGAAGACGCAGACTTGCCGAGAATGAGCCCCGCATAGCTCCGCGTGTTTTTGCTTATCTGCCCCCCCTTCCTTTTCTCTTCTTTTCTCTCCCCCCCCTCCCCCCTATTTTTTTCTTCTCACCCCTGCTGTCCCGCGCTGAAGTGAAGCCACTGTACATAAGTATGGTAGATAAAGGCCCCTTGTTGACCTCTGCAATTATTTTTTACCTGTCCATTGGGGCAGCAATTTTTCAAGTCCTGGAGGAGCCCAATTGGAAACGTGCTGTGAAGCACTACAATACCCAGAAGGATAAAATACTTGCGGACAACCCCTGTCTGTCGAAAGACGATTTGGACAGAATATTAGAGGTATGGACACGTTCTCACATCTTTCCTCCCTTTCCTCAAAATCAACCCTGTAATTGACTGTCCTGTCCTGCCTGCGGAGCACGTCTCTGGGTCGCTTTATAACGTGCTGTAACTGGACTCATTCAGGGTCCATCCCACGTCCTCACTATTACCTCGGTGGTGATGCACGCGAGCGACCGCGAGCCGAAGTCTCGCCGAAGGTCTCGTGCATGTGGAGACAGTCGAAGCGGTCATAAATAGTTTTGAGGCGGTGACACATGAAGCCCTGATGAGCTCCAGCTGCTGTGTAAGCTTTCACTAACTCCTGAGGAATGAGAGGTTGTCAGTCGGTTTTCATGTCTGTGGGTCAACAACACTTCGCCATAGTCCTCTTTAGACTAAAAGTTATGCAGTCTTTGCTCTTTCCTTCCTCAGCCGCACACCTTCGTTCCTTCATGGTCTTATCTTTCAGGTGGGGTTGCACTGAGCCTGCTTTTGATATTGCTAATTCTTTTTATTGTCGGTCGTAAATGGTAGAGTCTGTCTGGGGTGAGTGGTTTGCGATAGCAGTGGAGTCCAAATGTGTCACCTCAGCACTTAAAAAGGTGCAGTACACCGTGTTCCATGGACACTCTTTTTTTGCCAATGTGGCAGATCCTAAGTGGTGGTGAAGGCGGGTGGCACTGACCCCTTCTGTGTTTTCACTTCTGCTCCTGAGCTTTACAGGTGTTTGTTTTTCCACGTGACTCCCTCTGGGCTTTACTAGCCTTTCTTTTGATTGGCAGAGACAAGAAGACATGATCCTGATGCATTCAGAAGAGTAAAAGAAAATAGTACTGTTTCTTTGCATCAGCTGCAATATATTTCACTGCAGGAAAAAAAAAACAATAGTTTCTTCTTTTGACATTTTTCACTTGCGAGTTTGACCAGAAACATGTCTGAACCTGGGGGGGGGGGGGGGGGGGGGGGGGGGGGGGGGGGGGGGGGGGGGGGGGGGGGGGGGGGGGGGGGGGGGG
>JAUESE010000057.1:12896308-12907962 GCA_032274725.1 Malacoctenus triangulatus
CTTGCGACTTTGACCAGAAACAGGTCAGAACCTGCCCCCCCCCCCCGTTTTTTTTTTTTTTGGCCCACTATTAGGGAGATTTATTATCCCCCATCAGCACCCCCCCCCCCTTCACCTCCTCCTGCTTCCTTCTGCTTCTCCCTTTTGTTGTTTGAGGGGGACTGAAAGGGGATGTGTGCCCGTGGTGGTCCACCCACCCCCCTTTCTCATTCATGGCATGTATTAAAGCAGCCAAATCCCAGCAAACGGACTCTGTCTGACTGTAGATGTTGTTTGGGAATAACACGGTTGACAGATTTGGGAAATTTTCCCCTTTGGCAAGTTGTTACTGTGAAGCAACTAAGAGAGCAGCATTGATGTGTGTGTTTTTTTCTCCTTTAGCTTGGACACTTTGAAGCCACGCGGCTGAAATGGAAACTTTCTTGTGCTCATATGTTCTCTCTTGGGGACAAAGAAAACACGCCGCCATCTGTGTGGTTTCAAAGCTCCTCTCAAGGATAATATTGAGTTTGCATGTGTGATACTTTTAACCCCTTCTTGTGCAGCACAGTCACTTGTGTCTCGCGTCCCGAAGGTGGGGAGAAAAGAAACGCTGAAAGTAGTTTTTCTCTTTCTCCTCCGAAAACACCTGCTGCCAAGCCGTCACGAGTGCGTCCGTCAAAGCGTGCGTCCAGATTGTCCTTGTGTTGCCTTTATCTCCCTCATCTGTGCTGGCAACGCGCATTTCTATTAGATTTCCACTGCGGAAACTTTGCTCAGCTTGTTAACAATTTAAAACAAAATATATAAGCAGGCCTAACAAGAGGGGGCGACACACTTGTAAAAGTTGGTCTTCTCTGTTTTATTAACAAGGGGTTTACTATTAACTGCGGGGCCCTTGAAGTGGCCCTAGTTTACAGATTGGATTTTATGGCCCATCAATGTTGGCTCTCGAGAAGCTGTCATAAAACTTCAGTAGGGGGGTGGGTTTGAACATTATCCCCACTGCAAATAACAAGTCAACACTGTGAGCGTCCTGGTCGTCCCACTGAGTGTGAGCACCCTGTTGTGCCTTATGATTTATGCACCACTGAAGAACCGTACCGAGTAGATGCATTAAAAGCATGAGATTCAATGAATGTAGCTGATGTGTCAACTCAATAGCTAACTTTTCTCAAGTTTTCCAAAATCTTCTGCTGCATAAAAGTTAATGTTGAACAACTTCATTCACCATGGACAAAATGATGAATGGTTTTTCTCCGAAGTATTTCTTGTTGTCCTGTAAAATTCGCTACAGAGGCTGGTGTGAAATTACAAGCACGCGGTGCTGCTTTTGTGGGGTTGTTTCTTCAATGAACAGAGTTTCAGGAAGGAGCAGTGAGCTGTATAAAAACAATCTGCTTCAGTGGAATTGAAGGGATTAATGGGAATTATGAAAAGCCACGAGAAGAATTCATATTCGTTAACAACCTTTTGTTATGAGCTCAATAAATCCCAAACACAATCAAGTTCTCATCTGTTTGGAGAACTAATCCGAGTGTTTTTCTTGACATCTTTTCAAATCGCATTTTTGTAAAGTCAGTTTAGCCGCAACAGCGTCATGGGCTTGCAACAAGGGGGAGCTGTAAAGAGTCTGAGCAGATTTTTATCAGGCCAAAAAAAAAGACCATTGCACCAAATTCTACTCTGAGTCCTGCAGCAGCTTGTCACTGCAATTAAACTGCGTGGCTTCAGTTCCGCTTGTTGTCACAAGTGATGCGCATGAACTGGGTGTGAGCCCGGCTCCGCTGCGAGTGTGACTGAGGTGGCCGGTGCCACACATGACTTGAAGATCACGTTTGTGGAGGAGAGTTTTTTTCCAAACGCTCCTCGACACACTCCCGTCACATGCTCTGAGCAGAGCGCGGCCCGTGGCGGGGATGAAACGGCAGAAAAGAAAGAAGGCGCACATTGTTTTTTTTTTCTTGTGACGATCGTGGTCACATGTGCCTAGGATGCAGTGGACGGGGGGGGGGGGTCACTCCTTTCTGGAAACGGCTCTCTTCCTCTATTCTGAAAGTGCAGTGACCCCTTCACACTGAAGTCCTGCAAAGTAGCAGTGCGTGGCAGCGTGTTTGAAGTTTTGCTTCTTGGGAACACTTCATTATTTCCACTCATTACCTCACCTCAAAGACTGCACATACTGTACTGTACGATGCAAATGAGCATTTTGACTGGCAGGAGTTGCAGCGGTTCACCATTGGAAACCTGCATGAACCCAAAGTCTCATCTGAGTCTAATTTACTTACACGTTGATCAACTCGTAAATAAGTGAAGGAATAAAAAGCAAAGTGAGACCCGCTGTTTCATGCAGTAGTTAGAGCTGAGTTTAAAGCAGCCACACACAAATCTGTCAACTCTTTAACTGCTTTACAGATGCGAGTACTTTCACTTTAAAGGTTTTTAATTTTACTGCATCATCCTTTTATGTATTGATCAAACCCAGAAAAAGCTGAACCAACTGAACTTTGAATGAATCAATGTCAGTTTCATTATAGTGTCAAATTTGGGTTTATGTGTTGGAGCAAATCACACAAATGAGGAGAATCACTGTTCCAGGAACTAGTTTAGAATGGTAAAAGTAAAACCAAACTGTTGTGTGCAGGATGAAGGCGAAAGGCCCAAAAAAATGTAAATTAGGGCATCAAAGTGAAACACTAAGAGTTTCTGCTTTTTCTTTGGCTTTTCTCTTGATATTCCTCCTCTTGTCAGGGTGGTAATTTGACCTGATTTTTTACTATTTTCTGCTTTTCTTTACCAAACTTTGTTTGCCAACTTTATAGTTAATATAACTCACAATTCAGTTTAAATCACATTCCAGTATTAATGCAGTTAGCACTCTTTTTTTAGTTTTTTTCACAACATCTGTATTTAATTTAAAAAATTTCTGACTTGAATCTCTCTTGTAACTCCTCCTCAGGTGGAGGAGTTGGGGGTGGGGGGGGGGTTGGGGGCTCTCTGCAGCCAGCTGTCCTGATAGTATTGTAAGTGTGGCTTTTACTGTTCTCTCTGCTATCAGAGTGTGGCAGTGGCAGTTTGCTGAACCTGCTGTTTGGTCAATATTTTCACTTCCACAAAAGCAAAGGAAGTACCCCCCCCCCCCCTCACAGCACAGCGTCGTGTTGGTTTTACCAGGGTATGTGTGATGAGGCTGCTCATTCTGATGTGAAATCGTTTCTGCATTAAGAATCACATGATCAGGAGAGGATGGTTGAAGTTCATTTGGGGTCTCCTTTTTTTTCGGCCCTTTGTTTCATTGTGTCCATTTTCTACCAACCACCCCGGACAAGTGGATGCGTGTTGGCAGCTGTGGTCATCATCCACTGGTTTAACAACCCCCCCCCTCCACTCATGTCGGCTCACAAAGTGTCCTTCAGCTTTCCTCGCTGGTGCTCATGTGCCTTGTTCTCAGGGTTGCTTGTGACCTGAGGCCACCACGAGCTGACCGGCCGGTGACCTTTTGACCTCGTGAGAACCTTTTCACATTGCAGAGCCTGTTCGGCCACTCCTTAAGACATCACCCTCTACTCTGGTTGTCTCTTGTTCAGCCTTTATGCCTTGAAATCAAGGTGTTGAAGATGTGCATTGACATGTTTGCCAATAACATGCTGTGTTTTATATAGGTCACGTTCTCGGTTTGACTGACACACACTGGAGGGTATATCTCCCTTTTTCTCCTGATGTGTCCTCATTGCATTCAGTGGATTCAGCAGTTTTGCGTGTGTCAGATTTGAACCGTTTTCAGTCTGCCAGACAGACTGCGAACATGTTCAGATCTCTCGTATCAGCCCTAAAACAAGGCGCAGAGCTGCACACGCGCGGGCCACAGACACGACGCACAAACATAAAACATCTGTTTTCCACAGAATAAAAGAACCTCAAACACCCCAAACTGGTCGGAAAAACAGCGTTCATATCGGTCGCGTAAGAAGAGTCGCACGAACCCGCCTTTGTTTGTCTTGTAGCGTTAAGTCTGAAATATCTGCTCTGATTCCATGAAGGCTGCGCAGCTGCAAAACTGTAAACACCTTATCACTCTCCATTAGTGCGAACCAAGTTTAGCAAGGAAAGTTGAAGGCGGCCCCGCTGTGGCGGCTCTCCCACTCTCAGCGAGTGTTTTCACTGTTTGTACAAAAGTGGGAACACTTTGAGGTCAGAAAATGCTTCACACACGTGCAGTTTACACACTCGTTTCCTTTGTATACTATATTAGATTTGACTTCTTTACACTGTTTGTGGATGAATTAGGCTTTGTTTTGCAGCAAAACTGCTGTCGCTGTGTCTTTACTGAGAAGCGGGTAGTAAATTGCGCAAATACTTTCCTTTTTATAGCTTCGGTCGATGCCTTTGTTTTACTTAATTACATTGATGAGAATAAAACAATTCATCCCAATTTAGCTCACACAATTGATGCTTCCTTTTTCTGTGATTGTCTTATATTTTTAACTTGAAATAAGTAATATGTGCTTGGTAAGGGGTGTGTTTTTTGAAAAGAAATCAACAAATCCCGTTGTTCTCCCAGTGTATCTGGTCATTGACTGAAGACAGCGGCACGATATCAAAAGTTTCTTTGATCGGTGTACTCAAAATAATGTTTTTCCCTTTTTCCTTGGCTAATAAGTAGTTCACCCCGTGCACATGGATGTAACCAGTCATTAGAGATGCTCTGGGCCAACGGGACGCCTGAAAAGTGCGTAAGTGGACGTCAAACGATGGCGTTTTTTCCCCCTCTTTTAATTTCTAGTCATGGTTAGAATACAAACTCGGTCGTCACTGCTGTCATCCCTCAGCCCGGGCCGACCAATGGGGAAACTGTGTGACTTCAGAAGACAAAGGATTGGCCGTCATTTGCTCTGGTAATTACAGAGCACAACTGTCATAGCCCTATTATTATTAAAGAGCCAAGCATCTTCGAGTACTTTGGGGCTTATGTGAATCTTGCAAACGCCTGCACATTCTCCCCTTTCTCCTAATGCACTGGGTTACGTATGGTCCCGGCGCACATGGACGGGTGTTTGGTGATTCCCAGAGGCGGGAGTTTTGCTGTTGGACAGATATGGTTAAAAAGGATTGATGAAGCGTCCGGAGCTGCCACAGCGTGGATCCAAAAAGATGCGTCATTTCACTCAGCGTACACCAGCTTTGTAATCTTTGGAACATCATCGTGTTGTGTTGCAGTAGTTGTTTAGAGTTGTAGTCTTCGCCTTCCTGTTATTCTTCTCAAAGTAAGCAGTCGCTGGGACCATGAAGCCCTCAGGTTAGATTCGCATCTCCAGGGTGCCTGAGCGCGACAGCAGATACCATCGATGTATCACAGGAAGGATGTGGTCAAAGCAGTGCAGCTTCTACACAGCGACCCGTGTAGAACTGTGTTGCCTCAGCGATGCTCCGTGAACTTTGGACTTTTGCTGACAAGCCAGCTTTGCTCCGTTTTTCAGGTGGTGTCAGATGCTGCAGGCCAAGGAGTCACGATAACTGGCAGCAAGACTTTCAACAACTGGAACTGGCCTAATGCTGTTATCTTTGCTGCTACGGTCATCACGACCATCGGTAAGTGCTTCTGGAGAATCCAGCAGGATAACCGCCACATAGTTGGAAAAGTAAAGCACTTGGACATTTGCAAAAGCTTGATACATGCCTGAGTTGCTGCATTGTGTGTTTTCTCCTCAGGATATGGAAACATTGCCCCCAAAACGTCCTCCGGCCGCGTATTCTGCATCTTCTATGGACTGTTTGGTGTGCCTTTATGTCTCACCTGGATCAGCGAGCTGGGCAAGTTCTTTGGTGGCCGAGCCAAACACCTGGGCCAGTATTTGACCAAAAAAGGATTCTCATTGGTAAGTCGATAGTCCCCTTTTGTCTTCCGTTCCTTCAAAAGACACTGGCATCTTTTGTTCAACCAGAGTAACTTTTGTTTTTCCCCCCCTTTTCCAGAGGAAAGCTCAGTTTACCTGCACTGCTATTTTTCTCCTCTGGGGCGTGCTGATCCATTTAGTCCTCCCACCCTTTGTGTTTATGTCCCAGGAGGGTTGGACCTACATAGAAGGCCTATACTTCTCCTTTGTCACCTTAACCACCATTGGTTTTGGGGACTTGGTTGCAGGTGAGCTTCATTCAGTTACACACAGCCAGAAAGTCTTTTTTAAAATCGTTGACAAAGCAACCCGATTTCAATAAACCTGTGACATTTTTTGACGGTTACTTAAAGTTTTGTTTCTCCTTTCAGGTGTGGAACCAAACAAAGAATATCCGACTCTGTATCGTTACTTTGTGGAGGTGTGGATTTACTTGGGGCTGGCCTGGTTGTCTCTGTTCTTCAACTGGAAAGTGCGAATGGTGATCGAAGCCCACAAGGCGCTGAAGAAACGCCGCAAGCTGCGCAAGCTCTCCCTCGACGAGCTCCGCCATTACAAAGAGTCTCACAAAGCCTCCCTCCGTTTGCCACCAACCCCCAACGACGTCAACATATTCGGCTTCCTTTCCAAAAAGCAGGAAGGCTACAATGACCTGATAAAGCAGATCGGCAACAAGAAGCACAGCAGGACCAACGGAAGCACCGGCAACTCTGCCAATAAGTCCAAAGACATCAACCGTTCCAAGAGTTGCAACGATGCCCCCACCTTCAACGGCCACACCATCCTCAGCCTGGACCGCTCGCCCCGCCAAAAGAGACGCTACAGTTTCAGTGACCGCGTCACTGTTGCCTTTTCAAAGTCCAAGAACTACCTCCTGGGCACGGACAACGGCCTGCTGCTGACAGAGGACCAAGTGGAGGGCGACCTCGAGCTCGACCAGGACCAGATGTATGAGAACCAACTTGACAAAGACATCGACCTCGAGACCGCAGGAGTGGGAGACCACGGCGCGGGTGGTCGCAGGACGTGGGACTCGAAGGAGTACCATCCTCTGACCATCCCGAACGCCAACATCACTTTCATCGACGAGGAGAACTTTTTGAGCAGCAACTTGGAGGAGCTGGATGAAGGTGACGACGAAGACGATGACGACGATTCCAAGGCTAAACTGTCCATCACCACGTGTGATGAAAACATTGAGATGAACTCCAAGGAGGAGCAGGGCTCCGAGTCCGAAGGGTCCGTTTTCACGAGCGATGACTCTGAACACGGCCACTCCTATGAGAAACTGGTGGAGGAATATGCGAAGGAGGACAACACAGAATCCTGACCGTGGTTGATCATGAACTCAGTGACCCACTCGGATTCTCAGCTGGTGACTTGGCCGGCATGGAAGTATTCTAATGTGAACCAGGTGAAAGGATATTGCGGTTATCCTATTGCACTTTGAGGGTCTGACAGCAAGACTGCAAAGTCTTAGATCAGAATTCGAATCATTGTTCTTGGTTAAGTCTGCAGAGCGGCGACTGATTTTTCTGATTCGAGCTTCCTGAGAACTCTTGGACTACAGAGCAATGCATTCAACCCAGGAGTATTTAACATCTACTCTATTTATGTCTTTTTTATGTTTTAAACATTGTGTTGTAATGTTAGGAAAAAAACATCTATTCACCTGAAATTATTTTTTTTTGTTAATGTGGAAGTAAAACTGGGTGGATTTGATTTCACCTGGTTTTATCCATTGAACTTCACCACATTGGTGCTTTTATATTTATTGAAATGAAGGACAGTGTAGCTTTAAATCAGTGTCTACGTGGGTTTTATATATCGCCCATTGCACAATACCATCAAATGTGGACAGACCAGAGTCCAGTCCAGTGCAGATTGTCCTTTTTAAACCTGAGCCAAACTCTGACCTGAGACAAATGAAGAGTGTTGGGGCGGCCATTTTATTTCCCGTAGTATTTCATTTGTGTTCCTGTGAAATCCTTGAGAAGTTGTGCCTGAGACTGCCTTTATTTTGACTTAAACAGAACTGTGACTGTGTGACAGAATGAAGTGACACTTGGTCGAATTTTGAGTCTCCGAACTTGAAGACGGGCAACAGAGTGAACGGTTGGAAGCAGCTCGAGTTGTTCTGCTGCTCTGCACACATCGCCGCCTTTTTCTGACTCACCGATTCCTCCAAGAACACTTTCACCTTTTTTATTCCCAAACATACTTTTTCTCGCTTCTGTACTTCACGCCAGTTGTCAGAGCGAACAATTCATAGCAACAATATTCTTGCCTTCTGTGTCTTTAGCACCGTTTCACTTGATTGTATTTGCCATGTAAATATTGGCTGAGAGCCCATCAGTAGCCACAAACCGCTCTTCTGAGGACACGGCCTTGCTGCTCCTGTTTGCCTTGCAGGCAAGGGGGGGAGTGGGCTTGTGCTAGCGTGACTGACTACAACACCGCTCATGACAGGCCGCCAAGGTTAACTTAGCAGCAGATCGATACTCTCTTGACGTAGGTTGTGGTCATGAGATTGAGTCCGCGGGCCTGCTGCTTCGTTGCATGTGAACCCACAACTATGACCTCCGTGCACTGCTTCTCTTCAGTCTCATTTCCTGAAAGGGTCCTGGATCTTATCGCAAGCCCACTGCCTTTTTCACGCAGTCACTCGCACACCACAACCTAACACAGTGTTACTTTGAAAGGAAATGTAAAACCGGCCTTTTCATTCAAGCCAAATGCAGTAAAGTCCGACTCTTGCAACATCGTTTGCGAACAAACAAAACGCACATTCTGCCCCGTAAATGACTGCTACTGTGTGAACCGCCTGAATTCCGCCGCAAGGCTGACGATATGCAATGTAACATCCAACTGAATGTACTCTGCAGTGACTCACTGCAAGTTGTAATCATTTACACTTGGTTAAATGTTCGCTGTTCTTACTGTTTGTGCTTCATCATCGGGTCACCACTGCCATTCATGTGAGCAGCTGTCTCAGGCTCGAGCAGGTCCTTTTCCTTGATGTCGGTGCAGCGTCGGTATGCAGCCACGGTACTTTGGTCGGACTGAATTTCGAGCGCGTCCCGTGATTATTTCATGAAACAGGTTGGACAGGTTAGAGCCATCGTTTCCCTCTATTGTTGCTCCATTGTGTAAAAAAAACTCCAGTGTAGTTGACTGTATAGCTTTAGTTGTTTTTTATGAATAAATTATTCATGTTTGTAAAATTTTGTAAAGAAATTGTGAACAAAACTGTATAGTTCATGTAAATAAACATTTATTAAAACATGTTTTGTGTTGGTGGCTTTTTCCTAATGAGTGCAGCACGCTCGGTCTGTGAAGTTGACCTTATGCTGTTTGTTTTTGAGGCTGAAGAGGAAGCCATGCGAATTGGAAAGAAATGGAAGGCATGAATTTGGCAGTGGATACTTTCCACTTGGCTCAGCTGGCGCCTCACGTGTCATTTTGAAGTTTTGAGGTAAAAACATCTCGACACGGCATGAAAAAACCAAACCCTCATGCATTGGTGAGTTGTGGCCTCTTGACTGCTTCTTTTAAACCGAATTTCAGAAGCCCCAAGTGACACCAAATGGTGTGAAATCCAGTAATAGAGTGTTGCAGAGTTCTCAATAAAAACCTTCAGAAAGTGAAATTTGTGTTAGGACAAGAACATGAATTCATTTCAAGCAAAATCCTTTCACCATTGAGGAAACGTCCTTTGCTCAATCAGTGACTCCGACTCCTTGATTATTTATTTTAGAGTTAAAATGATGATGCAGCAGTATTTCTTGCATACAGTTTCTAAATACATACATTCATTCAAATGTCTTTTATACGGCTTTGAAAAGCCTAAACTGCTGATCACACCATCGTCAAACAGTTTCCATAAGTGCTTCTTTTTACTTTCTCATCAGATCGGCTCACCAGGCTGTGCAAAGATTCCAGTCATAGTTATGCAGCAGCCTGCAAAAAGACCCATAAAACATCCTATGTCCAGCCGTTATTGTCTCTCTGTTCCAGGATAGCACTTGACATTTTTCCCCAAGCCCTCAGGTCAACCATGGGGAGGTTCCCCTCTGTGAAGCATGGCGATGGGAGCATCATGTTGTGCTGATGCTTGTGGGCTCCTGGCGATTGTAATCTTGCAAAAGTGAAATGAATGAAGGCTATCGCACTTGCATCTGCAAACGGCGACACCGCCTAAAGCTATAAAATCTATAGACTCAAAGATTTATAACAAAAAAACAGAACGTTAAAAAGTTAAAATCAACAAAAATTTTGGATGAATTGTGAAGACTCAATAGATTTTGTGATGACTTTGCCTCATAGGATCAATTATATTGATTATGTGAAACAGAAAGTTAGAAATAGTCCAGTGCTTTAAAATACGCAGACTGAGCGTTTTGACTTTGGATGACTTATTCTGCATAAAAAACCCAAGGACGTCCTCTTTAACAACTGAACAACCCAGTTAAAAGATTTAAAAGCTCAAACAAAAACAAGCATCAAAAATCAGCTACGCTTCAAACACTTGACAGGAAGGTCAGCTGTTTCTTATAGATGACCAATTATAGATTAGAAGGCCAAAGAATGCTGACATCTTCCAATTGGGTCAAAGATGTGAGATTAGTGACTGAATTAATCAGTTATTGTTGGTACAAGCTGAAAATGAACTTCACTGCCGGAAGGGTTTTAACCGAAAAACCTTCGCTGGTGAAGGAAATCTTTTATTTTACAGTTTCAACAGTAGGTTTCTGGGAGTGATGATATATGATCGCTACACATTCCTGTCGACATCTAAATTACATCTCAATACTTCTCAAGAATCCCACGTTGAGCGCGGTTCAAAGTCTGACATGGAGACAAACAGAATTCCCCTGCATTTCTGCCCGTCAATGTTTCACCAGAATGGGAGGCGTCAAAGAACCTTCACCCGTATAAATGGTAACTCATGATGATTGCTGATGATGGTCACTGAACCAGATTAAAGCGCAGGCTCCGGGTAAAATGTGCTGATCCTGGTGGAAACCAGAAAGTCTCCTATTTCTGTGGGATTGCAGGCGCGGCATAAATCAGCCGCCCTCAATGTGTTCGAGCTCCGCGCCCTGAAGTGCGATCCAGTGTGTGCAGACAAATTACAAGGACACTGAGACCATCCTGGATTCAACTGCCTGTTTTAAAGTTTGTTTTTTTGTGCTTCAAACTGTAACAGTCATCAGTATTTCACACAAAAAAAGTCTTGTTTCAGGGTCATGCATTTCCAACTGACTCAGTTCTCCCAACAGCAACATGAGAGAAGTAACATTACCATCGGGTTTGCAGCACTTTAGCCTGGATTTGAAGAGAGAATCTAGCTTCAACACATTTTAATTTGTCTTCATGCACAATCCCAGAAAGGAAGCAGGTCAGCAGGCCTCCAATAATGCCAACTGACCTCATGAGCAGGACAGTAAAAAATGTCCTGCACACATGCACACACGGCAGTTTTGTTCACTTCAGCACAATATTCTGATAAATTGATAAATTTGATAAATTTGTAGTTAATAGAATTTGAGTATTGAATGAGTGTGGAAAAAAAAAACTAACACTGTGAACTTTGAACAAATTATTGCGTGCCAAGTGTGTCAACAACATTTTATCGTATGCTTTTATTGTGCTTGTAGTGATCAGGCAGCATTGTCCAAAAGTCGCAGTACACATGTGGGTAAGGAGGCGTGGAGGCCTCTGTGTCGGCATCAAAAGCCCTCACACATTCAAAAGTCCCTCAGATCATCTAAATCACTG
>JAUESE010000057.1:12944692-12955014 GCA_032274725.1 Malacoctenus triangulatus
TTTGAGAGTGACTGTTGACCCCGCGGCAACGGGCGCTGATGGTTTATCTGGTGACACCGGCGATTTCGCGTCAGCGTCTGGTGTTGACCTTTTGGGGATTTTTGACTTTGAAGTGGTCGCACTTGAAAGACTGCTGGGTGTTTGCTCTTTTATCGTCGGCGACGCGGAAACTGTCTTCTCGCTGCTGCGTTCACTCTGCGGCGGACTATCGCTGGATCTTTCCACTTTGCTGCTCTCCGTGGAGACCTTTGCTTTTGTTGTGACATTCCTGGTCTTGCTTCCAGCTGCAGAGGTCGGGGTCTTTGTTCCACTTGCTGTGGCATGCTGGCTCTCCGCTGCTCCTTTAACCCCTCGTTTGGAGGGGCCAGTCTGGGTCGCCGCTTGGCCTTTCACGCCGGATTCCAGCGCTCGGGGCTTCGTTCTGTGCATGTCTGAAGCTGCAGAGGTTTCGTCGAAGTCAGAAGCCTCGGAATCTGTGTTTTCCCTCGCTATGGGTTCAGGAGTGTTTGCGCCGGCGTGTGCAGTCTCATCTGCTGTGGGCAGTTCAAGAGTTGCCTCCGTGGATTCTGCATCGTTGCTTTGGCCGATCGGCAGCCTGTCAGGAGAGAAAAAGAAGAGAAATCTTTGTAACTACGTCTGTCTCCATGCCAGAAATCCATTTATTGTCTCACAATCTCCTCTTCAAATTAAATCTGCATTCATCTCAAATCTGACAGGCGATTGATTCATTCCTCTCACTTTCCTGTTGGTTGGATGAACATTGACAGAGTACTCAGCAGCTTGGTGAATGTGTAGCTGCAGCCAGTATGTGGTTAATTTAAGCTAACAGAAAGACAGGAAACAGAGGAAAGAGCACGGCTCAATCCAAAAATAACAAAGCCTCCAAAGAGTCATCTTTACTTTTGAATTGTTGTCTGCAGTTTTTCGCTGTGACTCAGGATGTGCAACAACGCTTGTCAACATAATAAAAAAATGCTTGTTTTTTTAGGCCTTTAGTATTCTTCAGACTAAAATTACAAAATGTTGCCGAGAGCTACATTAGAGGATATTCAAAGCGGCAGTAACCTACCCAGAGTTGACATCATGTCTCTGTCCCAAATATGTTTTTTCAGCCTTGCTGTTTTGAAGCTTCTGAGAAAAAAGGCTGAAGTAAAACCTTTTGTTGTTTTATCAGATTGTGTATTTAAAGTTTGTGGTGATGACAGCTTTTTTGCAGCGACAGTGTTTGTTTTCAGCCTGAATCTTCATTTGACACAAAGTTATCATTATAAACATAATTTAAGAGCTATTTTCTTTAATGTACCTTAGCTAAGTATTGGATACGTGAACAGGTAATCCCTGTATTAAAACTCCATATAAATGAATACATGCCTGTCCCATCATTTACACATCTATGCACAATAGTAAAATCATCATTTGCTACTCAGCTAACTTGACAAAAAGCAAACATCAAACTCACCACCTGGGAAACGATTCGACTCAAACAAGAATGCAGAAAAAAGAACTACTTTTTCAGAAACATTCAGGTCAAACATGCAGGTCCATCTCCCTGCAGTGGTTTAAACCATAAATCAGTCTGGGTCTATTATAAAAAGTTTGGCCTACATCCAAGCATCAATAAAAAGTAGGAAATCTCCAAAGAAAAGTTTCATGCCTCTTCCTCCTGCATGCAAAGGGTGGCACCCAGTTTCTCTTGAACTGTGTGGGTCACAATGTAACTATTATGTCTCACTAAAGTGTAGCTTCTTTATAGCTGTTTCATTCTGTAATCCCTGATCCATTCATGGAGTCAATATACACACAACACAAACACACACACAGAAGGTGACCTTCAACTATGACTTGATGAAAAGAAAATATATATGTTTTGACTATATTTGACTATATTTCCGCTTTAAAGTTACATTTAATGAACGACAATGACATGGCCAGACTTTCTAAGAGAATGTTACTGTTTTTAATGATGAGATGTACAGTGTATGAATATTTCAGTGGTTCACTGCAGGCTTAGTTCATTGTTCTCCTGCGGTACAATGGGACATGGGAACTTGGAGCTCAGGTTGCATTCACGCTGAGCTCTCTTTAGCTTCCCTGCTTTCCAGTTCCCCCTTTTGATCAAAGGCACTTTTTTTTTTTAACCAGCAACCACAGAAAATGGAGGGATACTCACGGTTTCAACTCTGTTGTGTCCGCGCTCTTTGAAGCGGAGTCTCTGCTGAGCTGCTGTTGTCCCGCTTCGTCCCCGTCCGAGTCCGAGTCGGGGTCGACGTAAACTTTCTGAGCGAACACCCGGCTCTTGGAGGGCAGATTCACAGTCTTGCGCGTCACGCGGCTCTCTCTCGTCCGGCGCTTCTCCTCACGTGAGCTTTGCTTTGAGCCCCTGCCAGAGTCGAGCTCCTCCGGCTGCGGCGAGGTCGTTTGGAGCTCGTCTGCGGCCGCTGCCAGGGAGCCGGCTGATTCTGGCCAGGTGCCACCGGGTGGCAAAACCTCTGGGAGGGTGGGGGGGCTTCCAGCGGAGCCCTCGGTCGCTGAGTCGTCCTCAGAAATTACAGTGGCAGGTAGAGCCAGCACGGGAGGCGAGTCTGCTCTCGAGCCCTCCTCCTCCCCTCGCTTCATTACGTCCTTTCCACTCACCCCCTCCCCTTCCTCCTCCTCTCCCAGGTAGGTCTCCACCCATACTGCTTTGTGGAGCTCGGCAGGAGAAACAGGAGAATGAACCGGGAGAGCTTGCCCGGGCGGAGGGCTCCATGTGGAGCCTGGAGTTGCCTCTGAGGGGCTACTGGAGGTCACCCAAGCCTTAGTTCTCTCCCGTGAGCTTTCTCTCTCGATGTGTGGGGAGTTTTTTAAGCGCTGCGTTGTGACGTGTGAGGTCGATGACTGTGAGCCTAAAGTTATTCCTGTCAGCGTCGTGCTGTGTCCCTTCTGTCCAACTTTCACAGAGGATTTCTTCGTTCCTAAGCTGATGGAGGTTAAGTTTGGAGATCTTGGTGGCTCGGCCGTCTGGGCGCCCGGGGCGGCGAGCGACGACCTGGAAGACGGGCGAACCATGCTCTCCACACTCCTGGCTTCCTTCAGGATGTCTTCTTCCAAATTAACCTGCAGCCTCTTGCTCACTTCCTCCACGACGGACTCCGAGAAGCTTAATTCTGAGCCGGTGTCGCACAGGGGCCCCAGGTCCAGATCGGTCGGGGTCACACTCCCAGAATTCCTCCCACCGCTGGCCGTGCTGATCCTGCACACGTGCACCTCCCGCACGCTGCCCCTCCCACTGCTGCTGCTGTCAGCGAAAGGGAGGTCTGGATCGCCGGGGACAATGAAGGCCAGGCTGGAGGCGGCGCTGGGACTGGAGCTCCGGCCGAGGGTGTCGCCAGAATGGGGCCAGGTTAGGTCAGCATTTTTTCGAGAGGGGGTCGGAGTCTTCTGGCCCTCCTCCTCCTCCTCCTTGGACTGAGGTGAGCGCGGAGACAGGGGGGACGCGGGGGTGCTGGCGGTGGAGGAGGCGTCCGAATTGTGTCTGCTGCCGCTCTTCTTTTTCTTGAAGTAGTTTTTTATACTGTCAAACATCCCCTTCTTCCCCTCCACATTCTGTAAGAAGACCAGCAAGAAAAGAAAAAGAGTGATCAGACACAGATGAATAAAACACATTTGAATCTTTAACTTTCAGTAACAACCATTATTACAACAACAAATAACATTGCTTTTTTTTTAAACTCTCTTCTTTGGAATTTGTTCAGAATGTTTCCATGGAACAAATGACCAGGAAAAACCAAACAAACCACCTTGTCAACAGCCCATCGTCAGCCCTGCTGTACTTATCTAACAAGTCTGTTCACTCACTCAAGCACATAATCTTGTGTAATGAGTTTTTTCCCCATTATGTCAAAAAAATGATCATATTTTAAAACACTTTAATAAAAAAAAGTTTCAAGTTGTAACTCATTACACAACTTTTTCACGTGACCCATATGCTGTGAGACACAAAGTCACACCACCACAAAATGTGAAATATTTACCACTGTAAAACTTGTTTCTGAGCAGTTTATTGAAAGATGTCGAGATTTCAAATGTCAAAAACTTTGTGGGGAAACTCGAACGTTACAGGAATGAAAGGAATAAGCCAAACAAGGTCAACCTGAGAACTCTGCTCAAACAACTGTCAAACCGCACGACTAATGACAAACCAGACCAACAATAAACGTCTGCCACTGATGCTTAGCTCAAGGGTCATTTGACCCAGCTACTGAACGCACAACAGGAAGCAAATGAAAAAAAAAACAGTGTAACTTGTTCATTTCAAAAAATGTAAGTAGTTTTTAATCATGCAATAGCAGCTGTGTCTGACATCGTCACCCAGAGGTTGCTTTCCCACGAAAGCTTCAAACTTCTTAACAACCTCATGTCACACAGCCAAGAGAAAAACACTTTGCTGCCATAATACACACCTCAAAAGAGGAGTTGATGAACACAACAAGCACATGTTCGGACATGAAACATCACAAAGGAACAGTTCGAAACTGCAGTGGAAACAACAGGCGCAGCACCGTACCATCTCCACTTCCTGGGGTCTAAACCTCCGAGTCCTTCCCGAAGCTGTTTCTCGATTCTACCCTGAACGGTTTAGTTCCAGAATTATTTATCGGCGCCGATCTTCTAACCGCGGCATCTGCTCCGTCCGGGTGCAGGTGAGTAATCCAGCTCGGAGCAAAGTGTCTGGCTGGAGGGCATGGCCATTTGCATGGCGGCAGCGGGTATAAAGGGGGGGGGAGCGTGTTGGGAAAGACGGCTCACACGACAAACAAGCAAAAGGAATTCACAATCCTGTAAAATTCGAAAGGGCGTGGAGCCACCCAGTGAGGACAACCCCACCCTTCCTCATTCTAAAGCCCTGCATACATCGCTGGCACATCTGTTATCTGCTGGATCTACTTTTCAGATGGACACACTTCATGTCGTTTTAACGCTCGTTTAACTTATCAGCGAGATAGAGACTGTGGAGAGAAACGGGTCAGACGCTCCCATCCAAGCAGGAAGAGTGAGCACATGAATAATAATCTCACCTGTTCGGAGAGGCAAATAACTCCTGAGGACATTCTAAACCGACGTTTTGGGATAGAAACCAGTTTCTCCACACACACAAGTCACACCGATGTTTTTTAAGTAAACACAGTTTGTAGAAAAACACAGTGGAAAAGCCCCAGGACTGAAAAAGGTTCACCTATTGCAGTTTCTGTCCACCAGTGAAGTTTAGAGCAATACTCTACCTCCAAGTCGTTCAGACTCATTCACAGATCTGCTTTGCTGAAATCCGGAAGGGAAAAAAAACGAAAAAAATCAGAGCATTTTGTTTTTATAAGTGCCCGCCGTGTGTCTCGAAGTCTGGAATGACGACCAGGTGTCCCTCCTTGCACCGCTGCGACTGTGGCATTACCTCTCCGCCAGGCATTCCCCTTGTATTTACTCATAGCTAGTGACAAATGCCAGGTAGGAGGAGGAACAGCGCCATATCTGCATGCACGCCTCCTTATCTGCTCACCAAAGCTTTTCTGGGTCCGCTTATCACGACCGGAAGTCAAGGACACACTTTGAGCAACGATTTTGATTTTTAAATTGCACCTAATTATCATTATCTGCTTTCAGAAAATGTTTGGAAACAATTACTGAATGCTGTTTTTTATTCGTACTAATTTGATTCAAAAGAAGTAAATGATTCTTTCTGATATGAAAAACTACATCGAACACGCAGCCTTCCCTAAAATGCCTTTTGAAGAAACACACAATGACCCTCCTGGACATCTTTCCAAATCCTCCCTTTGACAGAACCAACACAAAGGACAGGTCCGACAGGTTTGAGTCAATGGAAATTATTCCGGGGACAATGAAATCCCAAAGGATTACACGCATCCCGCTGTACAGGGGAAGCTTGCTTACACAGGATCCGAGGGCGTGTTGCTACTCGGCAGGTCTGGTTCTTTCAACACCAACAGAAATTTTTCAGCATGTTTTTGGAATTTAAAACTTCTTTGGTACCGTTGGCCCTGAGACCCCCCTTAACGGGCAACATGACACTCCAGGACCAAAGCTGCCCTTGTCTTAAAGGGCCACACACTCCTGAAGTGTTTGGAGCTGAAGAACAAACTGACAATGACACTGAGTGTCATTTCAAAAATGTAATCTAAATAGTTTTCCTTTTTAGATCCACTCGAGCTCTGTTGACAGGTGAGCTCAAGCCTGTGATTATTCATGATTCCTGAATGACGCCACAAAGTTCCAGAGACATTACTGTCGTGCCCTGAATATTTGCCATCGTTCAAGTGCCACATGAATGGTCAGGGTGGTTAAAACCAAGTGAGCACAGAAGAAAACTATGAGGTCTTCTGAGGTCTTCGGAACAATAAGGTGTGTTTGGGATCGACGGCGTGTTCCGAGATGTTTTTTTTCCCACAAAAAACATGAATCAATGAGTGAAGCTCGCCTCTGAAGAGCTGAGTCTGCCGCTCCTTTGGCAAAAAAAGGGTTTAATCAGTGCAGATATGAAGACCTTTAGAACATTGGTGACCTATTGACATCTGGTCAGTAGTTCTAATACTGACAATATATTGACGTATTGACGTACCGCTGGATCTCACTCACACTGATCCTGGTCCTGCTTCACTTTCACCTCTCTTGAGTTTGCCCAACCTGACTGACACTGACTCATCTCTCTCTGTCTTAATGATGATGCCATGTTCCCATTAACCCTTTGCTCTACACCACTGCCTTAAACCTTATCAACACCAGACAACTGCTTGTTTATTACATGACATTGTTTCTGGTGAGTCGATCACACCGACAACTTTCATTTGAATGCTGCTGCTCTGAGAAAACCCAAAGGCGATCTGACTTCTTGTACAAAGGTGTTACCAGAATCGGCCTACTCTGTTTTTTCCATGTTGGTAAGTGAGCTCGTTTGATGTCAAGAAGACGTGCTTCAACTATTTAGATGAGAGGTGAAATGTCTTCAAAGTTTCACAAGCTCTAACCTGACCTAAAAAACTGCTAGTGATAGAAACTGGGCAGGATCTGTCTTTGTCAGCTTTTTTCAGATTGAAGGAACTTTCAAGTGGTTTTAAGAACATCGGGGGACATCGTCTGGTCCTGTGTGACGGCAACACGGGCGCAGCACAAGACATCACATCACAGCAGTATATCGTGCTGCGATTCGGTCAACAAACACGTCGAGGCTTTGACGAGCCTTTGTGAATTCAAATAAGTTTAGCATGACTGCGATTAGGCAAAAACGGAGATGAAAGCCCTCACAAACATCAACTTTGTGCTTGTCTTGATTGCGTTATTCTGTGACGGAGTTCAGGTAGGCGGCACTGAGAGACCACGGACGACTGAGGAGCCTTTTCGTTCAGTCTGCAGAGAGCAGATCTCCAAAGAACTGGAATGGAATGAAATTGAACTGAAAAATGAAGTCCTGTCACATTTCAGTTTCTCATGTTTTTTGGAACACGCCCTCAAACATATGGCACATACATGACTGTCAGTGCAGCACACTGATACAAGAGTTAAGTGGGTGTGGTGACGCGGTCAGCTCAGTCATCGGAGAGCCAAAGCAGAGGCTGATTCTTGATATAGGTGCAGCTGACTGAATCACCAGTTGATTACGAAACAATGCCAGACAATTTGATTTGGTGAGCGATGTTAAGTAAAGACACAGATGGACAAACAGTAGACGCCTAAAGCTTAGAAAACTGTGATTATTTAAGTCCCAAATGACACAAAAAACAAAGTTTATGAAAGAAAAAGTGCTGCAGAGAAAAATGAAAACAAGTGGTGAGCATCTACTCACTTGTACATAAACTTTTAACAGTCCAGCACTGCAAAGTTTATTTGCTGCATGCATCAAGCAGCATGACTGGCTGCTGTGCAGCAGCTCTTAAACCAGTCACTTCTTTCTGCACACTCAGCTGCCAAAGCTCCAAGTTATTTTCTCAATGAAACGTATGTAAATAGCATGAAACTTTAAAAAAAAAACCCACCTTGAAGAATTTGGAGGGGGAAGTCGGGCTGTGTGGATTACTCATGTCCAGGCTGTACATGGAGCGGGACTCATACCGAGGGTCCCAGTCCGACTCACTCCGGAAACTGCACTCTGTGGACACGCTGATCTGGTCGAAGCTCCTGGTGGGGAGAGAGGGGGAGGAAACGGAGAAGAGGGAAGGCGGGAGTGGGGGGAAGGTGGGGGGGGGAGGGGAGAGAGGATGTTATGTCACTGGCTTTTGTTTCAGCTCTCCATGCACACTGCTCGTGTTTTTACAACATTGTCTTTATCAGCTGCTGCTTTGGCTTTGTTCAATGAAGTTGAGACGGGATCACAGGCTTTCCTCAGTCGGTGCTCGCAGGTTGTTTGTCCTGAGTGAGACACATTAACCCAAATCCTTCTGGAGCACCAATAGGCCATTTGGTAGACAATGAAACTTTCTTTTGTTTGTATCACAAATCAAAAGTCAGATCTAACACACTCACATGACAAAAATTTGAGCTCTGCTGACTCAGATCTGTCTTCCCAGTTCACATTTGTTAAGTTTTCAATGTAACTGGCATTATTTTGATGGTCATATGACTAACAACACACTTCCTGTTTTGCAGATTGAGTGTTGGCAGACACGCAAGGTTGACTGTCTGTATCCATCAAACATCTGGTGTAAACAAACAACATGTAACAGAGAGTGCTTTTGGAGTGTGAAGTCTGTATCACTGATACATTTATTGGTAAGAACAATGCAAATACCAGGAGGACTTCATGCTTTCATCCAAACGTGTTTTCGGTGACGGTAAAACCTTTGTGTCTCTCCAATGAGTCATTTCAAGCCTGATTGAATAAACTCTTTTCCACAAAGAACTCTGACCTGAATAATTCATGACAAACAATGAATATTTAACCTCTGTGTAGTGAACAAGTTGATTATGCCAAAAAAAAGACAGTTCTGGATAAATTATATAAAATTAAGGAACAAATGCATGTTTCTAAACTATATTTAGGCGCAGACAGGAGAAGATGTCTTGGGAACATATTTGTCATTCCTCACAGGTGATCATGGCTACAGCCGTTCTGTTTATCTGCCGTTGCTAAGGCGCGTGCAAGGTTGAGGCCAAATCATCCATTAAGGCCAAGGGAACCGATGTGAGTTGGGGGGGGGGGGTCCTGACTTGGAACATAAATTTCCCTCAGCAATGAACATGAACTTGATTGAAAGGATCAAATGAAAATCATCGCCATCACTCTTCAAAGTGCAGACGCCTCTGAGTGTTCATCATTGCAACAGAGTGTGTTTGTTCGCGCTCGACGCCGCGCCGAACAAACACACAGAGAATATGACACTTGACGGACGGCATTCACGTCTTGGCGGCAAAACCGCCGACGAGCAATTAGAGACCGGGAGAGGATTGTGGAGCACGTGTGAGACATGAAGAGGCGCGTCCGCCCCCCCAGAGGGAGTGGCCTCCCCTGCAGCCCAGGGTTTGTCCGTTGCAGACGGATCACACCCAGTCTGCAGACACACTCTCCTCTGGGCCAACTGCATTCCAGCTGCAGACAGGTCAACGCCACACTGCCCCTCTCTGGAAAAAAGCAGGTACTGTCACACCAGGCGCCCCTCACCTATTCAAAAAAAAGAGATCTCAGCTATACCTCCAGATGGGACGTCATCTGTCCTGTATTGTGAGTCAACACATGAACAGGTGAGCACTTGAAGGTTACTGCACTTATCAAGCATTTCATTCTACAGCAGGATGTGGTTTGTCATGTAACAGAGCGATGAGAGCGATAGAAAGGATCGAGTCAAAGCTTCTCCTCAACCACAGCAGAACAAATAGTCGTGCCTGTACAGTACAGGTGTCTCCACAAGAGGGCAGAGTTACGTTGATTTTGAAAAACATTTTCAATTGTTGGCAGGAGTTTTTTGTAGTTTCAAGTTTAATAAAACATTACAAGAATGTTAGGAAATTTACTTGTTGGCTGTGAGCGAGGTAGGACCAACAAGGAAGCCTACAGCACGTTATATGAAGGAATACAAGAAAAAACAGTCAACAAACGACAGTGAAACTGGAAAAGAACTATTGTAAACATAAAAAACAAAGATAAGACAAAAGCATTTTTAAAAAAAAGGCAAATTACCCTTTTAGAAATCATTACCATGACGTCTGAAGGTAGTGTGTTGACAAAAATGTTTTGACACTTGTCTCTTCCTATCAAGATTAACTATTGTTCCCAAAAAGGCAAAACATCTTCCAAGGGAGCATGCGTCAACTTGCTGCATTCAATAAAATGCGGTGGC
>JAUESE010000057.1:13003861-13015434 GCA_032274725.1 Malacoctenus triangulatus
TGGTTGAAACCCGACCGACCTGATGGTCAAGGGGTTGCTTTTGAATTGGCGAGTGCGATCTCTTGCTTCCTATTCGTCTGGACGTGAAGCACTGTGGAGTTCTTCGACCTCTGGACATGAAGCCATCACCTCTGTAGCTGGTGTGATGCTCATGTAGCCAGCAGAAAAAGCCACCAAGATCACCAAGCCATCATGAGAGTATTTTCATTTATGTTTGAAATTTGAGTCAAATTGAGCTTTGAGCAGTAAAAAAAAAAAACAGGTACAGAACTCTTCAATACATAGCTGGCTGGTTTCCTTTTAAACTTAAATAAACAAACCAAAACGACATTGTCTTGTGATTGCTAAAAGTTTACCTTCTGCAGAAAGCTGAGTTGACAGTATATCAAATCTATTTGGCAGGAATCCATTCATACAAGCTATAAAACGGGAAAGCATCTATGGCAGGAAGCTTGTTTGTTCCTCAAGGTAGACGCTCTATTGTGCTCAAACAATCGCCTGAGCAGATTCCTCCGAGGCCCCAGCAGGGAGATGAAATCATCCCGCCGTGAGTGCAGACGCTCTCCCCACAACTGCGGCCTGTGTGATGATATGACGAGTGACTAACCAAGTCAGCAGACTGACACACGCCTCAGAAGCACCGCTGTTCCCAATCTGCCTCCAGGTCAGGACTTCCAGACACATCGGAACAAAGGATCAGACAAAGGGAGGCCTTTCTTTCCGCGCGGTTTCCGCAAACTACGCCGGCACAATTTTTCACTGACGGAGCAGTCTGGTAACGTCGGCCGTCCTTCACCTTTGTCGACACTCAACAATAACTGGGGCACGTCTCAGCACGCTCAGTCTGCAGCTGATTGAACACAAACTCCTATAATTGGAGCCTTTTGGCTAATAGGTCTGAGAGAAGAGAGACGCAGCTCTATTGTTTCAAGACTACCGCAAACAGAATCGATGCAGACTTACAGATATTTGAGGTTTTCCAGGTCTTCGAATGCTCCCCTGGGGATCCTTCGTATATGATTGTTGTTTAGGAGGCTGTGGAGAGAAGAGAAGGTGCCACAGAGTGTTAACATTGTTGTTAAAAAAGAGTTTCCTGCCTGTAATTGTGCTACTGGTGTGTTTCAGAGATGGGCACGGGCTAAGTTGTGCGATTATTCAGTCTGTGGAGCTTCAGCTTGAAACCAGAAAGAGCTGTTGAGGATAAAAGAGCCCTCGGTAGACACACGGCCGGCTGGCTAATAGGAAAAGCCGGATTTTCTCCTGCTTACATGGACTTTTCTGCACTTTGAAACTAAATCTGGGCACCATACATACAGTGCATACGTCCCTATTTTTTTAGCAATATACTAAATTTATAGTTGCGTTCGTGAATCTTTACGCAGGAGGAAGCATCGCAATCACGCCCACAAATATTTGAAACAGCTTGGGAGCGTTCGGTTTCCAGACAGCGCTCACCTGAACGGCTGACTCGTCTTTTCTAGATGCTGACGAGGACACGTCTGCTGTTTCATGCAAACATTTCTTAAGACCTGAAAAGTTTATTGCTTAAAGCAACTTCATTAGCTTGAACAAGCTACGAAGACGGCCGTGTCATGGAGAGCTCTGCGGGGGGAATGTAAGAAAATAAACCCCCTTTATAGGCTGAGCCCCAGCGGAACAGAGTGAGAATGAACCTCGGTGTTTGTAATGTGAACTGTTCAGCCTGTTAAAGGCAACGTCGTCACTCGTTTTAATGAGTGCAGTTATGAAACGTCTGTTATCACTGTGTATAGGAGAGAAGCGATGAAACACTCACAGTGTGTTGAGGTTCTTTAATCGTCTGAAAGAACCCGTTTGTAAATCCTTTATTTTGTTGAACCTCAGGTCTCTGAAAGAGAAGAAGAAATGAAAGGATTAATTCATCATTGAGGACAGTAAAATGCACCACTTTCATTGTGTAATTTGACACCAGCCTCTTTTGTAAGGCTCTAGTTTCTTGCGACCTAAAGCCCTGCGTGAGTTCACCAGGGGCTTTTGTGTTCTTCCTTTAGGTTGACACTGAAGTTTGCATCATTCACACAAACAGAAAGCATGTAATTTAATTCCAGCTTCTCACGCAACTCAATGTAGTACAGCTGAGATTTGCTTCCTGGGAGATATACATAAACTTTCCAAGGCTTTCTTTTAAAATAAACAACCAAAAGAAGCAGTTAGCCTCATAATTTAACGTGTTCACCATATCATCTATGATGCTAGGATGCCGTAGATTTACAAAAGTGAGTGAAAAAATGGAAAAGCACATCAGGTCTTCTTCAGTGAGCTGGAAAAGAGGCAGCACACATCTGCATGAACTCAATCCCACAGCATAGGCCATCGTGTAATAATCGTGGAGGATAATTGGACACATTACTCATCTCACAAGAATGTCTTTGTCGAGCTGTAATCACGAGGGCAGATTTAAATAACACTTGCCCCAAAGATAACAAGCACAAGGCTCGCTGACGCGGCCAACAGGTTCCAGCCTCCCTATTCCTATTAAAGTCCTAATTCAAAGGGACTGGAAGCATAACAAAAGCTGACGTGACACTAATCACTCTTGGTTTTAACAGCAAAATCGCTGAGCGCGCCGCAGCTGTGACAAGCTAAAGACCCCATTACGCCCGTTTAACCCTGCGAAGGTGAAGTCACTCTTAACCCCGGTGTAGCGTCAGCAGCCACAGGCCGGCGGGCGACGTGAAATCCAGTCCGATCGGTGAGGTTATGCTTGTGGAGCGCTGCCTGCAAGTCATCTGATCCCCAGCTAAGCCTTTTGCTAAACGGATTTTTACAAGATGAGTTCCTGTAAGCAAAACCAGCCATTCTTATGAGGAGCGGCTTGAATGAAAAAACACACTGTTTATATCAGCTCCCCACCACCCCTGAACGCGTTCCCACCCTCTTATGATGGAAGACGCTTCTGATGGATAAAGTGACAACAATCAAGGGCGGACGAGCACGACTTGATCACCGCCGAGAGGGAAGCTCGCCGAAAGACGCGCCTTGCCAAAGACACGGCGAGGGATTTATCGCTGACCTGAGGGAACCCAGAACTGCATCAGCGCGCTCTCGACTCCCCCGGTGAAAGCTCTGGCGCTCCACCAGCATTCTTGTTAACCGCTGACCTTACAGGGTAAATATTCTGGGACTGGGTCAAACACACAGGACGTACTTCACCGACTATGCGGCACTGTCAAGATATCAGGGCGCTGAGAGTCGTAAGATCAGCCCGCTGTGGAGGAGAAGAAGACCATCTATGTACAGTTAAACTCTCTATACATCTCTGTTTGATCTGTCTTTTGGTTTTTACTCATCTGGTCAGAACCTCTTAAAAGCAACAGCAAAAGAGGAAACTTTGAATCCTTTGTTTCTTTTGTATTCCTAAGAAAATGTGGGCCAAATAAGAAAAACATAACACGTTGCATAGTCAGTGGGATGTTTATGGGTCATCCCCTCGATAGAAAAGCCACACATATGGATCTAATAAGGCTCAGTCCGGCTTTTTCATATGCTGACTTCCTTTTGTACAGTTCGAGGGGCCTGCAAACACCGGCGCTGTGTAACCAACACGCTTTATGAGGAACATCCAGCGATCCTCGCTCTTTAATTTCCCAATTACAGTTTGCATTTACTGATGTCCCAATGCCTGATGAAAATCCTGAATAGAAGCAGTAAATTCCCCGAATCTCAGTGCTTCTCCGCTCACATTAAGGACGGTTCCAGTGGTTGTTTTTGGGTCTTGGAGACAACACCTTCAAACATTCCTCAAAAATACTGTCATGGATGGGAAATGTGTTCCGAATCTAAATGTGATCTCTCATCAACAGGCGTTTTCACATCCAGGAAGGCCGCCGCTCCTCTAGGAATAGTTGGTTTCCCTCCTTTCTCCCTCCTCACTCCCACCTTCATCCCCCTAAATATTGTCTCTAAGAAAGGCTGCGGACCCCCTCTCCAACCTTTGATTCAGCAAAACGTCACAGTACAAAAAAGTACACTCTCTCCAGCATATATATGCAGGAGCCTTCAAAATAAAAGCACAAGGCTGTTTCAGAGGTCAGCTTTAGATTCTACAAAGTATCTTGTGGTTTTCGTTGACAAGTGACCTTCAGTCGGAGCTGCCCTTGATGAGAGTCGCCCGTTTAGCATCACTGAACTCACAAGACAAAACAAGCTAATGTTAGCCTCTGTGCTGTGTTACATCAGATGCAGCTGTTGCAGTACACAAATAGCAAGTAATAAGTCAGGAAATTAATTTCAAACAACATGACAACTGCAGCCGGTTCAGCTCGGGTCCGTGCGCCGACCCGGATGTCTGTCGTTGAGCTGCTCAGATAAATTTAGGGTGTTTCCTCTGATTGTTCTCGATGCTCTGTAGTCTGGCTGCTGGTTATCTATAGGTTGTCCTTGATGACATGAACACATGCTAAACCTCTTCAAATGCTTGACGGAGGCTGAGTTTTGTTATGGTGCAGGTTGCTTGGCCCCGACCGAAGCAGGAATACAAACATTACTGTATTTCAAACAGCTTCTGTTTGGGTTTGTACTGTAATTTTTTCCATCGGAACAAATCAGGTAAACAAACGTGATTATGTCTGATCTTATGTGACAGAGCTCTCTTTCCAGAACAATGTGCTGCTGCTTCCCGACCTGTTTTCCCTGGAGACCCTCCACATTCCCTCTCTAGGCTGTGGACCCCCTCGCTCGTTCCTGATTTTCCAAAACATTAAAGTAACACTTTGTGGACACACCCACTCTGACTACAATAGGAAAGAATGAGCCTTCAAGATAAAAGCACTGACAGTTTTTAGGTGTTCGCTCAGTATCGGAGGCCTTTTTTCTGCAATTTGTCTACCGTATTTTGTTTGATAAAAAACTGAAAGCTGCATCTGAAATGGTCTCAGTCCATTTGTTTCAAATCATTAGCAGTCACTCTCCCACAATGGAGCACAACACACCACCTGGGTTTGTTTTATTCCACCCAAACCTAACAAGTGTGAGCATATCCGTAGTGTGTTTTCCTACTTGCAAGTCACAGCAGACCTCTTGCTTCACCAGCACTTTCTACCACATGTACCCATGTTGTTATTATTGGATAGTATTTACAGCACCAACAGTTTTTAGCAGCTACAATTTGGATATTCGGAAAAAATAAGCAACACAACAGTCTTAACTTTTGGCCAGCCACTTGGATTTATTGTTTCCCCCTTTCGTAAAGAGACTAAAGGAGCGTGTCCCTCAATGTATGGCAAGCTGTTAGGCTCAGTCCGGTCATGTTCCATCCCTAAAGCTTCCTCAGTCCAAACCAGATGAAACTATCTTGAGTGAACAAAATGATGTCGCTTCGCTGTGAGTTCGGGACGTATGAATGAAGTTCTGATGAGAATGTGGTACGAAGTGTTCCTGCTCTGCAAACTGGGAATAAAAACTGCAGTCGTTGAAGTAGCTGAGAAAAGTATACTTAATCCACTGAGCGCCAGCCCCTGACTCTCCTTTCCCTCTGATGAACTGTACAGTGTGACACGAGTGGCAGGTCAAAGAGCAAAGGTCAGCAATGTCTTGAGACCAGCCCATAGTGTCAGGATTTAGCTGAGAAAAAACAAACAAACCTGATGCCACTTTGGACGAAAGTCTCTCTCTCTCTTCAAGAAACACAGAAAATCTGAACTGATAGTGAATTTCAAGCTTCAAAGCAGAGCAAAAACTAAGTGGAGCGGTCAGAAAAACAACTGTTTACCTGTGTTTCTTTAGTCACACTTACAAGATCTTCTTATTGACCTGTTGACATAATCAGATGTTCTCTCAGAAAGCTAAATGTGCTTTGACCAGCAGAAACTAAAAACTGAGGAGGCCTTAAAGGAGCCATGCAATCAAACGGCAAGATGGGATGAATGACACGAAAAACTCTTCAAATAAAAGCATCATCAGCTCCTATCCAAAGTGCACGAAAAATTCTGAGGAATGAGGATATCTGTCTAAATTCCAATTTGTCAACGGTTTTGGAGTCACGTGAACAGACCAAACTCTCAAGAAGCAGGCAGTTCTACATGAACACGTACATATTTGGGAAGAAAGGAACTGTTACTGTGACGGGGTGAGAAGAGGGGGTGAGGAGAGGGGTGAAGGTCTGCCGTGGAAAGAGCAGAACACCTGAAGGGAAGGATCTCTCTCCAGGCAACAGGTCCAGGGTGCAGACTGCACTGTCCAGACTTGCAGAGGCAGGGACTGTCCTGTCTGTCTGCCTACAGCTCTGAGGGAGCAGGGCAGGCAGCAGGAGCAGCAATAGGAGGAGGAGGAGGAGCAGGAAGAACAGGAGGAGGAGGGCTACATGCTGGTTCAGGCAGCACTCATTTGAAGTGCACACATGAAAGCAATAGTTCCCATCTCAGCTGTGGAATGTTCTGTATGCACTCCTTATCATGTACTGGTGTGCACGAAGTAATAACATATCATCACAAATGTACAAACTGGCACAAAGTAATTAATTACAAATGTTCAGCCTGCAGTGTGTATCTGTGCAGGTAATTTCATTGGCACATGTTCCCAATTACAAGAGAGAGCTGTGCATGTGTGTTCGTATTTTGTCTTCTTTAGAAAATTCCTCCTGACTTGCATAATGATCATATTTTGCTTTAATCGACACTGATGTGCAAAACCGACTCATATTCCGTTTCAGGAGATGACGCCATGACAACACCGGCTATAAATTGCCGAAGGTAAATGTGAGGCAACTCAATTTGTCCTGCTTGTTAGCTGTTATTTTGGCGCCCCGCGAGACGACTGTGTGTCTTTGCAGCCAGGGCTAAATAAGGTCGAGCCGAGCGCCGGCTGTGACGACAAAGGGTGTGTTCGAAGAATCAGCTGTCGGAAAGGAGAGGCTGACCAGAACGTCCCCGAAAGTATGAAATTACGGACATCAGCTCCCATCGCTCTGACTCTGAGGATCGCAGTAAGCGACACCGGAAGCCAAACAGTAGTGAATGACGGGTTGGAGATGTGTGAGTCAGTGCTTCACCTGCTGATCTTGTCAAAGCCCAACTTGTCCATCCAGTTATAAACACAAGGACAAGTAAATTACCGAAACCTGGCGGTGGTGAAAATGATCGCGTCAAACATTCTCTTGAATACGAGCAGATACACCAACTCGGAAATCCCAAAATAATCACCAAAACAATCTAAATCTATTGCAGCAACATAACAACAAAAACATGTTTATGAATGGATATAAAAATACAGACACAAAAAAAACCACACACAACCCTTTTCCTAATTAGGGGCAACCATTTGGAGTTGTTCAAGCTTGTTCCTCCGACAAAATCAGCAACAAATCAGAATCATCTGTGCCCAATTTTCTCTGCTCACGTGACCTGATTCAGCCAATGGATGCTGGATATCTTGTTGTTTTCTGGTTCCCCGTTCTCAACGACGATGACAAGAGAGTCCGAGAGCATCGGAAATGCTGTAATCGAGAACAAAATCCTTCCAACAGCATGCAGGGCATCTGAAAGAGCTTCGGAACAATGTGTGGCGCTGCCTTTGGTCTGTCCCTCACGCCAAGACGCCAAACCAAGTAGGAGTCAGAGAAGGCCAAAGACAAGATAGATGGACTGCTGACCGCAAGAATAAGACACGAGTACATAGATTGATTGTTTGATAATGCTCTATGGGCGAATAAGAGCAAAGTAGAACACTGAGTTTGCTTATTGGCAATGAACTGAAAATAATCTGAAGAGAACAGTGTCAGTGAGTTCAATTACACATCCATTAATAGGATCTTAGATCAAGACTACAGGGCCTCGCGATGAGTCGTGACTCCAACCCAACTGGGAACCTTTCAAGAGGGCTGAAAAACTAAAATTAGCCAAATTTCAATAGCTTAATTGCATCGTAGTAGAACTGTCATCGAGATTGACAGCAAACAGGTGCACTGAGCCTCTAATGCACAGGTGTTAAAGCTCAGTCCATTGTGCTCCATGTCGTCCAGCTCCACTACACATGAATCTAATAAGTGTGTCAGAGTCCAGTTTTTTTTCTGACAGTCTGACGATGAGCCACTGGTTGCAATCAGGTGCGTTGCAATAGGGACACATCAAGAACACGCGGGGCTGTGGCTCTCCAGGACCGGGAGCTCACACATGTGTTCCAGTGGAACCACAGGAGAACAAATAGGGCCTCATTGCTGCTGCTGTCGGCCTTTTTTTTGTGAGCATATTTCTAATTCTGCGCTCCTAAATGTGGCACGTTTCCAACCTCGGCCCTGTGCTGCAAAGCCGACGCATGTACAGATCGGGGAGCTCCTCTGTCAGAGGAACATGGCTGTCTCCACAAGCGCTTTGCGTTGTCAAGCAAAACAACAAGAACAAGAGAAAAGCAGGGGAAGCGAGTGACTCAGTCCACGGAGGGACCAAACACAGGAAGCAGTATGGAGGACTTTCAGTAAACAAAGTGTTAGTAAACCCCGCGGAGGTTAACGAGCTAGTTAGCCAAACGGCCAGAGACCGCTGCGAAGCCGTCGCGGAAAAATGTGCACAGATTGCTGAACATTTTTAGGGTGTTTGTACTGGGACTTATTAAACGGGCCTGTTAACTCCCATTAATCTGTTTTGGTGGCGCAGAGCCAGAAGGGAGACTATAAAACAGCGAAGCTAACAAGCCCTCAGAGGGGCTCACAAACTATTCAAGGTTTGGCCTAAACAAAAGCGCTGGAAATAAACCAATTTCCGGGTTCAACGATGACAAAGTCACGAGAACGGGACCACAATGGCTGCCGATTCAATGACAGTACGTTGATTTGGAGCTGAAAAAAACAGAGGCGTTATTCTCTGGTAAATGAATGTGTCACACTGAGAAGGACAAAAAGCCAACAGGCTAAGGAACTGTATTTTCTATGAGATTAAACACATGACTTCACTCTTGGGTTTCCGTTGCAAACAGTGGGACTTTTTGGCAACGACTAAGCCCGAGTCAAACCTCTCTAGGGGATAATTGGGATGACCCATTTAGGGGACAATGCCGATTGAGAAAAAGTACGGATTCTGTGAACGCGCTGAGGCTATCTGGGGACACTGGCCTCAAACAGGAGAGTCACATCGCACACTGACCATTGTACCAGTCTGAACACAGAACACCCTGGTTACGCTCTGCACCCTTTGAAAGGGTTAATACAGTACAACCACTCTTGTAAAAACAGGGAGGACATGTACAAGACAAAATATACATGAGATGCTTTATCTGCTTGTCACACAGGCAGCACACCAGATGTTTAAAGTGAGGCATTCTGCATGAAGTAATTTCAGCGTGAATTGCGAAACTTGCAGGAGACAATTTGAACATTTTTTGTGTTATTTATTCTCAAGACATCCACATGACATCAAAATTCATTCTACCAAAACGTAACTTTTGTCTGATTTATTGAACGTTTTATCGTTTTGCTCAATTTTGGTCGTCTGAACACGAAAAAAATCTGGTGGAACTTCTGCAGCAGGAATGTCGGCAGGCCTCAATAAACCTGAGACTGGTAGCACCATCCAAAGCAGATCAGTCCTGCTGCGGGACAGTGAACCTGCCAGAGTCTCCAGCTGGCAGCAAGTGCGTCCGCTGAACCCAGCGAGCGCTTCCATCAGAAACATGTGGCAGAACTTCGAGGATTCAGAATGTAAACTGACTTTGTGGCCTCTCTGCGCTCTCATCTTTTCCACTGGACTTACGCGCTGCAACGGAGCTGTCAGGTGAGCGGCGCGCGAGCTGGGATGCACCTGTGCCTGAAAAACCGTCCGGTCTACTGCTCACGAGCAGACCCCCGACACACACGTCACCCGGCACACAGCGGGGGGACTCCGGTGAACGCTCGGCAGCACAAAGAAAAAAAAAAAGAATCCCCGTGTAGCAGCGAGGAAAACTTTCAGGAACGGTTTTCTGTGCGATCGCGTCTGAGCCAACGTAATGCGCAGACCTGGCCGCCATCCAGCCCGAGCAGCATCTGAGTGCCATGTGTGCGCCCCTCGCGCTCCCTCCCCTGCTTTGTGACATATGCCCAAGTGGACTTGCCAAGGACTCTTAGGCGTGCGTGAGTCATTCTTAGTTAAACAAGAACACTGCTGGCTCCTCGCTCGCTTGCGAGGCACAGCGAGACCAGGATGTCCAAACATGGCTGCAGCGGCCCCTCTGCAGAACACATCCTGCGTGAATGGGGAAAGGAGGGGGAAAAAAAAGAAAAAGAAAAGGAGTGACAAGGATTTGTTTCTTGTCAAGGGAGAGCTGGTGCACAGCAAGAGCATATCCAAATCCTCCACCGCATGAAGGATTATGGAGGGGGCGAGACAGCTGAGGTCCATTACAATTAAAATGAGCAGAACATTAAAATGTTACGATTCTCAAACACAAAACTGCACAGTTACAGTCTCCTGGCCTGATCGAGCACTCCCTGCATAATGTGAGACACAGAGGTCAGATGTTGTTTCCCACGACACGAAGACTTCAATAAAAAACACCCGTCAACACCTGGGCAGAATAGAAAGTATTGAATTTTATAATTTGAACACTTTTTTCAGCACTTACTGGGAAAACTGAATATTTTGACAAAACGAGCAGTACAAGTGAACAATAATGACGCTTCTAAGCATCCCTCCCATCCCATGAGGGTCCCACAGCACAGGTTAGGAGCCTGGAGCTTCAGACGATGAGGACAAACCATGTGAGGCCTAATTGCCTACAACTAAAACAGCTCTCTTGTTTCTTGTCCAGTCACTTGTTTGCTACCATTTTCTGCTTTTTATACGCTTGTAACTGTGTCAGTCTGGCTTTTTCAATTATCAATTTAGTGACTTAAGTAAAGGTCAGGTTTAAGTTCAGCAAAGTGTGGAATTAGACGTGATTAATTTCCTGGAACTAATTGTGAAGCGTTGTGAAACAAACGCAGCAGCTGTCCAGCCCTGGATGAGCACAGGAAGGGGCCAGAATAGTTCCTTTCAACAACTATCTTGGGCCCAATCTCCCTGTGCAAATGAGCAAAGCTTTGGGGGGGATTTCTGGCTTTGCATTCCATAATGCTGCAGAGACTGAGCGCCTCACAAAACCTGACTGCAGCAAATTCCAGCGGGACTCCACTTATTTTCTCCGACTCACTGTCAGTCAGTGCAACCGGGACGCCGTTTGGGGGAGGGGGGGGGGGTTCCAGCGGGCTGACAGTGACGATGGGAAGTCAATGATGGGAAGTCTACTGGCTCTTGACTCCGAAACACAGATCCCCCACTGAGGGGATTCACCAGCAACCCGCAACCACCGGTCTCCTTGTGAGCGGGACCCCGACACATGGTGCAAGAAAACCAGGCACAGAAGTATTCTGGTTTTACATTTCGCTGCAGATCTTCTGTTCCCACGGAAACGTTGTTCTTTTTATTAATGAAGTGATAGATGGATATATCTCCATTGTACAATGTGTTTTTTTCCCCCAATTCCTCCCCTGGATTCTGGAAATGCAACTCAACTTCAATCTGTTCTGTGAGTTCTCCAACCGTCACTTCCTGAATGAGCGACTCACAACAAACAGTGTTGATCTCCTA
>JAUESE010000057.1:13049216-13060385 GCA_032274725.1 Malacoctenus triangulatus
ACAAATAAATGAAAGGGGGAGGGGGGGGGGGCATGGGTGACTCAAGCACACTCTGTGGTATCAAGGTCTATGAAAATTGCCATGTTTGTTGAAAATAAATAACTGAACCTTTATAAAAAAAATTAAATAAATAAAATAAAAAGCAACATGTTAACCAAGGATGAGGCTGTGACAGTTACACTTTACTCGCACATGCACTGACAAACCATGCAGCGAAGGAGCATCACACGAAAAGACGCGGTGACTGCATGCTCACAAAGTCTCATGCAGCCGAGGGGGATCACTAATAGACGGCCCGCCATCATTCGCGCGTTACAGAGGCCCCCGTTTCCCACCTCATCACGGCAACACACTTGGCAGGCAGTCAGCAAGCGAGAACCACAGGCCCGTGCAGAAGGTCACGAGAAGGGAGTGCAGCTGCGACCCACCTGGACGCCCACCCCTCCTCGCCGAAATATCAAACGCGGTCCAACCGAGTACACAGCGCACACAGAGCGAGCCACATGCTCAGGTAACATGCTGATTTTCCCGAACATCAAACAACATCAAGGACACGGGTCGGGTCACTCGTCTGCACGGGGGGAGGCTGTGCTGGAGCGTGGCCGGTTGTGCTTACTTTCTGGTGGCACCCTGTCTTTGTGCGGACAGCCGGAGAGGCTCCGGTGGTGCGGGTACAGGCCCGTCACGTGACCCGTGCCGTCGCAGCCCGGCGTCGGACACCGGCTCTCCTTCTTGTCTGCGCGTGAAGCATCTGCGGGGGGGGGAATAAACGAATAAATACGGAGGTGATCAGATGAAAGTACATCCAGGTTTGGCTCAGTGGTGGCCAGTGGGGAGGTGGAAGTTAAGTTAAAGAAACATCTTTTTAATCCATGGACGTATAGTGTGGTGATGTGATAAAGTGAGATAGAAAACTCCCTCTAGTGTCCATGATCCTAATAGTTTAAGCAAAGGAGAAAACCTGATGAGAGGAGTTCGAAAAAAATGGTGTTCATCCAAATCATTGAATGGAAGTTCTCTTAAATGCTTTAAAACAGTCTATTCAAAATGAATATTGTTGTTTTAATGTTAAAAAGTTGCTGTACAAGTCCTCATGGACACTGTTGCACATAATGAATGAAACTCGAATTTTACACGACCCAGCTAAAGTAAATTTTCACCAAATTTCTGCAATATTTCAATATTTTAATATGTGAAGGGAAATTCCACATTTAAAAGTAATAAAATGAAAATGATATCAGTGTAAGCTGCGAGGAATACGGACAAAGCTATTTGAATTTTCCAGATTTACACTTTGTACTTGTGTGTATCTCTGAATGCGAGGCATGAGTTATAGCTTTGAGTATCTTCCGCTGTATTTAATTCCACTGTGCTCGAGGCATTTAAAACCAAATTAGTGGCCTTGACCACTAAAAAGTCAACACATCTTCACTGAAGTGAGTTCCTTTATGTTTGCAGGTCATCATTATTTATTCAGAGCAATAGAATGAAGACCAGCGTGGACAAAGGATGTGGTAATTGACTTGCTGTCGGGTCTTTGGATCGTTAAGTTTGTGTATTATAATGAAAAAAAAATTGTGAAGATTAACAAAAACTTTTGTGGTGGTGATTTCAGCCAGTAAAGTGTTTTTTGTTGCTTCGAGCTCGGGTTGAATTTAAAGTGTTTTTCTTTTCATATTGGAGACATTTGGAGCACCAAGTTGCAGCTTGTTGAGCTGATAACGACAAGGAGGGTCAAAAAAAAAAAAGTCCTCACACTCACATACACTCTGGCACACATACACACACCCCGGATGAGATTGTCTTTCACTTCCCAAAATCTGGATCTCCTGTTTCTCCCAAACTCAGAGCAGATATGGTTACCACCAAAAAGCAGCGGTGCCAAGGCGTGCCAACTGGCACCGAGTCTGGAAATGCAACCGTCCAGCGCAAGGTCAAGGATTGTACTTACTGTAAAGACGCAAAGGCTCCTTGATGCGACTATTTCAGAGGGAAAAATAAGTTCGAAGCTATTTTCAAAGCGGCGATTCTGGTGTTGAGAGATGTATCAGATTGTGGAATCAATTTGGGGCCACGTGGATGATGGGCGCATTTATCAGGGGCAACTATTAGAAGGAGAGAAGAAAGGGCAAGGGGGGGGGGGTATTATCTCATCCCACAGTAAGGCAGACCACTGATTAAAGTTTAAAAGGTCTGTGTTACTCTGTGGCTCCAAGTAACACAAACACCGATGACCCAGAATGAACCCAGAGGCTGCAAAGTGAGCAGCGCCACGACAAGCCAAGACAAAATGTGATGGTGGCACCTCTTCTGAGCTTTGTTTGTCTTCCGCATGTTTATGTGTTACATATGTGTGTGAGTCATCCAGTTAATTGGACTTCACTGATGTTGCACCTGTCATCCGGAACACAGGATCACACTATCGAGGAGCATCACAATAAACTGCGTTCGTTCAGCCGCAGCAGGCGCGAGCACGCGAGAGCGGCATCGCGATAAACTCCTTTTTCTCTAATTCCCGACCTGATCGGTCAGGCGAGGACACGCTGGAACAAAAAAAAAAAAAAGAAAAATCGGAGATGGTTGTGAGCAAACCTACTAATACTTGAACAAGTGAGTCACCAAACCGAAGCCTGGGCCTCTCATTCATCAGGGGAAAAGCACATTATCTGTCGATGTCACGTCAGGGGCATATGAGTTTCCTGCAATATTGCCGTGCCATGTCTGGCCCTTCTGTCTGGCACCAGTGCAATAAAAAGCAGGGAAATTTCATGTTGATAAGGAACTTGGTTCGTATGTACAATGTTCCTTTTTTAAAAAATAAATAGATAAATAAATAAATAAAGAAATAAATAATATACATATGTTTTTAAATCTATCTTGAAAGCATCTCTGGGGCACATTATTACTTTTTTTCTATTTATGTTTAGAAGAGTGCATTAGAAAAAGAATTCTTCATTTCTATACACATGAACGCATGTGTGTACACGGGGAAATGCTTTGCCCACGCCCGCCACGCTTCTGTTGCAGCCGGGGTGGAGGCAGCTGAGTGGAAGGCATATTAGAAAGCAGGGGGATATTGATTGTGGCTGGGGACGGTCTGCGCTTTGCATAGCAAATGGACCCCATTACCATACCATCTCTGGATAATTAATGTGCAGTCAGTGGGCCTGTCGTTCGTTATCGGTCATTCTGATACTGTTCAATTTTCATCTCGAGCCCCGTGCCTCTCCCGGGGAGTGGGCGCCCGTCTCGGAGCGTGCCCCTCCCCTCGCCGTGCTCTGCTTTCTAAAACACACACAGGAACCCTGGTCAACGAGTGCCTGCGACTATCTTTGCCCGGGGAAAGATGGTATCGTGATGCAGCTGTCTTGCGTCCCCCTCATTATTCCAACATTAGCCAGACACGAGGGCCATGGAAGGCTCTCGAAATTAGCATTTGTGTGGCATTTACTTCGCAATATAAACCTGCTGTGAATTGTGTGGCATTTAAGGTGTAATATCAGCCCGCTGTGAATTAGGCCGCTCTTATTTGTTGCTCTCATCTGATACCGTCTTTATGGGAGGAAATGATTTAACCTAGTTAAGATGGTATGGCGTCGCAGTAAAGGGTATGATGAGAAGAGGAGTTAAGAGGCAGACAAATGAGTTTGCGATGAGACTGCGGTGAATGTCAATGCCATTTTTCAATGCATCCTACGTGTAATTAGCTCGATGTGTGTATTTGTCTTTGTGGGGTATCAGTCGGTATCAAGCTAAATGGTAAGTCGTAAAAAGCTTCCTTGCTCCCCACAGAATGAATCCTTTCTACAGGCAGAAGGCCTCTATTTTGTAGTTTCATCTCCCAAGTGCTTGCGCAGGTTTAAAAATAGGCAGCTTTACCCCAAGCTGCATCACAGGGATGAGATTTGCGGTCCTAACAGGCCGTGCAGATTGCCATTACTTATGCCTGACAAGCCTACCCTCTGATGTTTCCATGCTGGCCTATTTTAACAACATAAGCTGCTGCTGCCGCTGCTACCGAGATGCGAATTTCCAAATTGGCTGAAAAAGCTTGTCCTGGGGTTATAGCGAGGTTCCCAGAATGCATGTGGGCTGTCTCGTCTTCCAGTACAGGACAGATAAAATACAGAGTCAAACATTGGCAGACAAACATTTTCACCTGAGCTTGTTAAATGAGGTAAACATGTCTACACTTGCGCAGATATGGTTTTCCAATGGAATTTGGGAGTGAGCTCAAGCGTGTCCGTGTTCTGAAAGCGCGACTCACCTTTATGGTAGAAAGGTTTCTTCATGCCATCGGGAAGCCGGGCTTTACGCTCCACGCCGAAGCCGTGCCGCGGGCCGTGGTCGTCGTGGGCGTACCGCACGCCGTCCCTCCTGGCGGCCTCGGCCGCCATCTTGTCCCGCATGGCTTTGGCGCGCTCCGACTCTAGTGCAATGGCCTTCTCCAGCAGCGAGAGGTTCCCCTTGGTCATGTCGAACACCTCCTCCGACCGGTCCGACGTCACCGAGGCCGTGTCCTCGTCGAAGTCCCGGTGGTGGGCGTGGTACCGGTCGTCCTGCGCGCAGCTGGAGAAGGCCTTGGAGCGCGGGCTCAGCTGCTCCTCCAGCTTCATGAGATTGTCCATGTCGGAATAGTTCCTATCGAGCATCCGCCTGTCGTCGTGGCCTCCGTGGAAGTCCCCGTAGACGTGGTGCTGGGGCTGCTGATTGGAATCCCCGCAGGAGAAGTGATTTTGTTGGGATGTTCCGTTTCGCTCGATGGACTTGGTCTCGCTGAGCTTCCGAGCCAGGTCGAAGCATTGGTTTCGTAGGCACTCCAGACTGCTTAAGCACACTTCCTCGTCACTGTTCTCTATTTGTCCGTTACTGGTGGTCTTAACTTGTCCATTACCACCATTGTGCGCAACCCCCCCATTGTGGTGACAGTCATTCTCGTCCCCCTTCTCCAGGGCGCCGCCCTCAAAGTCCTGCCCGTCTAAGTTGTCGGACAGCACGGCGCCGTGACCCTGCGCCAGCAGCTTTAGGGAGTCCACCGTCTCCCGGACGACGTCGCTGTCGACGTCCAAACTCAGGTCGCCCCGTTGCGTTTCGTCCCCGTCCTCTTCCTCCTCTTCCTCTTCTTCCTCCTCCTCCTCCTCCTCTTCTTCCTCCTCCTCCTCCTCCTCATCTTCGTCCTCCTCTTCTTCTTCCTCCTCCTCCTCCTCCTCTTCGTCTTCGGCACTGTTCGAGGAGTTGCTGTTCATCTCGGACTCCGTCATGGCGCGGTTGGCGGCGTCCTCTGCTATCTTGCCCAAGTTGAGGAGAGACTTGGCGACGAGTTCGTCGTAGTTCTCGTACTCATCGTTGTTGTTGTCGTCCTTCTCCATCGCGGAGTCGGATTTGGCATTGCTGCCGCCACCTCCGCCGTCACCCTCGCCCCCCTCGCTGCTGCTCATCTGATCGTCCTCTGTTGGAAAGAAAGAACAAACGTCTTGTAATTTCATTTCCGTCATTCTATTTTACTGGTAAATCAGATTTCTGGGCTTGGTCCATCTAAATTGGATAAGGAACTCTTTGCTTCCCCTAATAATTTACTTTGAGAGTCTTAACAGCAGCTTGTGTTCTGAATTGTGAATCAGCACAGGAAGTTAAATATAGCGGTTTGGGAAAGTTCCAGAGAAACATGCTCTGCTAAATGAGAATTTATGAAACCAGGGACCGTATCTCTCGCAAGTCTTGTTTTGACCCTAATTCCTCGAGAAGAAAAAAAATATTCACAAGACTTATTATAAATAACATTACCAAAAAAAAAGTGTAAATAGTTCCAAGTGATAGAATATTCCACTCATTGTTCAGTAAAATCAAAACACAGTCAGACAATCTTTGAATTACAGGAGAGTCGAAAATCAGAGCGATGATACGATGTTCCATCTGTAATACGATGAACCCAGTCGGTAGCTATTCATCGTTTGCTCGTAAAGTCCTCTTTTTTTTTTCATTCAATCATCAGTATCTTTAGAATTCTTTTCAGTGCCTAATTGATTCTGACAGACTGCAAAAGGTTACTGAACCTCTTCTGTCAGTAATTTCAAGCACTCACTCCTGGAGCACTTCCAATCTCTCCTTTCACATTTCCGCCCTGAGCCGCCAAGAGCACATTGCTCACATCGGCGTCACATTTGCCACTTACATTCCTGCAGAGAAAATGAGCCCATGGGCCCACAGACATGCACGCATGAGCGCACGCACAAAGACGCATGCACGCACACACGTTTGTGCGGCATTACTTGTGGAGCCCACACACATAATGCATTCCTCGTCCCCGACTCGACCATTGACCATCACCATCTGTGATAACCAAACCTAACCGGCAACAAAGTGGTCTCCAACCAAGGTTCTGGGACCCCCGGACAGGAGGTGTGCTCGAAACGGGAGTGGGAGGGGGCCTCTGAAGTTCTGCCTGCTCTGAGGTTTGTCCAAAGTAGAAATACACATAACAAAAAAGGCCATGCTTCATAAAAACTACAGCAGAGCAAGGAAACCTTTATTTTAAAGGATCCTGTGTTTTGGATTTTGGTGGTCGTGTTGGTCTTCACCACCAAATCAAGAAGGGGCAAGTTGTGGGGCTTCAGAAAAGAAACCCTGAAAGCCACAACCCTAACACATAAGAATAACCGTCATGTTCACATGAAGCAAACTGTAAAAAGTTTAGTTGTTAAACTCAACATTAAAAATCCGATCTCCAAAAACATGAGAAATATATACTTCGCCACAAAATCCTCGAGGAGAGCATTTATTTAGTTAGAACTGGCATAAAAACTCTGAACAGTGAATCGAAAATGTATTTAAATCCAGAAATGGTTTTGTATTCACCTCATTCAAATGAATGTAAATGTGATGTCTGATACATTTTTGTATGAACATACTGATAAATCACAGATTTTCCACAGTTGCTGTGCAAACACTTGCGCTGACTCGCCCGCACACTTTCACACACGCTCCAGCCTAATGAGAGCAACACAATATTGGTGGTGCGTGGTGGGTGGCTGGGTGGGTGGGTGGGGGGGCTTCAGAGCGGGGAACAGTCACGAATGACCAGGCACATGTTTTGACAGAGGGGGGAAGGCTTCTCACTGCAACCTCCTGCACTGGAGGTTTAATTTTTTGATGGTACAAAAAACGTGGCACAGGAAAGCAATTTGAAGCGCAATCAAGGTGCACAAAAGGGGGGGAGGTGGAAACGCGACAGATTACGGGGAGGAAACTGAGAGACGAGCGTACCATGAACTGAACTGTGGCCGGATTAGCTGCCGGAGACACGCGCACGCGGCTGGGACTGGGAAATGCCCGACAATGCCACAAATATTGCATTTTTGGAGATGGAAGTCTGCAAAGGGATGTTACAGTGCTGCATTGCTGTGATGAATGGGGACTGTGGTGGTGATATGGAAAGATCCCTCAGCTTCTCTGAACAACAACAACAAAAAAAAAGGCCGCGAGTCCTTCCATTCCAATAATCGCCACGGTGATAATGCAGCTCCACCATAAGAGGGATTTGCAGAATTCAAACTGGCAACAACGGCACGCTACGGCATGCAGAACACTTATCAGAAGTACACAGCAATCAGCCACTACCCATAGCGAGAGCGGCTGCTGACAGGCGGAGGAGACGGCGAGCAGCAGTCCACCGTCTCGGCGTTGAGGAGGAGACCCCGGCTCTGGGCTCTAATGAACACCAGTCTGCAGCGATGTTTTCACATGTCTGCAAGAAACTAAGAGCATGGCTGCCGAGATGCCACATCAACACTTTGGGTGGGGAAGAGCTGCGCGCCAAACAGGGTTAACACACTCCTCTCTCAGAGCTTCACTCTTAATTGGACTTGAAGGCACTGTCAGGTCCAATCGTGATGCGGGGGTGCAAAGCAAGAATCTGCTGGAGAGAAACCTGCCAGATCTGGTGTTGGGCACGTCAGCGGCGGGGGGTGGAAAGGGGGCGGGAGGGGCGGCGTGGGGAGAGGAGCTAACATATGGGACAGGAGCTTCTCAAATCCCAGACTCCAAACTAGGTGAGATTTTAATATCACATCTCCGGGAGAGGCGTAATTAAACCAATGATTTGATTAGCTCTGCTTTTAATATTTCTATGATTATGAACCTGTCAAACAACCAGTAAATTACAATCCTCTGATATCAAGAGAAGAAGGAGGAAAGACAATTTGGTTGTGTGCAAAAATAGTCACGCTCGAGTTGGTTCTTCTTTGGATCTGATTGATGTGTTGGGGGGGGAGGGGGGGGACAAAACCTAAATCAATGAGATATGATTGTGAAGAAGAACCATGCAGCTATTTGCCCATCGTTCAGCCACTTCAACAGAATCAGAAAAGGACCTGATATTATTACAAGGTTTCTCTTAAATCAGAGTCAGTGAGGTTGATGCTGGTGTTAAAAACGATTTAGAATCAAGTCGAGATAAGAGTCCAAACCAGAATCAATCACTAATTGGTGATGGACGATAATACTTAGAAGAACGATGTGTTTTGGACAGTAAATTTGGCAAGTTTCATCGACATGGTAAACCATTCCCCCCGCTAAAAACAGCAATAAAGCCAACGAGACGCTAATATGTTTCCGGTTGCTTGACTCTTTTACCGAAGCATTGCCCATAAAGGCTTTGAAGATGAGTACATGAATGAATGTATCACATATCAAAGTGTAACCGGCCTCGACAGGAGAGGGGGGGGGGAGCACTGTATGCTGGATTCAGATTGTTGTCGCAAATCTTTCATCTCCTTCCAATGCAAAACACAATGTGTGATGTTGAGTGACACCGACTGTGCCAAACCACCTCATGCGATTCATCAAAAATGCATAAAAAGGGAGCCACAGATGTACAAAGCTGCATTAAAAATAATAGGAAAAAATTTTAATGGGAAAAAGGTCGGCAAACAGGACAAGGATGCGATTGTTGGTAATCGAGATTACAGCAATCTGCAGATGAAGAGATACGAGGGAAATCAAGAGAAAACTGATTCGTAAAGTCATTGTTTAGAAAGCTTTGTCTTATAATAAATGGATCTGCAGTGTTTAAGGACTTGTTTTAGAGTCCTTCTCAATGCCGGCAATACTGACACGCTTCAAAGTTACACATAAGTTATTTAAACAACTGTTCTAACTCAAGATGTTCACTCGTGAGGCGTCAATTCCACCCAAAATCACCGCGGCCGGCTCTGCGGCTGGTTTCTTCGTCGTGAAAAAGGCGAATTTATCCTGTTTGCGAGGATCCAACTCCAATCTCTCCCCACATGTTCGCCTCCAAATGTTTTGTAAATGTTGCAAGCAGCAAGAGTTCACGTGTGAGGCTACTTCTTAACTCGGCTGCCATCTGCAATCCAGCTCAATGGAGAAACTGCAACGTTGCAGCAACCATCGGGGAAATAATACAGCGCTAAGCTCACCATGAAGTAGTGGATACTTTGACTTGTTTGTGAAGTCGGAACAAACAAGATATAACATGTTGTGTTCGGAGCTGATAGGTGGTTTTGTTACTTCCGCACGAAGGCAGGCTCGCAGTTATTGTTCCAACATGTGTGCTGGCTAAAACTTACTGTGCAGACATGAAAGTGGAATCAATCTTTCTGCTGGAAGGTGTTTAGCTGTAACTCTGTGAAATACGAAGCGGCCATGTCCTCACCTTGCCTGTGATGCTGCTCTCCCTCCTCCTCCTCGCCGTCTTCGTAGTCCACCTCCTCTACCGCTCCTTCCTCCTCTTCCTCCGCCTCCTCCACCCTCTCCTCCTCTCCTTCCTCCTCCTCCTCCTGCTCCACTTCTACTTCCTCTTCCTCCTCTTCCTCCTCCTCCTCGTCCACTCCTTCCCCGTCCCCTCTCTCCACCTCCCCGTCTTCCTGTTCCATTTGCTCGACGTTGTAGTCCATGTAGCCTTCCACCTCCTCCCCGTCTTCCTCCTCCACTTCTCCCACTTCTTCCTCCTCCTCCTCCTCTTCCTCTACAGCCCCTTCCTCCTCCTCTTCCTCCCTGTCGTCCATCTCCTCGGTCCCGTCGGTCTCGTAGCACTCCTCCATTGTGGAGTTGTCCATGTCATCCAGGTAAGTGCTCCTCTTGGGGGAGGTTTCCAGGGTTTGTCTGTCCAGACTCTTTCTCTTCTTGGCCAGGGGACAGCCGTACACACTGCAGGGGGAGACAGAAGGGGGCAGATGTTAGCCATCAGGTCTTCGCGTCCCCTCCTTCCAAACGCTAACTACCCTGTGTACACAGAGCTCCTCTTTTGAGAAGCCATCGAAGCAAACTGGAACACAGGGGCCAAAGCAACTTTGCCCCAACTTTCCCCAACACAGTTTGTTAACAGAAATGAGTCTATCAAATATTGACCGAACACAACAAGCCAAACAATCAAGGTGTCACAACAGCTGCTGCTCTCAAATATGTCACTCCAGGTGTGAGAATACTCAATAATACATCATGGAATGAAAAAAAAAAAAAAGAAAAAAAGAAGTTGGTACACTGAGAGCTCCAAAGCAAGTTTTTTCCCCCAATAATGTGATATTGCAGAGGTGGTCCCAAAGACGTGTGGCTACTATTGCACAGAAGAGACATAAAGGAGAAATAGAAAACAGAATAACCATGATGAATAGTCACGGTGTGCTTCAGCGCTTACGCGTTGCCACAAACATAAAATGCTGCATTTGGGGACACAAAAGAATCAAATCTCCGTCCCTTGGATGAAGCACAGGACTCATCGTCAATTTGGTCTTCAGGCGAATAATCACTGCGCGGACCCCGCAAACACTTTGTGCCAAAGTGATGTGCCCTTGTGGGGAAGTGAACCAAGTGCAGCACGACACACCGGCGCGCCTGGAATTGACTGTACGGGTGGAAGAGACGACCTGTAGTCTGATTAATTGAATCTCGCCGCGGCACCTCGGGTTTTAATGTATTCTCAGACTCCCCTCGGCAGCGGGGGGACAGATCCTAATCTGATAATCTGATAATCTGTGTATTTGCTCAGGCTATTGATCACAGGGGCTTAATCCATTTGATTCATCAAACCTCTGAGAGCCCCGAACTGCTACCTGCCTCCCCCCTGGTGAAAGCCGCATACGTGTGTGTGTGTGTGTGTGTGTGTGTGTGTGTGTGTGTGTGTGTGTGTGTGTGTGTGTGTGTGTGTGTGTG
>JAUESE010000057.1:13063205-13073450 GCA_032274725.1 Malacoctenus triangulatus
GTGTGTGTGTGTGTGTGTGTGTGTGTGTGTGTGTGTGTGTGTGTGTGTGTGTGTGTGTGTGTGCGTGCGTGTGCTGCAGCACGGTGATCAATAGTGCTTGTGACCAAACATCTCAAAAGCACATTAAAATGCCACTCATCCCGGCCCCTCCGTTCCAGGGCCCTCTCCAAATAAATCAAGGGCCGGTCCCAGCAGGTTAGCGGCTGCCAAGGCAGGCGGGCTGGCAGAAGAGGAGGATAGGTGAGTGGGAGGAGGGAGGGAGGGAGGGAGGGAGGGAGGGAGGAAGGAAGGAAGGATGGGGGGAGGGATGAAGAGAGGGAGATGGAGGGATGGTGTGAAAGGCAGATAGACACAGGCCCTCACCTCTCTCTCTCTCTACCTCTTCCTTCCTCTCTCTCTCTCTCTCTCTCTCTCTCTCTCTCTCTCCCTCTCTCTCTCTCCCTGATGGTCCCACGTTTCTACCTTTATCTTAACAATAAAGCGGTCTTAAGGCAGCGTTTCCTGTCAGGCGTCGAGCCGCGGCTTCGCTCGCCCGCTGACAGGTATTAATGCGACTACACCTGAATCACTCAGAGAGAAAAGGAGAGGCAAGGGGAAAAAAAAGCAGGCTGTTGAATTGCTATAATTGCTTTGCAACATCAGCTAATGGATAGCAAATATTAAATGCTGGGTTGCGTCGTTTTTCATTGTAGCTTTAAAAAGGAGTCAAGTACGCTTTGTGGTTTTGGGTCAGGATTGTACAAACAAAGAATGAACACAGGCACAAATGAGACAAGGCTCAAAGTTCCACCGACAGCGCTCAGACAAAGAAGCTGCTCCAACCCATGATCACGTTTTACATCGTTTTGCCAGAAGCTTTTGAGTTGAGCACGTGAAAAACAAATTGCTTACGCTCGCAACACTGAATCGGCTACAAAACGGCCAAGGTGTCGTTCATGTTGAAGAAAATAATCATGTGACAAAAGTGTGATTTCTGGTTGTACTGACGAAACGAGGCAACAGTGTTGGTACAGTAGTTGACATTCTGAGTTGGACTCAGGCAAGAAGCCTCTCGTCCACTAGTGAGCCCACAACCTTATATTACCAGGAAACATTCACCTGGATGAAGAGTTCCTCCTGAGTGGGTTGCGTTTCCACCAAACCAGGCTGATGACACGAGTTGCCAAAGTCTGACCTCAGCAAAAACAGGACGTTACTTCCCGTAGGACTAGTTAAGGTTAACCCATCTAAACTTCTTAAAATTTCAAATTCAACAAACTCACTTTAAACCCGCTCTTTGGAGATAGCAGTTGAATGATGGGAGTGTTTCCCTCAGTTTCAAACTGTCAATTCCTGCAAATTCTGGCAAAAGAAAAACAAAAAATATGACACGAACACTTGTAACTTTTTTTTTGTGTGAAAAGATAATGACTAAAAAATGACTAAATTCATGTTCCAGGTCAACCTAGTTATCCCAGGAGCCATCATAACTGAGAAACTCATCGGTGTTTGTGGGAGTGCATGAATGAAACGTGAAAAGTGAAGTGTGTTATCTAAACTTAACATTGTGATTAAAGGCTTTTCTGGTTGATATAACTGAGGAGAATAGACTGAGGTAGGACACCGTTGGCTTCCCAGCGTTTGGTTGGAACGGATATTTTGGAGCTCCTCGCTGGCCGGGAGCAGCCGCCGAGCATCTTATGTAAATGACTTTTAATCATGGCGGTGTCGAGAGGCGCCGCCGCGCCGAGCAGCTCGGTTGTCGAGAGGCGTCCTCCCGTCCCCGAGCTGTCAGGTTGTTGTGACACCGCGGAAAAAGGTGCGTTCTCCCGCCCCCACCCACCCCACCCCCCCACCCTCGACGCGCTCCCCGCGCCACCGCGATGACTAAGCCGCAGGAAGCCTCCGCAGCTTGGCCGTCCCACGTTCCCTGGCTCCGCCGCCGTGTGACCTTGGCTTACAAACGTTCGTCATCGCAGGCGCCGCGTCCCACACTTAGCTGCGCTTGGCAAATTAAAATTCCAGAAATAATTAGGTGGCGTTTCAATTAGAAAAAAAAAAAAAAAAAAAGAAAAAAAAGGAGGAGAAAAAAATTGGGCAGCCAAAGGAGAAAGCGAGGGGAAGCGGCTGTAAATATTCAAAGTTTTCCCCCCTTTTTCTTTGCCCCTCCCCCTCCCACCTCGCCCTCACCCCTCCCCCAGAGTCGCAAAAACCCTCTGAGAGGAGCGTTCGGCACGAGAGGTAGCAATCAAAGAAGAAAAGGGCTTCAGATCACACACACACACAAAAAAAAGACCACTTCATATTTTATGGAGTGGGCATCTTCAGCATTATAAGATGGAACAAATTCTATTACAGTGTGAACAAGTGTCCCCTTTAAATGCAACCAAAAAAGCCCTTCCTCAATATGCAGAGAGGGGCCCCCCCGTTCGTGGAGCTGCCGGGGGAAGAGCAGCCGGGGAGGAGAACGCCGAGCTCCTGTTTGGCTAATTTTGGGCGACAGTTGAGCGACTGCTGGAATGCGACAGCGTCGCACGGCGCCTTTATTAGCAGTCATATTAGCGGCTGTTCGCAGCGGGGGCAAAAGCTTTAGCCAGTCATTAGCATCACACGCTATTTGTCTCCCTGACACCGGGATGAGGCTGCCATTGCCTCCCCCCCCCCCTCGTTTCTGCTTTTTAATGCACCCCCCTCCTCCTCCCCCCCCCCACCCACAATCCTCTAAGCTCTGCCGTCTCCTCCTGTCAGCCAGCGTTCTCACCTGGCGTCCCTCGTAACCTCATCTGCTCCTTCTCCATCCATACTTCCTCCCACCTATATTTCACAGCTTGCGCCCCCCATCGCCGGCGCCAATCCCTCCCCACGCTGCCGCCACTTCTCCCCCCCCCTCCCCCCCGCCACGCCGCAGCCTCCCTGTTCCCACAGACGGGGAGCGGGGGGAGATGGAGGGGAATGCACCACCTCTGACTGCGCTCCCTATCCAGCAACAGGATCTATAGACATGTGTGGCAGAGCCCCGTCTCCATGGTGATACCCTCCAGAAATCCATGAGGGATTCGCCATCCTCGCAAGCCAGCCAGTGAAGGAAAAAATGAGAGAGGAACGGCAGACAGGGGAGAGAAAATGAGAGGTGGGGAGGGAAAAATTAGACTATGGGAGCCAGACGGATTGGGGGGATGTATGTTTTTTTTTGGTGCATATTTGCATGCGTGTGCATACCTCTTTTGTGTGTGAGAAAAAGGGTGGGGGGGGGGGATAAAACCCTGGGCGATATATGGTTGTACAGTTGAAAGAAAAAGTGTGTATGTGCGCGCGCGTGTGTGTGTGTGCGTGTACGCGCACGTGTGTAAGAGGGGAGAGGATCATTTCAGAGCTGTCAGTGCTTCTCCCGCGAGCAGGGGGAGAACAAAAGACAGTGTCTTGGTGCAGGAGGCTCGGTGCACGGCAGACGATGCAATTTGGGGCGTTTTCTGGCGGCTCAGGCTCCAGCTTGCAGATCAGCTGCCGCGGCCCATTCGCGCGCTCACACTCGCGCACGGGCGCGGCCGAACGACTGTCAGACCGCCCGAAAAAAAAATAAAAAAAACACTGGGAAAATGGGAAAATCTCACTTCACAGCACGGGTCTTGAAGTAATCCTCAGTGTGAGGGGGGAAACTCGTATGATGGCTGCGTGTGAAGTGAATGTACTGCACTTACATATACGTTCATACTGATGCTCCAATAGTCTCCAAACGTTTGTTTCAGCCAAGTGTTCGAATGCTACACTCAGCATTTCTGAGTAAAGTTATCAGTGCTAAAAAAAAAGGGAGTTCTATTAGTATTATATCAATTCAACATCATGTTCAGCCTGCAACTTTTTAAAGGTCTCCATTACTGACAGTTACTGTTAAGTCTTACACCTATTTTTGCTTTTTTTCCCTCCACACCACAGTGACAATAGCACGATGTTCAGTGACTACACCTACGTGTGGGTGAGGGACACTTACGACACCTTCGATCATAAGGTTCGGTCGAGGAGCTCGGGCGCCATTTCTCCCTCATTTAATCCTAAGTGGTGAATCCGAGGACCAACACCTTCCGATTCCACAACAAAGGCTCAGCCTGGGGACGCTCCCTCTTTGGGACCATCACGTCACTGCACCTCGACAACACGGGTCGTCACTGAAGTCAGAGCGTCAGCTGCATTAGGACTCTCATGGGGAGGGTTAACATGCATATACTTCATCATTAGCAGCTGATTAGGCTCAAATATTTTCTTGATTCTGCTATTATGGTGACATGTTTTGGACACAGCTGCAGCTACGTCCTTATGTTAAATAAAACCCCTCCCATTTCTACCCCGAGGCTCCTTGAGCCGACTTTCACTTTGTGTTAGGGAAACCAGTTGAATATTGATATGTGTGTCATACAAGCTGCTCTGCATAACGTTTAAGTGGAAGTCCTGAGCTGGAGAGCTCATCGGGCAGCACGTTGCCGGGCAGTAATGCAGCTATCTGTCATCCTGCAGCTAGAATCACTCCTGGATTAGCCAGGTAAGGAGTCTCTCCACCGGAGTAATGACTTCAATCAATCACCGGCCCCAACTCGGAGACGCACACAGAGAGGCCGTCTAGTTAGCCGCGAGCGCATCAGCCGTGTTGGGGGGGAGGGTGGTGGGGGTGGGGAGTCCCTTTCCTCGGGCTCGCCCATTGGCGGGCCACAGTGGAGCCCGTCACAACAGCTACTTATTTGGATACGCTGACGCAGACGAGCTGATGTGACTGAATTCAAAGAGCAAGGTTAATTAGGCTGCGAGCGGAAAAACAAATGGTGTCGTCTTTGTTTCTCATGGCAAACGACACTCACATTCTGCACGACATAAAGTAAACCGATCGGTAGTTTAGATTTATAATGAGAATGTCCACAATTACGGACTATTTTGTTGCCCATGATCGCGTTTGAAATTCATCATCAGTTTGAGAAAAAAAAAGGTGCCCAAACCAAACTGTCAAGATTAGAATAAAAATGATGCATTGCTCAGTATCAAAACAGTTACATTAACACACTTAATGTATCTAAATGATTATCACGTCTCTCTCATGATCCTTTCATTGCAAAATGAGGCTTCCTACATAAATACAACCAATGTAATTAGCCTAAAACTTTTACACAGCTCGGTTAAATAAAACTTAAAGTCGATTCTGGTAATTTTGGCAATTGCCTCAATTATAAAATGTACGCAATCGTCCTCACTTTGCTTCACTTCTCCTCAACTACTCGGAGTATATTGCAGCATTAGCGCTACGTTAGTCGGGCTCCAGCTCCCAGGCACCATTCGAAGGACGGAGTAAGTGAAGACGGATGGATGGATGGATGGATGGATGGATGTGGGAGACATAATGCTGCTCGTGTGGGGGGCTGTCTCTCGGGGTGTCACCCCTCCCCCACCCCCCTCCATCTGCACGGGACTGATTGAGCACAGGTGTGCCCAGTTAGCCAATCGGCGCCTGATGAAGCCGGGGCACTTAGGCGGGAGACAAGCCCACCGCCACTGGGGTCATTTGGCAGCGTTTAGGTTGTGTGCCGCTGCACATCGGAGGTGTCGTGTACCAGACTTGGCAGCTTGATCAGTTGCCCCCCTCCCACCACCCCTACCAACCCCCACAACCCCACAGATGGAAGTGGTGGGGGTTTCATCCTGATTGTGTTATTTCTGTTCGGTTTGGTGTTGATTTGGTTGTTTGTTTTTAGTGTCTTTTCAATTAGCTGTTGTCACTTCATTACCATTATCAGAAAGTTGTGTTTTGTTGGTCGTTTTGGTCCATCAAGATAGTCTTTGATTTGGAACAATGGGGGGAATTTTAGGAAATTGCAAAATTTTCTCGTGTTTCCTCCAATTTTCATTCACAGCCTGAAAGGAAAAAAAAAAAGACCCACTTTTAAAAATTAGCATCGTCAGTAGGAAACCAGCAGAGCCACAAACTAGCAGGGTGGCGGAGATTTTAGAAGCGTATCAACACATGATCGCCGCTCCTCATGAGATCTGGCAACAATGACAAGAGAAACCCAGCAGCCTCATTCTTTACTGTAATTCCTACGTACAAGGCAAGATGTTCAGCCTTTTTTTTGTTGTGTGCGCTACCCGCTCTCGTGTCGTGTTTACTGAGCCCCATCCCTCCGATGAGGGAAAGAGGACTTTTTGACATTGATGTAATTTACTTGGCAGCTGCTCTGAGTACAGGGCTGGCCGGGGGTGGGAGGAGAGAGGAGGGGGGTGGAGGGGGGAGAGATGTTGCGTGGGGGTTCAGAGGTCAGGGGTCAGGATGCGGCCGGGCCCGGAGCTGGCCCTAAGCAGCTGCCCGTCCCCCCTCCCACCCCACCCCCACCCTCACCACCCCCCTCTTCCACCTCCCCTCTGCATGCCCATGTCCCCCTGGCACGCTCCGCGCTCACCGCACATGATCTGTTATTCCCTTTGATGTCTTTCCTCAGGGAGACAGTTATAAAAAAAAAAAAGGGCAGAGAGAAAAAAAAAGAGGAGGATAAAAAAAAAAAGCATAAACACCACCTGTTTATCTGACGCCGGGTATTGTCAGTGAGGTAGTTTGCAGGCTTGTCATAATATGCACAGGAGGTGAGGAATGGGGGGAGGAAAATACAAAGAGAGGGGAATAAACAAATGACATCCGAGAAAAAGTTGCGTGTGCATGCCACCGTAGATCTGGCGGTCCTGGCGTTGAAGCGCTTTCAAATCATGCTTCAAATGGCATCGGGGGTTCACGCGAGGATAGAAGAGGCGGCACGATAATAGCACTATTACTTTAAAGTGCTAAGAAAGCAAAGCGGTGAGGCGGAATAGACAATACAGTACTGTTACAATTAGGCACGGAGCGGTTACCAGTTTAATGGTAAATTGCTGTGAAATTTCAGAATGGTAACCCACCACCATTGCAAATTGCAATCATCATTAAAAGCATGTTTATTAGTGATCTTGAAAGAAGTCACAGTAAATAACTGGCCAGGAGCAACAGTGGCTGGATTTAAGCAAAGTCCGCAATTCGGGTTTTTGTTTTGGGTCACCGGAAAATGGTGCAAGGCAGCACTGAAGAGATCTTTTTTTTTTTCCATCTTCAATGAAGATCAAGTCTGAAGTATGGTCGTATTTCTCGATTCCGAAAGAGTGCTCAGAGAAAAAAAAAAACTGAATTATGATGATTACCTTTCTGGGGCCAAAATTCAAATAATTTCATCTCGGAAAAATAGTGAAAAAAAGCTTCCAGTTAAAACGTCCTACCCTCAGCAGCCGTAGACCTCCTCCTTATTCAATACCTCAAGACTTCACCACCTCGACTGCAAAGCGATGAGAATCAGCCTTGATATTTCTTTGAATTCACCGGAAACAGGCGAAGCCAAACGTAGCATGCAAGAGAGCCATCAGTGTCATTATACAAATTGGATATGACTGAGAAAAGCAGCAAAAAGAGCGATTTAAACACTGCACATAATGTTCAAATGGTGCAGCAGGTCTTTAAGGAAACAACTGTTTTGACTGAATGTCATTCATGCAACTGTTTAAAGGTTTTACGGCAGTTTTTCACCTGGACAAGCTGATTGTTATCCAAATAATTATTCAGCCAGAAAAGAAAAATAACAATACAGTTACTTTTTAGTTAAAAAATAAATAATGAAGAGATAAAGACAAAGAAAATTTTACAAATTGATCAAATTTTTCATTTGTTTGTTGGCATGAATGTGAAAAAAAACCCGTTCCTCCTGTAACATGCGTAAATGTGAGAAGAAAAAAAAAAGAGCACATGTTTCGGCGGCTGCTTAAAACACACGACACCGCTCTCGTTGTAGTAATTGTGGTTGTACAAGACAAGGAGCGATCTTTGTCCAGCTCTGTGGCGCCGCTCAAGTGATAACAAACGTATCAGAGCCAAACTGAAATGAACCCCAGGGCTCGGCGTGCAGTCTAAAGTGTATAAGCTAATGACAGAGCTGACAGAAGCGAGCAACTCTGTTCCTTTCACCCTCAGCCCACACTGTCTTTTTGGTGATATAAAGCTTTCCCATTAAATATGGAAATTTCTGTTTCGGTGACAGATACTTCACAGAGGGGGGTTGATGGCATAGACGGTGTTTTTTTGGAAGGGGAAGTGGCAGATTTTGATTAATGCGACCTTATCTGGTTCCGCACATGGAGGCAAGAGGGGTTCCTGAGCTTGGCGGGGGTGGATGGCTGCCTGTTCCCTTCTTCTTCTCCTTCTCCGTCTCATTCCAGCCCTCTTTCCCTGCGCTATTTGAAACAGTCATCGCTCCGCGTTTCTGCTCCTGCCTTCTCCCAGTTTTCTCTCTTCCTTGCAGCGAGCACGCGAAGCCCTCTCTCTTTGCTTTAATGTCTTGTAGTCAGACCGTTCCTTAGCTTCACATGGCCCTCTGATAATTCCCTCTGATTTCTCTCCTTCCCCTCTTCACCTTTCCAGTCGCTTCATCCTCACATCCCCGGCTTCTTTTACCTATCCCACTTAGCATTTGCCTGTTTCCGTTAAAGCTGCTCGTCTCGCCGCCACTACATTCTATCGACAATTTCCATATCCTTCACTTATGCCTCGTCTGCTCCCCTCTCCTGCCAGGCATAGAGTGGAGGTGCAGCGGTGCCTCCTCCTCCTGTCGCTCCATCACCACCTGGCCCAGTTCCAATGCTTTTAGTGAGAGCTATCTGTCAAGCTATGAATAATACAGGCCCAAGGCTGGCGCTAGCTTGCTAGCTAGCTATGTGGAATCCAAATGAGGTCTACAGCAGGAAGAGAGCACTTGACTTTTAGCTCGCTACCACGCTCTCCCTACCAAGACAGGCAATTACTCAGCCCACAGCCCCAGCTGCAGTCGTGGCAATCATAAACGCAACACCCCTCCCCCCCCCACAGACACACACACCCCTCCCCTTTCTGTCTGCACACACATGCACATTACATACACGAGACACGCACACGCGCTCACTCTACATGTATAAGCAACACACGCACACGCCATCTCGTGATCCCAGTGGCACCAAAATCATCAGCAGAGAGACACAAAGTCCATACGGCTCTCTTGCCATACGTGACAGATAATCCATAGTACTATCTTTTCTGGTGCACGGGGGGAGGGGGGATGGGAGGGGGGACAAAAAAAAAAGAGAGAGAGGTGAACGTTCAAATTTTGTTCAGAAAAGTGCAGGGTAACGAATGAAAAGCTCAAAACTGTTTTGACAGAGGTTTTCATGGAGGATAATGATGAAATCAGAGCATCGATTGTTGGTGGAATACGCTGGTCTATCGAGGAGGGAAAATGGCCCTTCGCTGGAGAAACAAATGAACAGACAGGAAGAAAAAAAGTTACTTGTTTTGGTTCTGACAAACTGAAAAACAGACATTTTGGCTCGCTTGATGACGCAAACCGAAAGCCACATGACTGTTTACTCCAAAAAGTGGCACCGCCACGTTTCAGAGAGGACTCTAAAGCAGGACAAAGACTTGCGGGTGTTACAAAATGAGAATGAGATTTTTGTTTTAGAGTTTTTCCAACCAAAAATTGTCAACATAGTAATTTTTAGGCTACCTTAGATTGTGTTTACTGTTCAATCTTGTGTGAGAACAATCAAAAATAACAAAACAACATGCAACATGCAATGGTCGAAGTGATTCTACAGGCAGCCGGTGTCACGCGAAAAAGCTCGCTGCGAAACATCGCCAAATGTTTGTCAGTCGGCGTGGAGTGTACAGGAAGTCTTCCCGCCAATCTGCGAGTCTATATTTAGGACACCGCTGAGCTCCAGAGATCTATTAATCAGAGGAAGAGTTACTTCATCACACCTTATCTGTTGATTAGCAGGAGACACGGCGTCCACCTTTATCGCGCTCGTTCCACGTTTATGGCAGCAGAGGGCTATCACATGTATCAGGTATATGACACATGTATGGTCGTATAATTAGCTTTGCACCGAGGCATCCTTAAGGTGACGGTGTTAACCCATCCATCATTGCTTCTAATCATTCGTCGGTGGAGTGTGGGATGTAATTACGGAGTGCTAGGCAACGACAGGCTTCACAGGTAAAAATAGTCGCGCAGAATGAGAGACTTCTGCATGTGTTTGGCATGTGGGGTGTGTGCACAAGGTGTGTGTACGCGTGTGTGTGGGCGGGAGGACGTTTGTGTGTGTGTGTGTGTGTGTGTGTGTGTGTGTGTGTGTGTGTGCGTGCCTGCCTGCGAGTACTGAGGTACTGAGCTCTAGTTAGCGAGG
>JAUESE010000057.1:13137165-13148382 GCA_032274725.1 Malacoctenus triangulatus
CACACACACACACACACACACACACACACACACACACACACACACACACACACACACACACACACACAAACTGCTGTTTCTGGGGGTATTCTTCCTCTAACTTAGTGCAGTCTTCCGCAGCATGAATGCACTCCTAACCCCACATCCAACCTTGAGCCTTTACGTGCTGTTACTTCATCTTGACTCATTTAAAACTGCTAATCAGGCCTCTCAATGAATCCTGACCTTTGATTAAGTGACGACATCCAATCTGGGATGTGTTGTCTCAACCTACTGAGAGTCATCAACTGATTTGATCCTGCACATGAAGTATGCTAAAATTGCACTTTCAGTCTGTTTCACCTCGGTGTAAAAAAGGAAACCTATATTTTTTTGAGCTCCTATTTATTTTCCAGCTTTAAGATCTCATATATTCACAATGCATTGTGTGTTTTTTTGTGAATAACTGCTGACTTTAGGCTACATATTAAAAAGTTTTTAGCAGTTTCAAAAAACTTTGTTTAAATGAGGGTTGTAACGGAGATGGAGCCGATCACAGCTCATACACTCACAACAAGTGAAGCAGTGGTGGACCAGAGGCTAGAGAAGTGAACCGGTTTGACTCGCCGGACTGTGGAGGGATCGAGGTGGGGAAGGTGAAAGCCGTCGCTCATCAGTTCCATTAAGGGCCCTTGAGCAAGGCCCTTAAACTCCTGGCTGCTGTCCAAGCACTGCTGATAGTATGTGTAGTTAAGGTGAACTATAAATAGGATGTTTTCAACGCGGTGATGACATTTCTGTTCAGTAAGTCATAAAGTTTGCCTCAACTTTCAACACAAAAGACTGAGCATGAGGACTTGCAACACACACCGACATGCAATTTTTATTCGCCAATTACTTTCAAATCCACGTCTTCGCCGTGGCACCTGGATCGAACCCACGTTAGCAGAAGCATAACATGCAAACTCCATGACGACAGCGCCAGCAGGAAACCTCCAGCTCAACGCCACATCAAGTCAAAGTGGCTCAAACAGCTTCGCTAAATTGCTCGCTACAATTCAAAGTACCAATATTTTCAGAACACACCCGTCTGGCTGGAACCCCTCAGAGGCAAAAAAAAAAAGGATGCTGTGGAATTATATGCATCCACACACATGACTACATGGTGCCATGATAGTGGGTGCTTACACAAACACACACACACACGAACAACCACACACACACACAGGCACGTGCTTATGTAAATTCAAAAGCATCCGCATGAGAACAAAGGCATGGCAAGAGGGCATACATAAACATTACATGTCCATGCATTATGCAGACACATGCACACATCCGAGCTCCGGTAGACCCTCAAACACACACATACACCCCATTTACCTCATTCATGGAGGTAAGACCACGCATCATTTCACCCCCTCACTCTCTTTCTCTCTCTCTAGTCCCCAAATCCATGGCATATGACCTTCTGTGGGACAGATAAAGAATGTGCTTATCAGTCATGCAAATGAGGCTGAATTCATTTTCCACAACAGATGGCCCCATAGATAATGATGATGGAGGAGAGAAAATTAAATGTCTCTCGCTCGGTGACCATGGCAACCGCGCCTCTGCGGCGTAATATCAATAATAAGTGTGCCGCATAATAAGGTTGTCAGTCCTGTGAATCAAAACCTCCCAGGATGGGACAGGTCAGAGCCGAGGAGGAGAAGTCACTCGGAAAGTTTAGTTCCCGTCGGGGGGGGGCGACGGGAGAGGTTTCGGTCTGAACATTAGGAGCACGTTCACACCGGCAGGAAGCAGCCGAACGGTCCTCCTCCAGGTTCTGGCCAGCCTTCCATCGGGACTCAAGTTGTGGCACGTCGGTCGCTTAGGAAATGTTTGAAAGTGCATACAGGTAGAAAGACGACTGACGTGAGCCCCGTTTGGCTGACAGAGACGTTAAGGATCTCTGCCTGCCAAACACAAACTGTCCTGACAAGAGCAAAAGGCGAGGGCACTGTCACATCACATTCAGATTTGAAGAATTCAAAGTCTAAATCATGAAACTTAATTACAAATTATCATTACTGCTTTCTTTATAGCAACTATTTCCATTATAATCCACACATTTATATTTACTTTCAACTTTGCAAGATTTCCTGTTTTTTGACTCATGTTTTGCAATCTGTACTGAAAAGTATGCTTGAAGAAATAAGAAAGTATTTTACAAATAAAAGGAGTGAATTAAAAATCACATGAGAGTACGTGTGACAGAATAAATGCGCAACCTTGAGGAGAGGACTCATCAGCTGTTTAAGTCAAGTATTTTCGAGTTTTCATTGTGAAATAGGGACTTTTAGTTTGAAAAATATTGAATTTGTTGTACATTGTACAGTGATGTGCACATTAACCTTTGGTGATTTTTTTTTTTATCCCCCCCGCACTAATACACAGGTATATCTGTGCAGGAGGGGTACAGGACTGACAGGAAGGTGAAACTCCACCACTGAGCTTTTCCTCTTCCATAACACAACTTCAACGATAAATCGGACTGACATATTTGTCTTGCACTTGGCCCCACAGACCCACAGCAAAATGAACAAGGACAAGTGGTTTTTGACTCGTTTTCAATCCCGAGGAGTCACACTGTTAACTGACAGTTAGATAACCTAAATTGCACAAAAACAACACTGCCGTTTTCACAGAGCTGTAATTTTTATAGCGCTCTTGCGGACAAGTTCAGGGTTACACAATTTGTGTGTCGGACACTTATTGTGCACATAATCCCACATGTGCACGTGTGTTTTTATTTCATTTTTCCACATCTCCTTCAGATGCTGAGAGACAACACAGTGGCTGCCAGGCCATGAAAAGGAATAACCTTTGCTTCACCGCAACTTGCGTGCATTTAATTTGAAATTAAAGAAACTCAATATACATTCTGCAACTGCTGTTTGTAACTAGAATACTTTATTTTTGCATTCGAACTTTTTTTTAATTTCCAGTCTACAGTCTTAAATTTTAAAGGCCATTTCTAAATATTTGAGGGTTTTTTTTTCCAAAAAAATCTCTCCACTCTACCTCAGGAAAAGTCACCCTACACCTCAGAAACCACAGCTGTTGGTCGTCATTGCTCCCATGACGATGGGTCGAGGCTGACACGAGGGCTTCGACGTTCACGTTGGAGATTACAGCCCTCCTCGAGACATGCATCAACTTAAACCACGAGATACACTTTTGTTGCCTCTTGCTTTAACGGCAAATGACTGAAACGTGAATTGATCTCAACTCTCATTACTGAACTTAATAGCTACACACTCTTGGGAAAATTGGAAAATCCTAGAAACAAGGCAGTCAGATCAGCTCTGGCTCTCTAAGGCTGATCGTGCGCCTGCTCTGGTATCCCACATTTCTATGCGCCACTCCTGAACGCGGCTAAATTCACTTTTTAATTGTAAAGCATGACTTGACAGGGCCAATACAACTCCTGTTTAACTTTAAAACTTGTGGATTTTAAAGAGCCGCGGGGCATACGTCCAATTTATTGTGCTTCTATGGGCGGGTACTTTGTGTGCCGCAAAGCAACACCAGACCTTCTTCAAGAAAAAAAAAAAAACGGCTGAATTTGAGAAAAAAAAAATTCGCCTGATTTTTGGGAGACAGCACAAAGTGCGGGTGCTCCTTCCAGCCACTTTTCGCCCCACAGTTTGCCTAATTACAGAGCTGATTTATTTGCTCCATTATTTAATCTCAAGCCCCAGCAACACTGGTCCTGATGAAAACAGTGATTATTGCCCGAGTATGGACCACGACGGGGAATTGAATTTCGCCGCTTGGAATTAAGAGGGAGCGGGGCCTGTGAGAAAATAGAAGATGCGGGAAACAGATTTGCAGAAGCGAGGTAATTCTTGTTCCCCGTGAGCCGACCTCAGGGGCTGTTTTCAGCATCATCTCTCTCCTTATTGACCGGCCGTGTTTGGTCGTCCCTCTCTCTCTCTCTCTCTCTCTCTCTCTCTCTCTCTCTCTCTCTCTCTCCCCATCACATCGTACACCAGCTCGCACTAGAACTGTCTCACTGACGCTGCGTTGCCTCATCAGTGCAGGACGGCACTTGTGTTTATTCGTGTCCCCCTCACACACACAGCCGCAACCTCCAACTCACAGCATCTCCTGTACACTGATCCACTGGAAATACATATTTTGCATCAAATCCATTCATACCAGCAGATATCTGGGTTTGTAAAACAAGTGAGAGGTTTGAGGAACATCTTTGCATTATATTCATCTATTGTCCACAAGGAGGACATAAAAGGAACAGAATGAAAAATGTGGGTACATAGATGGAAGAAGAAAAAACTCCAATGTAGCAGGTGTTCAGAGCAGTTTAAAGTCTCACGAGGTGTAAGCCTTTCCCTTCAGTTTCCAAGCATCTGAAGTCATGCAATATAAATTATTCCACTTCAAAGACTCAGTGTTATCAATAGCTGCTTTAGCCTCCATCCAACTCTTAAACTTTGCACTAAATTGACTTTCTCGTCCAATAATCTATTACAGTATTATCAATTTGAGTATATTATTTGGGTAAATCTTAAAACTTTACAACTGTGACACAAAAGCAGGTGGCATGGACTCACCTCGGAGGCACACTGCTGTCTGTGCATGTGCAGGATCAGCCAGCGAAGTCTTCAACAGCGTTCGTGCAATGTTGTCGCTTCACTTTTTTGTTGGCAGCGTGCAACAGTTTGTTGCTGCTCAGGAACTGCAGCGGGCTGGAAGTCAGAGGTTCCATTCCCCAGTCCGGACCTTCCCATGCTGCGATGCGTCGTTGGCCGTCAACACGGATGTGTGTGAGTGTGTGGGCGTGATTAAAAAAGCGATTAAAAAAATACTCCCGTCTCTGTGTGTTTTTTCTCTTTTTTTTTTTTTGTTTGTTTTTTTTGTTTTTCAAACGTAGAGGTCGATCACAAGTAGAAAAAATTGCAAGTGATTCAGGCGCAGGTACAAACTGAAATCTAAAAACTTACACTTTGGACCCGGGAGGACTGATCACAAGCGACTCGGCAGAGCGGAGGACAAGTGTGCGTTCAATTACCCGCTAATGACACAGGAAGGGAGAGAGATACCTGACTCCAGAGGATAATATGACATCACAATAAAACAGGAAATACGCATGATTTTTCAATATACGCAATTTATTTAAGACCCACTCAACAATGGACAACAGGCTGGATTACAAACTTTTTGGAAATAAAGAAAAATAATAACAATAACATTTGTGTTCCAATATAATATATCTGCTTGTATTCCGGAATGACTTCTTACTAAATCTTGTGTTTCAAAGTAAAATACCTCCAAGTCAGATCATTATTCGATCTGTTTAAAAGTGCAGAAGCATGTTGTCAAAACACAAAACTCAGTTAGGAAACTGCCTTCAAGCAGTTGTATTACAAGAGCGAAAGGAAAGAGTTTAACATCGTTCTCATATTGACATTTTTGAACAGCTAACCTGGAAAAAAAATCATCAGCCGTTCACATTGCTGTGAGACCTGACTCTGAAGCCACACCAAGACGGTTGCAGTTTGACATTTCTCTCGCGGCACTGCGAGGCGTGACCTGCCCCCGCTGACCTCCTGGCCTTGTCTCCTCTTTGTCTCGGTTCAGCAGACCTTTCGGTAGAACCCAACAACAATAGAAACATCAAAAACGAGCGCAGCCTGAGGATGAGAGAGGTTTCGTAATAAGCCCTCGGGCTGTGGCTTCCATCCTGCCCACTGGGAGGAGCAGTCCTGGTAATCACAACAAACTTTTCCAGCTAATGATTCACTGTAGCTGCTGCCATTACACCCCCACCCACCTGCAACTTTAATAGATACCAAGAGCTGGAGGCTTCTTTTTTGTCTCCCTCCAAATATAAACTCATGGACGGAGGGAAAAGTCGGGATGACTCATCGGATGAGTTTCCACTGCTCGGGGCTCTGGGTCCTGGGCTTCTTCTGCTGGTTTCACGTCTTAGCGCAGTGACTTCAGATTTATTGCCAGAAAGCCGTGCCAGATTATTACGAACCACCACAATGATAAGTGTAAACAAAATGCCTCTGATGAGCTCTAAATGCAAGAAGCACTTGTAACTATATGAAGAGTGATGGGTCAGGTCCAAGTCAAAAAGTAAGTGTGAGAATGAAACATTTCGGAGAACATTTAACCAAGTAGCTGTTTTTTTCACAGAGATTGAGTTGAGATGAGTGATAAAATGTAACAGATTCAGATTTGGTTCAGTGCTGTCGCCATCGAACATCTCGACTGGAACCATCCCTGACACGTTTTCACTGGGCGTGTCAGCACGTTCACCAGAGTGCAGGCTTAAACTCTCACCAACACCTCCAAACATTCACCAGTATCGCCCCGACGCAGGCCTCTGCCAACAGGTTCACCAATGTGTTGATTGAAACCGGCTGGTGGCCTCTGATGAAGTTTGCACGACTTCACGCCGGATTTCAGCAGAGCGTATTCTTGCACGCTGTCCTGTACAGTCGACCCCTCATTTTTTTGTCTTGCTCATCACCCTCTACCTCCCCCTCTGCCTCCCAACGCCTCTCCTTTAGCCTCATCATACACTCTCGCCCCCTCTTTTTTCCCTCTGTGTCTACAAGCCAGACGCTCTCAATATAGCTCTGCTCATAAACACCAGGACAAAGAGAGAGAAAGAGTGCAGGAAGAAGGAGAGCGGGAGAGATAGAAGGGGGTGAGAGAAGGAGAGAAAGGCTCCTGTGACAGTAATAAAAATGAGTGAGGGGCAGGGAAGAGATGAAGATTGGGGTGAATGAGTGGGAGGAGAGAAGAGGACACACTCATGAGGAGGTGCCTAATGTGAGCGTGTATATACATACGTGTGTGTGTGTGTGTGTGTGTGTGTGTGTGTGTGTGTGTGATTGCAAAAGGGAAGAGGAAGATGAATCAAGCACAGCAGAAAGAAAAGTCAATGAGGAAGACAGAAAGAGAGAGATGAAGGATGGGGGATCGGAGAGGAAGGAAAGAAAGGGATGACGCAAGACAGCGGGAGGGAGGAAGCTGAGAAAATGAGAGTCAAAAAAAGATGCTGTGAGAAGTGGGAAGGGAGAGAGGAGAGGGAGAGAGGGAGAGAGAGGGAGGGAGGAGGAAGGGAGGAAGGAAGAGGAGGACATGAGAAGATATTAGGGTTTTTCAGCGCGCCAGCTTTGAAGGCCAGGCTGTCCTAGTTTAACCACTCATGTAAATAATGAATCTCGTGGCTGGAGGGACCACACACACACACACACACACACACACACACACACACACACACACACACACACACACACACCCCATTGTGCTCACACTTTGTTTCTCATCCTCACCTCCACAACCGTACCTGAATAATCTTTCAGTGTTTAGCAGAGCAGTAAGATCATCAAAGAATGTGTCTGCACCATGACATACAGGTTTATGTCTTCCTTATCAAGGTATTATTAATATTCCCCTTGATCAACATCGTTCATATCATCCAATAGAAATGTATAATATGAAAAAAAAATCCTGAATACACCTTAAGATTCAAATCCGTTTTTGAAGGCACAGCCAAAGTTTTAGCAATTTCATATTTGTGTTCGTAACCTCGTGATACATCGCCGCCATCAAAGCGGTTTCAGCTACTGATCATTCCCGTTAATCTTTGTATGAATAACTCAGCAGGTTGGTTGCAAAACAACAACTTAACAATAACTACTGAAGATAGCCAAAGTTTCTCTGCAATTGCACAGAAACTCAGGTTTCTGTACGTGTCGTGCGTAAATGTGTCTTTATTTAGCCAATCACCCCCAACTCCCCATTAACCTTGAGCATACAGGCATGTAAGACAGGAAGGTGTGAATGGCTGTGAGAGGAGGAAAGAGAGAGAGAGAGAGAGAGAGAGAGAGAGAGAGCGGGAACACAACATTGTAATTACCGGCTGCATGCTGGCTGGCAATCATAGCCTCTCTCCTCCTCACCGTTTCCTTCCTTGCTCCTCCCTCCGTCCTCATCTCCTGCAGACCGCCGACGTCTTTTCCGCTCCTCCTCTCTCTTTCTCCGGGTCTGAGCAGGCCGGTGCAGGCAGGGTGCTGCTGCCGGCATGTGGGCCTGCTGCGCAGCTTTCGAGGTAGATATACATTTTAGCTATCAGACATCCACTTACTCTTTTGTACAGAAAATTGCAGAGACGGAGGACGGCGGAGCTTGAAATAATTACAGCCGTCGCTGTTCCTGTCAGCGTTGATGATTCCTCGGTCCTACAGAGGCCTCAGCAACCTGCAGGTACACTGCATAATTCCTTAACTTCTTATGTTATTAGGCATGAGAAGGAATGTGCTGGAGGCAAACTGCCGCAGCAGGTGGAGAGTCTGCAAACAGTAAACATGCTATGTTTTCTTTTTTTCCAAACAAACTGAAATCTTCTCCCAAAACGTAACCAAGTACACTGGGATCAACTTGATATTGGTAACTCGGTAACTCTTGCCACTGCCACTGATGAGGACCGAATTCTGAATAAACGTCTTTCTCTCCAAACCAAAACCCACGTTTCTATGACAACCGTGCAGAGCGTCACTCTGACGCGCTAACATGTGACCTGGACCACTCGTATTAACTCCATGGTGATCAACGCACTGCACCATCCTTGGACGAAAATGTCACGAAGCTGACATAAATACAGCCGGTGTGAAGACAGCAAACAGCTGGTATACTTAACAACAATTACTGAAGTATTGTATGGATGAGTAACAGTTTAAGGGGCCTCAAAGTGAGACATCTCCCATTATCTCAGCCCACTTTTACACAAGTTTGGGGGCAGTGATGGAGTCTGGCTTGGTTGTTATCTGGGAAAGGATTGGGCAACATTTCAAACATCACAGGTAAACATAAGAGCTCTCGGCCTCTTTGTATGCAGGTCAAATTGATCTGCTTCCGTTCACAAGAGCGAAAGGCCTTTGACAGTTCATCAGTACATGATCTACACTGATAGACATTTGGCTCTCAACTGTGAATGTGAAATCGCTCCGGAACTGGAAATCAACATGAAGCAGGAGTCGACAAAGAGAATCACACTCCAGAGATCGCCTCAATCGAATCGAAAGAAATATTTGCGATTGTGGGGTTTTAATCCCTGCCAGTGGAGCGGGGGAGAGTGGGGACCTGTGACACTTGAGCGCGGGGTGTCAGCCTTTAGATCCTGTGCATTTCAAAGGTTTTCACACTGTGCAGACGTCTGCTAAGGAGAACGAGCAGCAGCTCTTCTGAAGGTGGCAGACGGCTTGAAGTCAAGGCATCAGTCGCACTTTCTTTTTTTTTTTTTTTTTAAAGTATCACGGTCATCTGAACCTCTGAACTGAAACCGGGGGTCTTCTCTGGTCTACCTGTGGTTGGAGGACGGGGTGAGGCAGACACAAGACCACTGCAGGCGGAGAGAGGAGCTACTGGAGCTGCTCTGCACTGATGTTTTGATTCTGGATCCACTGGCCCGGCCTCATACAGGAGAGGTGTTCAACTATTCATGAGTGGAGGCGCCTACTGCACCCCCCCTCCCCTCCCCCTCCCCTCCCTGTGAGTGTGAGCTGAAACAGAAGGCAGGCAGGAGGAGGGTGGGCCGCTGCTGAGTTTTCTACTGCAGAGTTTGGCCAAAGCGAAGAGTAAATTCCTCCCTGCAGCTGCGGTGGAGGTGGGAAACATCAGGCGCCAGCGTGCTGCTGGACACAATCAGCAGTGGGGGTTTTGTCTGAGGAGAGATCGGGGGGAGGGCAGGGGGGCTAAAACACAGCACCTGCAGTAGCAGCAAACAGTGAGTCACCTCAGACTGTTAATGAGTTCATCGGACGTGACCACATGTGTCAGCTCGCATCGGACGCTGTGGCTGCAGTGTATCTGGGTCACTGTAAATCACACTGTGGTGACTCACTGGTGAAATCTGGAGACAATGGCTCGATGTAGCTGTATGAGAGCCCCTGAACTGTCAATATGGAGGATTGGGGGGGGTCCTTTGGCTCGGGGGTACTCTGGTCTTCAAAGTGGTTAAAGTTACTCCACCAGCAAAGTGGACAAAGCCCTCCAAATCAAGGTGCTTTGATAGCAGAGTACAACTAAGCTGTCACATCCAACACACTGACGGTGAAACTCACGTTTACCTCACATCCATGCTGCACACTGTCATCTCCACATCAAGTGGAACTTTCTTTGATAAATGCCAAAATGATTCTTTGGTGATTGAGTGATTACTTTTTTCGGCAGGTACTACTCAAAGGCTTTTACTTTGAAAGTGAAAGCTTGAGGAAGTCTAAGCAATCTGCATTTTCACTCCTATCGAGTATTTTATTCAGATGAAAACAATCATTTCAATATTCGTCAAAGACATGCAGTGTATCGCTTTGTTTCACAATAAAATCTTTAAAAAGTAACATTTTGACCTCATCATTGAAATTCATTTGGAAAATGTAAAAAAGTACAAAAGTTTCTGCTCAACAGTCTCCTGATTTTTCCACGATTTCCGTGTCTGCTCATTTTTTTTACTCCTGTCAGTATTTCTTCTTGATCCGTCGTAGGCATTCTCTAACTTGATAAAGTAATTGAACGTTCCCAGCAGGGCAGCAGGAGGATGTTGTGAGCTTTTCATATGTTGCAGCCAGAGACTGATTGTTTGCAGGAGTAACATCTCTCATCATCCTCGCTCAGCTTCTCAAAGTGGCACGCTTGATCTGGCATCAGCGCTGATGCTTGAGTGCGTGTGTTGAAGGTTTAAATGCTGATTCGTTTCGGGTTCCTTCGTACCTCTAGGCAACATAGTTCATCCTCCTTTTCTCACTCCATACCTTCTTTTCCTGGATTTCTTCCTTCCAGGCCCTCCTCTTCTCTTTGCCTCCTCCACTTCTTCCATTCTGTTGAGCCCCATCTGTTGTTTCTCTTGCCTCTGCTCCCTCCTACAGCACCTTTTTATTTCTCCCTGTACACATCCTTCCTCCTCCCTCCATCCTGGAGTTTTTACCTCCCCTCTGTTGCTCCAGATTCTCCGTTACCCTCCCTCCTTTTGTCCTCCTTTTCTCTGTCCTCTTCCGTACATGCCCCACACACTGACTTCAGTGTGGCTGTGGATGCTATGCACGCATGAGGACAACACACACACACACACACACATACACAGACACACACACACACAGACACACACACACACACACACACACACACACACACACACACACACACACACACACACACACA
>JAUESE010000057.1:13172731-13187149 GCA_032274725.1 Malacoctenus triangulatus
CCAGCTCTCTCTCTCTCTCTCTCTCTCTTGCTCCCTCCCTCCCTCCCTTGCTCATTAGTATGATTGAATACCCCCCTCCTTCTTTTTGTCTGCTATCTGCCAGGGTCAGTGAACATGCACGGCATTTCCAAACCCACCGCCCCGTCGCTCGCTATCTCTTCCTCCCCACAACCAAGCGCGCGCTGCCTTTGGGCGCTTCTTACAGTGAGGGCTGGCCTCGCTCCCAACATCCAGCGAGTTGGAGGTTGTGCCCTCAAGTAACCCCCCCCCCCAAACGCCCTATCTCCCTCTCCTCAGTCCTCTCTCCCCCCCACCTCCCGGGGAAAAAAGAACCAAGGACTGGCTTCTTGATGTTCCCCTGGCCGGCCGCGCTGCTCCTCGCCTGCCTGTGCCTCCCTCCTCCCTGCCAGAGGCTGTCCTCCTGAAACCGGGTCCACCATTGATTGTAAAAGGGTGTGAAAGGGCGATCAATAAGGCCCGCCTGGCGTGCAAAGGGAATCTATGGAGTCCATATGGGGCGACAGAAGGGTCTAATTCGGGCGCGGAGGGGGGGAGCTCGAGGTGGAGGGAGACGAGCATCTTTGCATCCATGGTGGGAAGAGAGAGCAGGAAGGAGAGTGTTCAGTATGACTTTCCTCACATACAGTCATACACAGAGGCACGCTGCCCTTCCCACCCCCTGACGAGGGCCCTCTTTAAAAATTCATTCAGTCAATAATGACCCTTCGCCCTCCCAGTCTCTCCTAGGAGCTAGCATAGCTGCCTCCTCCCACACCGTCTCTCCCTCGCTCCCCTTCTCCTCCGTCCTTCCGACACACACCGGCTCCACACACGCGCGTGTGCAAACACACACACTTCTCGGTGTCACCTCGCCCTTAAAGTCAGTGTATCTACGCAACACATGGGTAGACGGTGGCTATTAGTTACACCATCACGATCCGCTAAATGTTTATGCCGCGTCACATATCTCACCGCCGGGTGCAGCGGGGAGTTCGCAGTCCGACCGGTTGCCTTCAAACGGCACACACGCGGAGGAGTCACCTCGTGACTTTGCCAGTGGCTCAACAAATTAGCAATGCTATCTGGTGGCGAGGCTAGCAGAGATAAGCAGTCATGGTACACAGAGGATGGGACTTTGATCCAGTCAGCCATGTTGTCTGCTCTCCCTTGGAGATGGTTCCCATTTATCTGATTACTCATTCCGCTGGATCATCTCGGGCCAGGAGAAAGAAAAAAAAAGAAGAAGGGAAAAAAAAAAGAACAGATTAAATTATATATTTGAGGAACATTGGAGACGCCCCAAGACCTGGTTGAGAAGCAACAAATTGGATATAGTCGAAATCTGGGCGGCGAGCCAAGCCGTTCCTTCATAGCAGTGTGTCAGGGAGTTATTTTGTGTTGGTGCCATATTTGAACTTCATCTGGTAGTTACGCCAACCGGGACGACTCATCTTCCTCTCTCACTCAAATCTGGGTAAAAAAATTGACTCTAATTGACTCAGTGAACGACACATATGATTTTTTTTTACCCCCTCAGTTTTTATCAACTTTAAGTATAGACCCAAGGTCGACACTCATGACCCTGCATGGTTTCTGTGTGTCCTGGCACACCTGAAGGTGATCAGCAGCTCGTTATCAGGCTCGCTGCAGAGCTTCACGCTGCTCATCAGACTCAGGTGTGCCGCAGCAGGAACACACCGAAGACATGCAGGACTTTGGGCACCTCAGTATCATCAGATCAAGTCAAAGCTGTATTCACAGCTTTGTGGGGGGGACACAGGACGCAGGTTTCGGTGACTCACAACTGTACAGTTTTGAATCCAGGAGAATGGTGGGGAAACACTCTGAGCAGTGGCACTTGGAGTACGAGTACAAGTTGCATGACTAATTCCCTCAAAGCAACTGGTCAGTGTGGATTTGTTTGAGAACAGTGGATTCGTTTCAGAGTCTGCAAATAAAGCCCACTGTTTTTCTTTTGCACCACAGCCTGTTTCAATTCATCATATTCATTCAATGTAATATAAATATGGGGCTGTTGTTCAGAAAAATACTTATATATATTGTTTTAATCATGAAACATTAATTTCTAAAACAAATTATTTACCCTTTGAGAAAAAATCCCCTTAAAGAAAAAAGAAGAAATATTTTACATCATATTTGAAATCTGATATTAAATTCTATATTTGTTTTTTGATTACTTCATTTGAGATGTTATCCAGCGCGCCTCCAAATGACGCCTCCTCCAAGCGCTGCATCATCACTGTGCCAAAAAGCATAAGGGAATGCTGACCTCCAGCAGCGCCATCACCTTTGACTCCACCTGTGTCTGTCCCCATTACCACCCATTACCACCCATTACCACCATTCACGGCTCCACGAGGAGGTCCCTGGTGGCACCCCGTTCCCCCCTCGCGCGCAGGGGGGGCACTGCTTCTCCTCCCGCTCCCCCTCCCCTCGCTCCCACCCTTCATTCATCCATCATGAGCGGGCTGCTAAATGGAGCAAAGCGCCTCGCTTCTGACCCCTTTCAATGAGCCGTGGGGTCTTCCAGGGGTGCAACGCTCCCGATGTCCCGGGGGGTGCAATTTGGATCAACCCCGCTCACGTCGGTAATGTCCTGCTGCATTCAGGGTGCATTAGGCGCGAGGACCTCCCTTCCACAGTCCACGAAGACCTTTGTCTCTGTCTGTCTCCACACATCTTTTTTTTCCCCTTGCAACCTCTTGCTGCAATTTAATGCACATTAGCAAGTAGCGAGAAGGGGGGGGGGGGGGGGGGAATCAATTATTATTCATATATTCTTAAAAGGTTTTATATAAACTGGACATTAAAATTCATGATAAGTTGTCTGGGACCATCACAGCACCTGCGTGTGGATGGAGCTGCTGGAATGTAAGTAGCTTCACTGGTGAAACGCGCGAGTGTTATTTTTGACACACTTTATCGCTGAGTAATTTTCTTTATTTCTTTTTGTCGATGACATCCAGTCCAGACATCTTTACAGTGTGGAGATTCCTGGAATGTCAGGAATTTATTTCACTGGAACACAATTTTTCTTTTTCCGTTGTTTCATACTTATCAAAATCTCGAACATGTCTGAATTGTTTTGTATTGAGATTTTAGAGTGTTAAAAAACATTTATAAATGATACTATGATTTTTTGGGGTTGCAACTCAATGTTGTCCCCATTCTTCTTTCGTATATATCATATTTAAACACTTAAATTTGCCTCATTTAAATTGTTTTCTTCCCTCATTTCTATCAGTTATGTTGAGTTTTTCTTTTACATACCCTTCCGCCCTCTTGCTGTCAGTGGACAGTGAAATCCCTCAGCCTGTCGTTTCATTACCTCTGAATCATCCGTGCATCTCGGCGTCCCCTCCCTTAAAGACTTCACTCACCCCGTCTACCACCTGTCTATCCCATCAACAAGTCCTCTTCTCTCTCACCATTTCTCCTGCCACTCGTCTGTCCGCTTGTCTTCCTCCATCCGTCAGAGCTTTTATTCCCCCCCCTCCCCTCTCCCCTCCCTTCCCCACCTCCTCCATCCCTTTAGCACTTCCGCACTCCCCTGGCCATTATTTCCTTCCTCCCTTCCTATTTCCCTCAGACCATTCAACCCCTCCATCCATCTTTGCCACCTGCCTTCCATTCCTCATTTGAACCATCCATCCTTTTCCCTCCAATCACTCTCTTCTGGCTCCCCGAGAGGTCATTTCTGTCCAGGAGCGAAATGACGGTCTGCAGCCCTCCAATCCTCAGAATGCAGCCAGCACAGAGGGGGCCGAGCAGACGCCACGTCTCATCTGAAGACGGCCCCCAGATTAGACATAACTAATCTGCGCTGCCCCCTGTGAACAACCTGCAGAGCTTCCATTGCCTGGATACCTGTGAGAATGTACACCTGATCCAGCTGGTGGAAATCCCCACAACGAACTTTGCTTCCTCTTTTCTTCCGTCACTGCCGTTTATAACGAGCAGGGATGAGGACACAACACGCTCTTGCCTGTCTTCAAAACTCATCGTCCTTACATGAAAAGAGAGCTGATGTTTACATTTGAACTTTTCTGAAAGAACAGCGAGTAGAAGAAAACACCTTTTAATGTCTGAAGCCCTTGAAAATTGAGCCGCGTCAAACTCTCAAGATGCAGCCTGTATCTGGTCCAGCTCGCTGTCACACCCAGTGTGTGCTGCTTCAAATTGGCTAAGCCTCCCTCTCCTTGGAATCTGTATCATGTGAGTTACTCACAGATGACGCCGACCTACTATCCGTCCATTCTTCCGTCTTTGATATCACTTTTCCAACATGGGGCCTCGAGGTGCTGATGCCGATCGAGAGGTCGTCAGGTATTCATAGTAGATGAATATAAAGGTACATGCAATCACAGACACATTACATATTAGGGTCTGCTGCAAACCCAACCCTCCACGTTTATTTCAAGAGATAAGAACAACTTTGCATCATATAAAGGGAAAATAATTGTACATGTAAGCAACAATTTAAAAAATCACTTTACCTTAACTCAAAAATGTGACCTAACTGAGCAGCACCAAAGTGACCGTTTGGTTCTAAACACCAGAATCATCCGAAATCAGCAAAGAATACAAGTTTGGTGTGGAACAGTGTTGTCAATCAAGCAAAATTTCGATGCCAAAAGTATCTTGTCACATTTCGAATAGTGCATAAACAAAGATTTTTCAGCCTGTTTCATTGTGACTCTGAAACACCCCTCCTGTCAAGGTGACTCACCTGCTGATGGGAGGCGTGAGCTTGCCTTGGATGCTGGCCGACGTCTCCCAGCTAAGTGCCTTCATTCGCCGTTGGAGCTCCGCGATGAGCCCGGATCAAGTGCGATGTTAAAACACGAAGTTGGCATTCACACAACAACAAAAAAATGAAATTCAATTACATATTATTAGAGAGTGGACTTTCCAATGAAGGAGGAGGCGTAGGTAGTAATTTTGTGACTCCTCGAGACTCTTCAATCAAGTAATTTGCGTCTTTTATGGAAAAAAAAAATTAAACAGAGGCACATACAAGTTACTATTCAAAGCAGATTGCCTTCATTTATCTTCGAGTGAACCTGGAGGTGGTCTTTAAGCTCTGGCTGGTAATGGGATAAACATACCAGGCTCAGAAATCCGGTGGCCATGCAGCACCAACCTGCCAGGCAAATGGACAAGTTGTTAATTAACAAAAAACCTTGCTTGAATGTGTAACTTCCTCTCGGCTATATTTGCTACATTTCTGTTGATGACCACATGAATAAGCAACAAAGGATGAGCCACAGTTTGCTGTCAGTTGTTTTTACTACCAGGAAGCTGAACAAGAACTTAAGGAGTTAAATATGAAAAAAGATCAGCTTTTCCTTTGGTACACGTTCAGTTTCGTCGTTAATGCGTTGAAACCTGTGATCTCAAACCATTTTTTGGGGGGGGAGCATCTTGACTCAAATGTTTATGCTCCTGGCTGATGTGCCGATGTAACCATTTGAAGTGTAAAGCGGACGCCGATAATCTTTGTGATTTCGGCCAACACTCGTTTGTAGACCGTCGGATTCCCCGAGCACACTGGCAAATATTAACATGTCATGAATACATATGCTCCAATCCAGAAGATTAGTTTAAAACCCTGTGCAGTCATGGAGACGGGGGTTCGCTTGAAATAATTCCCTCTGAAGAACAATCACAGCCACCCAAACACAATTATTTGACAAGCACACAATCAGGCCGTTTTTTTCGATGCAGCACCTGGATTCTTCTCCAAATCCCCCGATGCACAGAGCAGCGAAAGAGCAAAACAAAGAGTCGGCATCATCAGTCTGCAATTGAATCCTCCATTGTAATCCCCCTAGTTTTTAATCAAGGCATATAATTACTGCCTATAATATAGCATTAGCACTCATACCCTAAATTATGATTGCACGGAGAAACTGTGATTATTTTCCTGGATCTAACCCTTTCCCTGCCAGGATCATTACGCCGATATAGCTCTCAGCGACGGCATGACATCAGCCCTCGAGTTAGGCCATTTTGTACCTTGTACCGCGGGTGTCCAAGACAGTTCTTAACAAATGTACCTCGGCAGCACCTCACAGGGAGAGAATAGCGCCAGATGAATGTAGCAATCAGTGCTTGGTGGGTACGAAAGAGTCATAGAGGCTGATTGCACGGTGGGAGCCACAGAGCAGTGCTCCTCAGACTCTCTCCATGCTTGGAATAACAAGCTCCATCGCCCACAGTGTGAAACAACAGACTGCTAATTGGAATCAGCACGCCTCTCCCTGAGCTTATTCTCATATCTGTCGGCTGCCTGCTCCGCGTTATAGGTATGGTATGGGGGTGTGCTGCTGCAGCTGTTGTCCACGTATGACGCAAATGTCCTCAGCGGCGCATTTTATTATTGCGATGTGCCAGAATGCCCCCCCCCACCTCCCCCTCTTCATAGAAATAGCAAGGAGACCTGATCTAACCAGTTGTTCAGCGTGGTGAATCTGACCTGAGTTAGTCTCAGCATCTCTATCCCCACCTCACACGTCTCTGGATTACTCACAGCAACTGTTGGTATGGCAGGTAAATGGAGTCTTTCTATGCGTTTCTTCTTTTATATACTGTAGTTTGTCAAGAGTCACATTTAAAAAAAAAAATCCATAAATTCTTCTACATAGCTTCCTTACAGCAACCTGCATATTTGTATGAAAACAAGTCGTAACAACTCTTTTTTTTTTTCTTTCTCGTTCATCAAAAAGACAGTTCTGGTTGCGCAACTTCAGCCGGCTCTTTCAAAAGCAAAAATAAATAAGAATGCATGAGTAGCAATTAAGGGCTCGTAAGTTGACATCAGCCTCATGTTGTGAAATGCTGTGCATGCCGCTGTCCAGGAATTAGGTGACAAGCTGGCACAAACTCTTCCTGTTCTCTTCCACGAGTTGCTGAAAGTCTGGATTTCTCCTTAGTTAATATCACGTATGTGGCCTGAGAGTTTGGAGACGTGTGTCAGGCGGGTCACAGCGGGCCTCTAGCTGCTCGGCAGGAGACCGGACTCAACTAAAAGTGCAGTGGAGGGGACGGATTGAACAAACAAGAGGCTGCAATGGACAATATGAGACGGGCCCTCCACAGATTCTTGGTTGGTCAGATGAGGAGCTGCGGTAATCAGCAGGTCTCATCGTGTTGCAGGACTAAAGAGAGTCTTTGTCACCATGGCAATAAGAATTTTAATCACCTCATGAACATCAGCTGACAAGATCATATGATGCTTTACTAATATTTTATCGGTATTTTTGAATATTTCATTAGATTACTACTTAAACTACTACTTTTCATCTTTTAGTCACCCTCTGGGATACATATAGCATCATTATCTCACACATTAAACAAATCTGCTGTTTCGTGGACTTGCTGCACTGTGAACATCAGGTTCCTGGAACCCCTGGAGGTCCGAGGTCAGTTGCCCCCCAGGTCCTTACATGGCATCCTGACACGGGAGAATTAATTCTGCAAACCCCTTAATTACACTCAAAACATTTTATCACTATCATAATTGGAATTATTCATGCAATGTTTATTTCCTAAAAACTACCCGTTTGTATCATGTTGCGAGAACACAGCGAACATAGAGGCGCTGCGTGTACACGCAACATCACTCTCAAGTTGAGTGCAAAATACATCCTGCAGCAAAAAAAAAGAAAATCTTGTAATTTATCTTTTGTCTGTTGGATTGAGCCTGAATAAATAAATTAAGCGTTGATTGTTGCACACACGAACCACAAAATCATTCCAGGGGTTGATAAGAAACCAAAGTTATTTTAGCTGAGCTGGACCTTTACTGAGGCTCTATAAATAAGTCTTCTAGTGCAGAACTGCAGCTCTGGACCAACACTGTTTGTCTGTGCTGCACTCATACATGCTGGAGTATAAAGCAGCGGCTCCGTCGAGAAGTGGCCAACATTTTTATAGCGATGCACTTTATAGCCTGTGTTCAATGTGCACTTTCCACACAGCAGCCTTGAGAGCATGCGGCTCCCGTGTCGCAAAAATGAATGCATACCGGCCAACCAAGCACACGCGCTACAGCGCTGTGCACCGTCCCCAGGGCAGGTCTGGGAGATATGTGAATGTCCTCATACATGCAAAACACACTTCGTGCATGTAGCAGTGAAAGTGCTGAAAATTGTGTATTGTATGAGCTGTAGCTAAAAGATGAGGCCACAACGCAAACTGGCAAACCTTGAGCGTTTCTACATTATGTGGGTCTGACATGGATCTGACACATAATATGTACAGGTGAGCAACCCAAGGACAATGCAGAGTTCAGCCTCACATAAACAGGATCATCTGTCACACATACGACCACTCTCTGTTGATCAATCAAAGCTGTGAAAATAACTCTTAACTCTTCATTTTATGTCATTTTTACACTCAAGCACCTTTTCAGAGAGGATTAAATTCACCATTGTTTACGTGTACCGCTTGTGTACCTTCTGCGCGAGACCACCACCGCAGTTCGATACGATCTTCACATATGCATCACAAAACTGCCGCGCTGTGTCAAAGGGAGTGCCGCTAAATAATGCAAAACGAGGAGCAGGGAGCGCTGGAGAACAGTGTTTGGATACATTTTTGTTGATCCGGGGAAACACATCACTGAAGATTTCACATGACCGGTCGGGAGACGGGGGGGGGGCGAAGGGGGTGGGCTACATGAGATAGTCTCCCCACTGCTCACATGCGGTGGATGAGGATGATGAATCACCTGATTTGACAATGGTGGGTGTAACCGCTATCATCCATATCTCAATAGCTTAACAAGGGTTATCATGCGCCTGCTGTAGTAAGAGTGATTGCAGGGGTGGGGGGGTGTTGTGGCGATGCAAGTGTGTGTATGTGTGGGTGGGTGGGTGTGCGTGTGTGTGTGTACGCACGTGTGTGCGTGATTTGTGAATCCGTATCGGTATTTATGAGCTCCTCATGCAGCCGTGCACGCTCCAGATGCTGTTGCGGAGGATCAAAGCAAGTGACGTGTTTGCGTGTGTGTGTGTGTGTGTGTGTGTGTGTGTGTGTGTGTGTGTGTGTGTGTGTGTGTGTGTGTGGTTAACTGGACTGCCTCTATCCGCCTCCCCCCACCACCACCACCCCGCGCCAACACCCCCCCCCCCCACCACCACCCCCTCCCCCTAACAAGCTATTACAGTCCTATTGATTCCTCATTAAAGCCCCCAGCTAAAAAATACCGCCTGATGTTGCCGTTGAGGGAGGAAGAGGAGGCAGCGCGTGTGTCATCCACCTGAGGAGTTAAGGCGCGAAAAAACTTGGCACGTGTTGAACCGCACACCCACGCGGTTAAAAATATAAATATATATATATATATATATATATAAGCACAACAGACACACACACACACATACACACATAAACACATTCACACACCTGGCTCAGGAGTGTGCGCACATACCTGTAGGCGCATGCAGCAAAGAGTAGTGACGCGTGTTCGCGCGCAGCGTCCACCCTTTGTGTTTCTGAGTGTAATGCATCCCTCCTTGTTTTTTTTCCCCTCATCTACCACCACCACCACTAGCACCACCACCAGCACCTCCCCCCCCGCCCCCCCCCCCCCCCCCCCCCACACCCCTTTTTAATTAAAGCATGCAGTAAGTGTGAAATTAACTCTCTCCTACACCAGGCCTGACAGCTCCGAGTGGGAGGAGGGAGAGAATCAGACGCCTTTGTCTCCGCACATAATTAGAGAGATGGAAGAGAAAGAGACGGCAAAGAGGGGAGCGGTGGAAAAAAGGAAGGTCCACCACAATGAGAGCAGCGAGACGGAGGAGATAAAAGACAGACAAGGCTGGAAAGAGAGAGAGAAAGAGAGAGAGAGAGCGGAGGGATGATAAAGTGGAGGAGAGGAGATAAAGTAAGATAGAGAGGGGGGATCAAAGATGTTTTTGGGGGATAGTGGAGGTTAGGGACAGGGGCAGAACGTGGGGGGGGGGAGGGGTGCTGTAATCATTTCCACCTGTACAAAAAAAAAAACAAAAGGGAAGCTCATGCCTGGAGATAATTTGACAGTGTTCCTGTCGCACTGGCAAGCAGAGGCGTGAGGGAGGAAGCAGGAACGAGGAAGAAGAAGAAGAAGAAGAAGAAGAGGAGAGAGAAGGAAGAAGGAAGAGGCAGTAGAGTCGCGCCGGGGCTTGATAGATGGCACAATTTGGAAGGGGAGAGAGGCAGGGAGTCTTATGAGTTTAAGAATTGATGAAGACAAAATGGGCCCGGGTAGCGGGGGTAATAACTTGTGGGGCTGCGTGCTGCTCCTTATGGGCCGTGTCCCCGGCTCCAGCCCGCCCTCTGATAGACGGTTTCCCCCACCTTTTTTCTCTCCGTCCCGGCTGCACCTCCTCCTCCTCCTCCTCAGCTGCCGAAAATGAGAAAAGGGAGGAGTAGGGGGCCAGTTTGAACGGGAGAAATGGCTGGGTGCGAGAGTGGTGGAGAGGTAATCAGCTGTGGCATCAGGAGCACCCACCGTCCCCGATTTGTCTTCATGATTTGAGCTTTAACTTGGGTGTTGTTACTCCCGCGCTCCCTCCAGAAGGGTGTCCTCTCCTTCCTGCAGAGGACAAGCCGACACCAATGAAATCCCAGTGAAACTATGCGAGTGAAGCGATAAGTAAGATGCAACTTGAATTCCGACAAAATTTGGCACACAGAGTAGGAGGCAAGAGCCTGTCGCCGAAGCACAACAAAACCCAGGCCACTCCGAGACCACCTGGTTGAGTCGCTCTCAGGGTGGGTGGTGCGAGTGCTACCTTCACACCGCTGAAGCACACCCGGACCGAACACTCCACCCGGACAGCCTGGGTACGCCCTCCGCGAGTGCAATCTTAATTCTGGTATAAAGACGATTACGCATTATCGAGTCCCCCATCGTAGCCAATGACACGAGTCTCATAATCAGTATACTCAGGTCCATTTAAATGCAGTCTTATTAAGATTGTTCAGCAGCCTGATGCCATTACTGACAAAGGACTGAAGGACTAAACCCTGTGACTACATTTCCCCGTTCACGCTTGAATAATTCAGTGTAATTTTATGTACTTTATGCGACTTCAAACACGGCATTTAAATTCAAAAAGGTTTCGAGAACTTTTTTTTTTTTTGCTCCACTCCAACACGGATGCTCCCACACAGCAGCCATACAGGATGATTAGAGCCATAAATACATTAGGCAGCACAGCTTGATACTCATAATAATTACTGACCACGTCGCTCTGATACACCTAATCCACTTTAGTGCTCACCGACTGTGCAAAGTCTTTCAGTTCCTTTGTCTGGTATGTGCTTCCCCACCTTCTTTTCTTGTTTCCATTAGGACAGAAACTGATGTGCCGCTCAATGATGCCAAAGGAGGCCCCGGTGCTTCAGTGGCTTTATTCTGTGATCGTAACACTTGCATACTGGAGGTCAAGGGAGAAGTATTCAACCAATCCTTCGTCCAGCTGACTTCCTGTTAGAAAAGGATACAAATGGGAGGAATGGTGGTTTGTGCAGTCGAAGACAGGAGAGAGAAGATGTCAACAGTAATCCTAAGTGGATATATGGCCCCTGAGGGCATCCTGCCCCGCGGCGAGGGAGAGAGAAAGACATAGATGGAAAAACAGAGCGTGTGAGAGAGAGAGAGAGAGAGAGAGAGAGAGAGAGAGAGAGAGAGAGAGAGAGAGAGAGAGAGAGAGAGACCCTCACACCACTGAGGCCAAACTCACAGGCAGCAAAGTAAGCACACCTCAACTGTTGGGGAGTTTTTGGCTACCTGAAGCAGGAACAGAACAGACCTCCAGATTATTGAAACCTCCAAAGACTGAGACACAGCTACCACACACACAAGCAACTGTTCAGACGCCTTAAAGTCGATACTTGGTCGATGCAGCGAATGACGGGCAAAGTGCAACAGCGGAGGAACTTCATGAATGGAGCCAACCTGACTGTGACGCCGTAAAAAGATGGATGAAAAGGTTGGGAAATCGTTTTGCTGTTTGGAGGAAAAGCAGAAAGAGAAATGATGGGAGGGTTTGAAGTGAGCTGAGGTCATATAGTGAGCATTAGCACCCTGTGGGGGACTTTGGAGCATTACAGGTAGTTGATAATGCAAACGTAGGCCAGCATGAATAAAACCACGGACAGTGTAAACCTAAAACTCCCAATTCGTTGCCATCGTGACGACTGTGAAAATAAACTGCAAATGAACTTTTCAGAAGAACAAACAAATATCCTGTGTTTATGTTTTTTCTCTTGCCGAGCTAAAGGAACAATGAGTAGAGATGATTGCGAATATTGTTTCCCAATCCGTATCACAAAAAAAATGTATATCCGAACAGAACGATCAGTCAGAGTCTGTGTGACCGACTCAGTGACGTGCTCACAGCGTGGAGCGCGGCAGTTGTAACGGCGCCACGGTGGGACAGAACAAAAGGATCGGATTTGAGCCGCTTTGAATTAGCCACTACTGATCCATTGAAATCTGCCTGGATGGTCCCAAACTGAGGACAAAGAGTTGGACTCTGGTAAACTCAGTCGGACTGAGGTGAGTTTCAGGTGAGCTGCGTGCACTGAGGACAACTTTATTTTCTTTATGATTAAAAAAAAAAAAACATAGTTAGCTTGAAGCCTGATCTGTGATACTGAAGTTTTACTTCTATTATCTAGAAGTCTCTTTGTCTCTGACCCCAATTCTTTGTCAAACAGGGTCCCTTCGATAACCAGTCTATCAACCCAAACCTCCTGCACAGGCCGAGTCCTGCTGTCGGGATGGTGCTGTGGGAAGGAGGCATCCAACTGCGGGAGGATGGAGGTCAACTGAAAGAGATGTTTATCTAAATGATTTAAAAGACCACGCGAAAGCAAGAAAAGAAGAAAAAGGGAAAAAAAAAAACTGCACAGGGGAAAAAAAAACAGGAGTAAACCAGGTAAAACTAAGAGAAAATAGGAATTGAAAAATGAATGAGTTACTAAATAATTTTTTTTGAACCAAAATTCGAAACTATGTAGGAAAAGGCAAAACAAAAATAAACAAACAACCAAAAAAAGATTAAAACACGGACTGAAAATGGACAGAGACAGATGGAGCTAATAAAGGTATCTGGGCTCAATGGAGGCAGGCAGGCTGGCGAGACACAGGTGGAGGCAACCGAGGTTGCCGAGCGGGTGAGACACTTGGAGGGTGGAGCCACGAGACACCAGGGATCAGAGGGAGAAGCGCAGACATAAACCAAGGACAAGGAAAAAAAATGTGTGAAACCAAACATGGACAACATGGAGCAGTAACAAGGAACAACACGAGAAATAAACAAAAGCCAACACCTACACTCTGTACATTACCAGCATGGATATTTAGAAGTGAAACGCTCAAGAAACAAGAAGAAACCACTCTTATTTTTGATCTATTAAACATCAGACACTCAATCAAAGTTAGATTTTCTCTCTGTTTTTTCTGTCGCTTGTACACGTGCAACCCTCCAACAACAATACAAAAAACACTCAAAGTGCCAGCAGTCATCTGCATGCAAATTCTACTTCGGATACAACTCTCCCTCTCAACAGGCTCCATGTAGTAAAACAACTCTGTCTTAAGTGGGTGACATGACATTTGTATACAATGGGCATCAACACTCAGGAATGAAAATATGACAACTTATTTGTATGGAAATCACTTTGGATGTATGTAATTACAAGCGTTTCAACTACAAGTCAGAGAGGTTTTTTTTTCATGAAACATTCGCTGTCTGGGGTTTATTTATTAATGTTTTGGGTCTATTCTTTCAGCATCTGTCAGTGTTCTACACTAATGGGAGCACTGATAAACAACAGTTGTAATGCGTGTTATGACGGAAACTGAGTAACAAAAGCCCCTAAATGATTCAACGTGGTGAAGAAAAAAAAAAAAACAAAACAGAAAAAAAAAAAATTTGAGTAATTTGCTGCACAATGAATTCAGGCCAATTTTTCGATCCGTTCTGAATCAGCCACTTAAACTGTCCAAAGCGTGAAAGGCGGCCTGTCAAAGTGCCGAGAGGAAAATCAACCGGTGAGTCGCCTGCGCCCGCCGTCATTGATCCCTCTGTCCGTCCGTCCGGCCCCACGCCGCTCTTGCTGTCATGTTTACAACATCCCCGGCCCGCCGCGTCAACGTCCACCCCCAAACCTTGCCAATAGCATCCTGTCCAAGCCGTCTGTCAAAACGCCGTCGGAGCCCCGCCCCCTTTTCCCCTCCATTAGCTGCATACAACAACCCCCCACCACCACTGCACACACATACACACACACACACACTCTCTCTCTCTCTCTCTCTCTCTCTCTCTCTCTCTCTCTCTCTCTCTCTCTCCCCGGGCAGGCTCCACGGGCCCAGACACCCCGCCTCTGGCCCTGGCT
>JAUESE010000057.1:13197374-13209086 GCA_032274725.1 Malacoctenus triangulatus
CACACACACACACACACCCTTTGATTGTCTCCACGCCGTGGCTGTCATTAAGACTCATTAAGGGGGATGGTTTTATTGAAGGCGGTCGTGTTGAGGCATCTGCTGAATTATTCATATGTGCCTTCCCCTGCTCTCTCTCTCTCTCTCTCTCTCTCTCTCTCTCTCTCTCTCTCTCCCTCTCTCTCTCTTCCTCCCAGACACACACACACACAGACTACCAAGCGTCGTTGCAATGCAGGAAGCTGGAGCAGACGAGAGACAGAGAGAGAGAGGGAGGGAGAGAGGGCGAGAAGGAGAGAGAGAGGGAGGGAGAGAGAGATGCAGCCTATATAGGTCACTTCCTCCTCCACCAGCATCGCTCAGAGAAGTGGAACTAGATGGCGGCGGGGAGGGAGGAAGGGAGGTGGGGTGGAGGGAAGGCAGAGACTGAGGCTTATTATAGCAGGCAGTCGCACACACACCACACACATGCCCAGACACACACACACACACACACACACACACACACACACACACACACACACACACACACACACACAAAGGCCTCGGCAGATAAAGCAGCGTACACCTCAGAGAGTAGATTGTCACCACCGTGAATTAGGCTCAGAGTGGCTCCTCTTGCTAATGCTAATTCACTGTGTGTGAATGCTGAGGTGGGGAAAGGGGTGGGTTCACTGCATTTGCGTGTGGGCACGGGGAGGGGGGCATTATCCTGCACATCTGAGGGAATTCATCAAATGCCCACCATTTCATCACACAAAACCCCCTCCCCACCCCCTCTTCCTCCTAACTCCCCCTGCGCTAAACATACGGCATACAGTATTCACGGAAATGGATACACATTTACATTTAGTTTGATCATATATTCCATCAAATATTCATTACATACAATCAGGGTTAAATATGCATGGTCACGTGGCTGCAGGAGGAGGGATGGGGGAGGGAAGCTAAGTGTTGTGGGTAAATGCACACTGGAGGCTCAAATAATTAAAGTGCAATGTTAATTAAGGTTTGGTATAATTGGGGTCTAAATTTTCCTTTCCCAGCTTTTATTTGTGTCACTTAATGATTCAGTGATATACATTTTTTTTTGATAAATAGTCGGTTAAAACGGCCTATAATGAGAATTATTCTGGGATTTCAAAAACCCTTTTTTATCTTGTCGGCTCAAGGGAAGAAATGTGGAGACTGATGATTTTATGACTGGAAAACATAAAACAGTGTTTTTGTTTCGGTCTTCACCCGAGGACTAAACAGTGCAGGGTGAAGCGTGGCGAGACAAACATGACACGACCTGATAATGGCGTGAGTGAAGACCTGCAGTCATTCCTGGATACTGATGCAAGGAAAAGGGAAGGGAAAGAGAAACGACACAGCTGATTATCAGCTGCAATAAGCAACGTGGAGGCCTGATTGGTTGAAAATGATCCAATAACGCAGAGGAAATTACAACTTGTACGGCTAACACGCCAAAGCCCATTGAGACAAAACGAGAACGAAAACTCGCCAACTCTCCCCTCTCCCTCCATTCCCCCATCACACACCCATCGCCTCCTCCCTTGGACTCCCCCCCACCCCACCGCCTGACCTCCCGTCCACAGAGAGGCAAATTGCGTAATGGAACTTTAACACATCCTACCTTTAAACACATGGCGACAGGTTTCATTCTTCTGTGAATGGACAGCATTTCCTGTTGGTCGCGGCCTCTTTCAGCTTCCTGTGACACTCCAAAATAAAAGGTTCAGGATTGGATCGAGAAACAAGACAGTGATTTTGGGGCATGCCTGGAGTTGCTGTAACTCTTTAGACAACTAGAAACCAGTTGTCGGTGCATCCCTTAGTGGACAGCAACACCACAATCATCATCTAGAGATTAGGACAAATGACAACAAAAAGAGGGGAAACACATTTAAAATACAGTTTGGAAAGAATCTATGCTGGGGGACGTCTTGCTGCGACGCCTTCCCACCACATAATAAAGAATGACACCTCGGGGCCGGCAAATAATTCTTTGCAATCAACTCGACCCACCAAAGTTTTGAGGGTCCGTCATTAATTCACCATGGGTTTGAGCCCTCATGGAGCTCCGAGCTGCACCGCTCGGACTAAATTGGTTTTAATGGATTTCACGGGGCGCCGTTTGTTCGTGGGCCATTTGATTGACAGAGATTGACACGTTCAACAGTTCGACGCTGGTTATTCTGCTGGCCAGGAAGCATGCAAGTGGGCTTGCAATGGCTTTTTCTTGAAAATACGCGACTAATGATTGTTGAGAGTGACAAGACTGGGAGAAACAGTGAAAACTGAGGGACATATGTAAATGTAAAATAAGTTAAAAGAGGGTTTCGTTCCCTATAGCACTGAATCCTCACAGACTGTTCCTAAAATGGCTGCGGAGCCCCTTTTTTGTCCTGGATTTGTAAACAACAGCCGAACACTGGCAAAGACTCACAGAAGCAGGAGCCTGGGTAGAAAAATACAAATGATAGGACATCCAAATAGTGCTGAAGTAGCAACAAAAGAAGTTGAAAATTTTGTTGGTGAGGAAACTACGAGTTAACGGAATAAAGTGATGGTCATGACAGTGAGTGAAGACTCAAGTTATTTTTTGACCAAAACGATCGCAAACGAAAGATTTTCCTCTCTCAAGGTGCTTCCCTTTTCCTTTTGTCGGTCACACGCGCGGCAGCTCCGTTCGTCGTTCACGGTCTCTATCAACAGTTCCACGTTCATGTGATTTTCAGCCGGTGTACAGAGCTCCGCCGGTACCCAGCAGAAAAAAAAAAAAAAATAACACACCTTTGAGTCGGGCACTGTGATCAGAGCCCTGCAAAGCTGCCGTCTGAATAGCGAGGCCTTCACTGGCATTCAGAGCCGAGAAACGAGCACCGCTATTCTTGCTCGCTTGACAGGCAAACGCAGCGTGGCGACAACTGTGCGTGTGTGTGTGTGTGGAGCTGTGTGTGCGCGCCACGGAGCTCACAGGGGCAATATCACAGCAAAGGTTCACTGCTTCTCCTTGTCACCTGGGTTCCTCTGTCCTCACCTGATGTCTTGTCAGTGACCCAAATGTCAAGTGCATCTGTGCCTGAGTGTGTGCGCGCGTGGCGGCGGCGCGCGCGTGTGGTCAACTGGGCAGAGGAGGAGACAGATCTGGGTCAGGCGGTTCCCAGGAGTGTGTCCGAGCGCTCCGCGGAGGATGACATGTCTGATGTGAGCGAGGGAGCGGGCGGGCGAGAGAGAGAGAGGGAGAACGAGTGCAAGACTGTGCGCAGCACGACAGAGGAACAGCCAGGGGTCAGGGGAGGACAGAGCCATCGCATGGTTACACACACACACACACACACACACACACACACGCACGCACGCACGCACGCACGCACACTGCAGCCTGGTAGCTCATCCACATGCCTCAGTGCATCCGTGCTGTGACACTCACGCAAGTGGGTGTGCATGTAGAGGAGCTGCATAAAGAGGCAGGACGCCGCATGTACGCTTTTAAGGTCTAATCACACCAGAAAGGTGTAACACCACATTCATTCACATCTTACAATGAAGCAGGTGTTGGTGTGTTACAGTCACAACTTGCAGTTTTGTAAGTGGCGAAACAGATAAAAATACAGTGTAAAAGCATTATTTTGGGATTTGCTGACACAAACATCTCGCTTCCCTCTTGTAATTAATGAAACTGGGAACATGTTGGAGCAACAAGGTTAGTTTGGCTGCGTGAAACATCCATTGTACACTTTCTACACTCAGGGAATAATATTGTTGTCTCTGGGTTCCTTTCGAAATATTTAAAGTTCAATGAATTTGACTGCCTGGATTAGAAATGTGTTGGATGTAGCTCTAAAACGAACCTGCAGTGATACAGGATTTGTTTCTTGAGGTAAAAATGGAGTGAAATCGGAGTCAGCCGCGACAGAGCTCCTCAACAGACCTAACAGTTTTAAGAGCTATGAAATTAAGAGGAAAAAGAGAGACTCTTTTTTTTTTTAAATTGTGTTTTGAATTTCAGACCAGACAGGATAGAATCTATGCTGACTGATCCCTCGGCGCGAGCCCTTTTCACCGCATAATAATGAATGACACACCGGGTGTAGGAAATAATACCCAGCAATCAACTCAAACCACCAAAGTTTTGAAAATCCATCATTAATTCACCATGGGCTGAGTGTTCATGGAGCTCTGAGCTGTGGCGTTCGGGCTAAATTGGTTTTAATGGATTTCATGGGGTGCCGTTCGTAGGCCGTTTGATTGACAAAGAGGTTTGAGAGTTGCCGCAGCCCCTGCTCCCCGCTCTGTCCCCGAGCCATGCACCATTGATCAAACACACACAAACTGTCACTCTGTATTGCCAGGATGCTGGTTGACGGACTCAGCAGTCACTTCAATCATTAGTCAATCAGCCCCGCCATCCGAGAGCAGGGGTCCGAAAAAGAAGCAGGAGGATGGACCTGGATGAACATCGATGTGATTCAAGGTAGGAAACAAAAAAACAAAAAAACAACAAAGACATTAACTCAAAGGCGTGAGTGGTTGTCTAACACGGCATGCAGTCTTTTGACAAAACTTCCAGAGCAATGTCCACAAGTCTTCGACTGCGGCGAGACAAAAAGGAAACCTCCTTTTTTGTTTTTCACCAAAAAAAAAACATCGCAATAACTTCTGTCCTGGGCACAAACACGCTCTGCAACAACACAGCGTACAACCTATGACCTGCAATGTCCTTCAACCACAATTGGCTCTCAATCTCCATGGCGACGGCGCGAGAGCGTGGCAGTGGATGTCTGCACCGGACATGAGAAATGAGCACAATTACAGCTTTTGAGAGGTAATTATATGTGCGTTGTGGTAGCAAGGACCCATAAATAATGCCAGATCCACTCCGCGCGCTTGTTCGGTAATTGAAGAACAATGAGGAGGGAAGAGAGGAGCCGGTCGCACGCTGAACCGCGAAAGCACCTCGTTCTTTGTGGTCCCCTTCACCTCGGAAGAAAAGGAGGTCGGACAGCATGACACAGCTGAATGATATCAACCACCGAGGCTACGGCGCTGCCAATGAATGCGTCCGGCCGAGTAATACGAGAGCGAGCAATTATTCTGTATGCCGCCTTTGTAGCTCTGAAACAATGTGGAAGTTAACAGAGCCTTCACACCAGCCATTCAAATGCTAGTGCACCCTGCTTCCACGCTGCTATTTTGTCTCCTCTTGGCCAAGCTGTGCTAATGAGCATCATGTTTCCATGATGACTGCGTGTGACGACCAAGGGGAGGGGGCGCAGCATGTTTACGTAGTTACAGGCCGGAAATTAGAAGTTACAAGAAGTAATTGGTTGGATAGAAGCACAACAGGCTTCTGTGGTGCTTCTTTGTTCTGCACTGTTTGTGTTTCAGTAGTTTCAAAATAAAGCGCGACTGCAGATTGGGCAAAAAGTGAAGATGGAAGGAAAGCTAATATCTGAAATTGGACCGCAGGAGGCAGCTGGAGCACGTTGTAGAGTAACAGTATCACCTTGAAGCAACGCTACATAAGAACTCGTCCAGGCCTCCCTGAGTGCTGCCTACAGCGCATGTATGCATAGCTTCCACACAGAGAGGCACGGCGTTCTTGGTCAACCTGAATACAGTCAGCGCGGATGCTCCATAACACACAATAAGACATGTTACACACAGGTGTGCAGAAGTGTCAAGTGCAAGAAGATCCATTGTATCGTCTGTCAAACAAGATTACATCAATGCCGCAGTCAGAGTTCAATGACTTCCACTTATCAGAATGAAAGAAACCATTGTCACACCCGAAGGCCAGGCCAGCATCCCGGGGTCCCCTCACAGCCAGACTTCAGGTCCAGGTTTCTAAAGTCCACTCGCTCCGAAGTTTGGCTAACGAAAGACATAAAGCCGAGCCATTATAGCGATGTCAGTTTATGACTTTGATGAGTTGGGCAAAAGATATATCACCGGGTAATAACATGGATGTCCATTACTGCTCAAAATTAAGTGGATAATGACCTTGACTCAACACATTCCTTCAAACCGTTCTGGACGTTCATTACCAGGTGAAGTCGGATGGAAAAGTCCTTTTACAACGTCCACTGAAGACCTGGAGGTTGGCCAGGTGGGAAGGAAACACACAGAAAATGATACCTTTGAATATCATTTGAGTAATTGACTGAGTTGCTTTGAGGTCATCATTGCAAATTTCAGCATTTGAGGGATAAACCAATGAATAAACCCTGACCCACAAAACTGCTTTTATTTTGAAGGCTCTTGGGTAGTTCTGGCGAGAGTGCTTCACTGTAATGTTCAAAATTGCAATCCATATAAATCATTACTCTGCCGGACCGTTGGGGCTTTCCTCAGAAAAGCCCACCCTCAGCACAGACACAGGCTCCTCCTGCAATTCCAACGATGGCTTAATAGTCTGTGTTCACCCCTTTTTTTCCAAAAAAAAGCAGTTTATCTTGGGGAGAAGTGATAGGATGGTAAATAAGTAGCTTACAGCACACAGGAGCTTTTCCCCGACTACAGCGTGGTTGTCGGTGTTAAGTAGCGATCCTCGCACGCTCCAAGCTAACATCAAAAGTGACGCGACCGTGTTTCATCAATGCTTCCGCCGCTGCCGAGCTAAAAAAGCCCGAGAAGGCGCTAACAAAGAGCACGCAGCAGCTCGGGTGCAAGTAGGTTAACATTTAACAGATTTTTTTTATTTTTATTATCATTTGCAGGCCTACTCCCTCATACAGTAAATCCCTGCACGCCGCTCCAAACGGCCAGTTTATTTTTAGGTCCCGGCGCGCTTTTTTGCGCGCCATAAATCTCGTCTTTGGGTGTTTCAGATGCAGCGGGTTGGCAATGCCAGTTTTTCTGGCTGACGTTGGCGAGTTTGTGCTTTAACCCCGCCGCTCGCGAGCGGCAGAGACGGCTCCGGTGCCAGCTTGGTTGTCCAAAGTCGTGGCAAATTTTGAAAAAAGAAAGAGACCAAAATAAAACTGTTACTGTTCTCATCAATGAGCGAAATTAAGTTCAACTCCTCTCAATAATGTTTTCTTCAGAGTTTTCTTTCTCTATTCTGAAACATCTCTTTCAATTGGCTAAAAGTTCAGACAAACATGGTTTACTTTCCAGTAATTCTTCACACATATACTCACTGATTCACACGGTATTACCGATAAACTGACATTGAAAAAAGTCGCATCTCGCAGGAGGAAATAGGTGATTGCACCGTTGGCTGGTTGCTGGTGCCACAGTGAGCTGTGATTTCAATCTGTGGTTGTGCTGAGACACGTCCATGGGGGGGGGGGGTCAAGTGAAAGCATGGGTCAGTCCCATGAGTTAACGGCAGCTCGTTCAAGTGTGGGTAATTCTGTGTTACCAGAGCATCACTGACCTCGCACGTCTCCACACAGGCTCTGAGTAATAGTTCAGAAAAGGCTGACTCACCTTTGCATTGACTCTTCAACGCTGTCAGATGACCATAGTGACAGCGACCATATATGGAAACAACCAGAGAATGCAGCTGTCGGGGGGGGGGGGGGGGGGGGGACCCCGCCCCCCCCCCCCCCCCCCCCCCCCCCCCAGAATGGAGAGTCCTCACAGTGGTTAGCAACAGACAACCTTCGATCCCTCCTCTTTGGGCTCACCTGTGTTCTTCTGTGTGCCCAACAGAGAAATGTCGCAGGCTCCAAACTCACCACGAGATGCTACACATAACACGTGAAAAAAGGTCAATTGGCTTTGCAACACAATAAGGAGAATAAAGTGATGAATTGGGACATTAATGCATTTGTGTGACTCTGGAAGTTATTAAGCTCACCACAGACCCTCTTGAGGACTATTTTGCCCACCCTCCAGCTTCTTCTACACATACACAAACACACACACAGTCTTTAACATACATTTGATGGTCACGCCACGCTCCTCCTCTCCCATGGGCGTCTTTTTCACAGACCTCTGAAGCCCCCCTCCCCTCCCCCCTCCCCCCCGTTCCTTCCCCAACCCCTCAGTCACTCTTTCTTTTCTTTGTCTATCTCGCTCCCCCCCTTCCTGCAGAGAGCGGCGTGTTTGTGCATAATTTTAATTTGGAGGGGTCATATAAATTCTCCTCCATGCAAATGAGCCAAACCCTCAAAGGTAATAATCACCTGAAACCCCCCCTCCCGCACCCGCTCCCGCACACAAACACACAAACACCCCAGGTGGCTCCATATTGCATTGCTGACATGAATAAATAATTAAATGAAATCTAAATTCCTCTTTTTTTTTATAATATTATTATTATTATTATTTCATTTCCACAGAAGCTGAATCCAATTCCGCGTCCACCCTTTGAGGACGACACCCGTGTGACCCCGCGGTGCAATTATGTCCGTTCAAGACGTTACGCAAACACTTGTGTTTCTAAAAGTGTGGCGCGTTTCCTGCGCGAGACGGTGATTTCCTGATGTGTGGGTACAAAATAAAGTAATATATGAGAAAGCTGCACCGGTGGTATTTACCAAGAGACACAATGAACAGAATAAATAAACGTAGGCAGCCGTCGTGTCCGCGGAGCTCTGAAATTACGCATTTCATACATCGCGTCTCCATGGCATTTTTCTTTTCATTTGAGCGCAGGACACGAGATGCAAACGCCTCCATAATCCCCCCCCTCACACTGCACCCACAAGTACATTCCAGTAATTTCTCCCTCTGCCCGACAACATCCGATCTCCCAGCCACATGAATATTTCACCCGGCTCGCTCCGTTTCATGCGAGCGGCTCCCCGAAGCCCCGCGCTCCGAGAGTCGCGTGAGTCCGCTTGGCAGCCACAACACGACTGTCACGTCTTACTGCGGGTCGTGGGGGAACGGGGGGGGGGGTCATGACCCCTCGAGGTAGCAAGACGGGTTGGCACGGCTCGGTCACGTGACGCCACGCTGGAGTTCTTATGACATGACTCTGTGAGTGGATGAAGATGGAGGAGGAGATGTTGTGGGGTGAAAGGGAACAGTCCCAGTGATTTTTCGGTCCGGCGAGCCCGCCCAAAGCTGAAGCTGGTGACGCAACCCCCCCCCAGAAGATGAAACACACAATGAGCATCTTTAAACAAAAACAGCTCTTTTGTTTGTTTTCCCCGTGTTTCAAATTCTGGTGGCGGCATGCTTCCGTCTTCTCATTGTAATCAGTAGATAAGCTTCATTCAACCATTAATAATTGGTGTTTGCTTTTTACAAACTATGCGTGAGAGATACATCTCCATTGTCACTTACTTGAATATGATATGCTGGATTCGTTGCCTGTTCAGACGTGATAGAAACCAAAACACTGCGTAAACAGCCAGCGTGTCGCGTTCATTTGCACTGTGAATCCTGCACATACCGGTTTAAACAAAGGTCTGTGATTAAACAGGCGATCATGAGTAATTCATGATTTATTTTCCCAATATTATCCGTATACTGTCAACATATACTCGTTCTTGTTTTTTTTCTTTTACTCTTTATCTTTGTTTGAATAGTTTACATTCATGTGAGACTGCATGTATACATTTATTTATATCGCTGCGCTGTGACATCTTTGGGGATTTAACTGTAGAATAAATGTGCACACTCCGGATGAGATCAGTGTGTTTATCTGAGCAGTTGTGCTGTAGGTTGCTGGAAAACATTTCAAAAGCATGTAAATAGGACGATAAAAATGGATGATTTCAGTGTATATTTGTGGATGCGGACGCTTTCTGCTGCCTGATGATGTGTCGAGGGCTAAACATAAATCCGCCGCTCGTTGCTGAAGCCGTTCCCTTGACTTGTGACATCCGGCTTCAGCGTCTTGGTTCACCCACTGGTTGACATCGTGCCTATTGGCTAGAAAAACGCCAGGCGTTGAACGCTGGCGGAGCGACAACGCTGGCGCCCAAACCTCCACATTGACCATGAATGCATCATGGCTAATGTAATTTGTCCGCGGCGAACCCGTCACGCATGCTAAAGAGGCGCCTTCGTTCATTCACATGCAAATGCTCAGCTGTTATTAGCAGGTGGATCGACTGATTGGTCGCAGCGCTGCGTCGGGTATCAGCTGCTTGGATGTTCTGCCCGGAGAGAGGCGCGAGCTACGCCCGTCTCCGGGCTTTCTCCGCCGCCGCGCGGATGCCGACACGCGCTACGTCGCACGCGACCCCCCGGCGCGCGCGCCAGCTCCCTGTCACACGTCTTCATCGAGCGGCCGTCGAAAGTTGAGATATGACAACGCGTGGCGCGTGGCTGCGACAAGCATTACAAGTTTCCAGATGGGGAAGATTCAGCGATTACCTTTTCCAGCCCCCCGCCCCCCCACAACCACCCGCTGTATCTCCACCCTGATCCCTTCTCTCAATAATTGACTGCGGGGTAACAAGGGATCCGTGTGTGCGTGTGTGTGTGTGTGTGTGTGTGTGTGTGTGTGTGTGTGTGTGTGTGTGAGCGGCTTCTCTGATTAGACAGACGAATTTATTCTGTATTCAGCCGCAGCGCCGCCTGAACCGACTGGCATAGCTAATGAGGTGCGCGCGGCCCCTCCCTCCGCGCTTAGCCGCGCGCCTGCGTGTGTGTCTGCGTGTCAGCACGCGAGCGTGTGATCCATAGAGTCAAGCTGCAATTAAAAGGCCTGTCAATGGTGTCTGCCATAACCGAGGCTTGGACTGTCATTATCGAGCGGGCCCGAGCGCACGCGGCGCCGATTGGGGGGTGGGGGGGAGCGAGAGCGAGAGAGAGAGAGAGAGAGAGAGAGAGAGAGAGAGAGAGAGAGAGAGAGAGCTGGGGCTGAGTGAGGGGGCTCCACAGAGGGTCGGCGCGTTGTTTTTTTTTCTATTACATTATGGAGCTCTTAGAAATTCTCCAGCAAGGTGCAATGAGATGAGGTCACCAGAGGAGTGCGTCTGGCTGCGGCCCCGTCGACCAGCTCGGATACAAACGTTGGGAGTTGTTGGTTTCATTTTGGTGCCTGGAATCATCAGGCCAGTGAAAAATGCAAAAGGAAGAACATCATTTCAGCAGCGCCGGGAAAGCCTTAATACTCCATCTTTGGTTTGATGCTGAATTCAAAGAGAAGAAATGTTGACATTTGCATCTGCTGATCCACCGACGATAACGTCAAACAAACTCAACAAGTTGAGATCAAATCAGTTTGAAAATAAAGAAAAAGTCAAGAAATATTATCAAGTAACTATAGATGGAATGTTACTTTAATTTTATCAACATTTTTTTTTTTACAGTGGAAAAAAATGAACAGCTTTATTCCCATATAATTACATCACACGCACACAAGTGTACGTATAAACACGCAGTCTTTCCCACATGCAGTGGGAGACGTTTGCCCATAGCGCCACCGACTGTAACTCGGCTCCACTTGCGCCGCGCCGCGCCACCGCCAACACGCACCGAGACCACCACCTGACCTTCGCTCTCTCCCCCCTCCCTCACAGCAGAATCCGGTATTTGAGGGCTCGGGGGACCCTGTTGATGACGAGGCGGCCGTCATAGCTGAGCGAGGCGAAGAGCCAGGGGTCGGCCGACGACCACTCGGCGGCGTACACGCTGTCCTCGTGCTCCTCGTAGGTGGACACCACGCTGTCTTTGAGGGGCTCCTTACTCCTGGACACACACAGGACAGAGACAGATGTGAGGCACAGGACACGGAGCTCGTACAACGGAGTTAAAGTGTGTTGTAAAAATAGCTGCATGACTGTTAAAGTG
>JAUESE010000057.1:13314119-13341737 GCA_032274725.1 Malacoctenus triangulatus
CCGCCCCCCCCCCCCCCAGTCACACTGCTGATAAATCCCCCCCGACAAACCACACGGTGCTGCTGAGGCGAGTCATCGCAGCGCCGAGGAGGAGGAGGAGGAGGAGGAAGGGCGGCTGATCCCTGAAAACGCCCACCGATGCTCCGTCTGACTCACCGCCTGCTGCTGGCTGGGATTTCCCCAGTGACTGCAGAGCTGTCGGTACACGGGGGGGGGGGGACTTCACCTGCCGGACGGCCGGACAGGTTTTCCTACGCACACAGGAAGTCCTCTGACCTGCAGCGTCTCTATTCTCCGACTGTGTGTCTCAGATAAACACCAGTAAACGAGCCAGCGAGAGGATCAGACACAAAGAGGAGTCATCCAGCTTGAGAAACACGATTTAAAGCTGCTGATAATGACTCGCGGAGGGAGGGGGGGGGGCGGGCGGCCTGCACGCAGTTGCACAATCCACACACAGCTCACCACAACAAGACGCCGTGTTGCACTCACGCTTTGTAAAGACTTGTGAGGCAACACGAGGCCTCAGAAAAACACAACCAACTTTGCTCATTTAAATAGGCGAAGACGTACAACGAGAAGTTAAAAAGACAAAGTGCAGCGTGAGGCGTTCACAGCTTCTTCTCAGCAACCATCAGGAAGTGCAACCATCATATCACATCGTAATCATTCGATTGTGGGTGTGATGTGGTTCGAAATGACTCCGGACTCTTTTTTTTTTTTTCCAACTGAGAATTGAATGTGAAATGTGAACTCGTCAAAATGAAAGCGTTCAGAGACCACCGGCGACGCGTCGCGCGAGAAGCCGGTTCCCCTTTGGTCGGCGTCTCAGTTGCAGCACGGGAAGCAGCAGCAGAAGAGCTTCTTGCAGGGGTTGTTTTTCTTGTAGCGCACGGCCTGCTTGATCTGCCGCTCGGCGTTGGCCACGAAGTCCTGCGTGGCGCACACGTTGGCCTCGATGTTGTTCAGCATGCAGCCCTGCTCCTCCACCAGCAGCGCCATCTGGAAGAAGAGCTCGTGGACGTCGCGGATGCGGCCCTCCAGCTCCAGCAGCTCCTTGTGCCGGTTCTCGATCTCGTTGAGGGCGGAGCGCGCCGTGCGCCCCTCCTGCAGGAGGTTGTCGGAGAAGACGTTCCACTTGCCCGTCTCGATCATGTCGTCGATCTGCTCCCGGCTCACCTCCTTGCCCATGATCTCCGCCTGCCTCTGGATGCGGGTCTTGCAGTTCTCCCTCTGCACCATCTCGGCCTCGTTGTACTCGGACATGACGTCGTGGAAGGCGCTGGTCAGGGACACGTACTGCGAGCGCACCATGCGAGCCACCGCCGACGTCGGCCCGTGCTTGTCGTCCAGGCGCTTGCACAGCTTGCCCATGTCCTCCAGCCGGGCGTAGATGGCCTCCCCCCGGGCCTTGATGTCCCGCCCCAGCGCGTTGGCGTCGCGCTTGATGCTGCTGAACCGCCGCACCGACGTGAGGAAGCGGGTGTTCTGCTTCCCCAGGTGCCTCACGTCGACTTTGAGCAGCGTCATCTCCTTCCTCATGACCTGGGCCTCCTTGTAGATGCCGTCCATCGTGTCCTCGCCCGCGAACACCACGGCGTGCTGCTCCAGCGGCACCTCATCGTCGGCGCCGGGCGGGCGTCGCTCCGCAGGGCCGCGCCCGTCATCCGGAGCCTTGGAGACGAAGATCTGCAGCTCTGACAGACGGTCCTTCATCTCACCTGCGGGAGCAGCCGGGAGGAGGCGAGTTATCCCACCGAACGCACGGCAGAGAAAACCACGGCACGCGCAGGGAAACACGCAAACTACTGAAAAACACCTCCAGTTTGTGGCTGAGAGACGAGTTTTCGGAGCATCACACCGTGATTCCACTCCAGTTCTTTCACTTTGTTTGTTGTTACATCTATTTTTTCCACAAAATCTTTGCATAACTGAGATTAAATGTAAACACAAACATGCAGTTTTTGATTTTAGCATCATGCAGAAGAAGAAAAGGAGGGAAACGTTGGTTACATTACAAATACTTGCATTACTGTCAACAAGTAGTGGCACTTTTTATTGGGAATGTCACTTATATTCCCAAGTTACACCATGTAATCTTTGATACTTTTAAAAACACAGGTTGTTTCTGAGTACAAGTAGTATTCGAACTTTTATACCTGAATTATTACAGCCAAGGACTTTACACTTTATCAGATGTATTACTTGTTTGTTTACACATTTGTTTACCCTCATTTACACACTTTATTGATGCTGTGACTGTAAAAAAAAAAAAAGTAATTGCCACTTTGAGTTTATCACAAGATTGTTAAACGTGACTCGCATCTTTTGCGATTGAGCTCAATGTGGAGCGATGATGATGAGTGAAGAGTCCTGGAGAGGAAGCGGAGAGCTTCCTCCTTTGGGCGTTATTGTGCCTCATAAACGGCTCTCAGGTGATTCCTATTTATAGGCCAGAAGTTTAAATTACGATGTAAAAAGGAATCCACCAAACTTGCTGTTAACTCTGTTTAAATCAAGACCCTGAAGGATATTTCAGTAAAACAAGAGGAAATAAACAGAAAGCAAGAGTCCACGTATGTGGCTCGATCACCTCGTTATTAAACGATTGTTGTGAGAACCACAGAATACAAGCACCACTGACCTTTTCTCCTCCGGTCTCCTCCTGCGATGCTACGCCAGTAAAGTCTCCAAAGCAGAAGAACAACAAGACGAAGAAGAAGAGGCGAGCGCGCAAAGTGTCATTTCCTCTTTTGGTCTCTGCAGGTTATAAATGTAAATTTCGACATGAGCCGACGTGTGAGATGCGGAGGAGAAACTCGCGCTGCATCTCGCACGCTCGCTCACACCGACTGCGGAGGAGCCGAGGCGGAAGAGCGCCGCACGACGGTCCGAGGGCAGGAAGCAGGAGACGCGACGCATGTCGGCGCTTCCTCTGAGCGGCGAGCTGGCTCCTCTGTTTGTTCACTGGCCACAATAAATCTTCACTTGAACTTGGGGGAAAAAAACTAAACAAAACAAACAGGATTAGTGCCTAGCTGGGGGGTGGCAAACATGCGGCCCGCGGGTCCAAATAAGGCCGCTGGAAAAGTTCAAACTGGACCTCATAAAAAAATTTAATAAGTTATTGATCATTTCTCAATTAAAGTGTGTATCAAGAGTTAGTTTTCACTTGTTTTTTTGGCAGATGATGTTTATTATTATTACTATTATTGTTATTATTATTGTTAGTAGTAGTAATAGTAGTAGAAGTAGTATTGTATTTTTAAAGCTAGCCATAAAACATTTGAAAGAGCAGCTTTTAGTTAAAATAGACAAAAAAAATAGTAAATAAATAAAAAATCTGCAAATAAGACAAGAGAAAATGCACTCAACAACATAAATAATCTTTGAAGAAAAGCAGAAAAATGCAGAACTTTAAGCGGAGGTTTCTTGCAGCAGGCACATTTTGAGAGATGCTTTTGAAAAGACGATTGGTGTCATTTCAATCTCGTGATTCACCGGTTTCTGCGAATGCAGCCCATAAATATGTCGACCGAGGAACCGTGAGCGTGTCCTGCACACTTCACAATATTCACAGCGGTACTTAAACGCACCAATCAGCTTGAAGTGAGCTTATTCTCAACGATGGATAATGTGACTGAATAGACGCTTTTAGTGTTTTTGTGTTTGTTCCTCTGCTGTTGTGCAATCGCTCAATGTGTGTGTTGAGTTCTATATCAACTGTTTCCTGACTGAGAGTGAGACCAAAGAAGTTAGCCGCTAAGCTAACAGAGGCTTCAGACTGAAGCAGGAGTGGTAAGAAAGCACTAAACGTATGATAGTGTTTTACAATAGTAGGTTAAAGACAAGTCTATCCGTCACATAGCAGCAACATATCGTTGTTTTTATTCAGAAAAAAAGTGCAACTTTGTTTTTCAACCATTAAACTTTACAAAAAGGAGTTAAACGATGTGAGTCGGTGCATGTAGGTTAAACAGTTGTGATCTGACAGTCTCCTGCTGTGGCTGTTGGAGCTAGCTGTGATAGCAGGGGAGCTAGCTGTGATAGCAGGGGAGCTAGCTGTGATAGCAGGGGAGCTAGCTGTGATAGCAGGGGAAGCAGCCACAGAACATCTTGGTGAAGGGGTTGTTTTTGTTGGAGGCCGCCGCCCTGTCCAGCTTGAACAGCCCCTCCTGGATGGCCCCATCAGTGTTCTGGACGTTTCTCTGGATGTTGTCGACGCCCGGGCCCTGCTCCTCCACCAGGATGGCCACGTCCAGGAAGACCTCCTGGATCCCCTGGATCCTCCTCTCCAGGTCCTGGAGCTCCTGGTGCCGGCTCTGGATCTGCCGCAGCGCCGAGCTGGCGGTCTTGCCCTCGTGCTGGACGCTGAACACGGTCAGCTCCCCCTCGTCCATCATGTCGTCCAGCTCCTGCGCGCTGACCTCCCGGCCCACCACCTCCATCTGCCTCTGGATCTGCCGCCTGCAGGCCTCCCTGTGGCCCATCTCCGTGTCGTTGTAGCTGAACATCACCTCGCGCAGGGCGTTGCCGAGGCACTGGTACTGCGTCCGAGCGATCCTGGCCGCGGGGTCGGCGCCGCCGCGCTGGGACTCCAGCTGCTCTCTGACGTCGTTCAGCAGGTGCAGCCGCTGCAGCACGGCCTCCGCTCGCCGCTTGACGTCGGTGCCGATGGCGTTGGAGTCGCGCTTCGCGGCGCCGGCGTACGAGGTCTTGTTCAGGGTCTGGTAGTTGACGTCCTTCAGCTCGCTGATGTCGTTCTGGATCTGCTGGATTTCCAGGCGGATCTGCTGGGCCTCCTGCAGGATCCCGTCCAGGTCCTGGTCAGGACCCGAGGCCGCCGCCATCGCCGCCGCCGCCGCCGGCTCTGACATGTCTCCCAGCTCCACCGTGCTGAAGCCATCAGGGTCAGGCTGCACCTGATGGAGGTGCGTCAGTCTGTCTCTCATGGCTGAACAAAACCAGAAGAAAAACTGTAAGATTTCATGTTTAGTTTTCACATGATTAACTTTGTGACAGAGTTCACAGCCTCTCAGGTCAACATGTGGGGAATGTGTGAGGTATTTTTCTCCAAGTTTCCAGTATCGAGTAATCTTAGATGAAGCCAGCTGATCCACGAGGACATTTAATCTCACTCGGGACTCGCCGGACGAGTTCCCAAACAGAAAAAAGTACAAAAAGAAAGAAATTAAGCTTGTAATTAGGTTCAAAGTGAGACGTTCAAAATAGCAAAAGACACCGAGACTCTTCCTGAACAACACAAGGAAGTAATGTTTGTATGACTGGATCTTTAGAAAGAAGTAAACCTTTCTTAAGACTTCTGTCTTTTTTTTAAGAGAGCAAAAACACTTTAGAGTTTCTCAAGATTATCACTTGAATCAAAATTCCAACTCACTCAAACCTGTAGCACTTGTAACATGAACACTAAACACAGCATGTAACACTCAGAGTGTTTTCGTTACCTCCAGACAATCTGCGGCCGCTTCTGTGTCCTCCGTGGTTGAAGTCGATGGAGTGAACGGGAGCTCGGTCCCGTGAGACCAGCGAGAGCTGAACGACTCTCCAAAGTGTCGACAGTCATCTCTGCGGCGCCTGTTGAAGAGGGGAGATTTTTCAGAAACAAAACTTTCTGCATTCCTCGTGCGTCACATGGAGGTTCACGGCGACGTTCAGTCAGACAAGACCGAGACCTTCCAGGATTCAACATACACTCGTCTGACACGTCTGCGTTCACATTTAACTCCTGTTCAAACATTTTGGACACATTTTGGTGTAATAAAACTTATTTCTGTGTTTTTTGAAGGTGAATGAGGACTCCTCAGTTCGTTTGAGCAAGAGAAAAAGCACATTTTCAAGATAAAATCAAAGTGACCGACACAGAAGCACGCCGAGAATAAAAAGGGAAGTATTTTAGATATGCTATCTGTAGAAAAAGGGCGGGTTTGTGACTTTCAGACATGAAGCCGAGCTTTGCCTGAATCTGCTCGGCCATCTTTGCAGTTTAATCTGACATTTTTCCTTTCAGTCTCTCAACACGGCTGAAGACACGACCTGAAACTGACGAGTGATCGCCGCTCACGCAGCCAGCAAAAGAGGACCAGGTTTATTTGTGTTGCGCAGTAATGATCAAGTGATGCGGCTGACTGTCACAGTTATTTCCAGTGGCGCTGTGAGCGTGATTTGTAATTTCCATCAGCGTCCTGCTGTTTGAGTCATTCTAGGATCTTTTTCACTGTCATTCCGCAGCACAGTCTGGCTCCACTCCAGGCTTTAAAACACTATGTTCCTGCTTTACCAGTACCTTTACTTTCTTTCCTTTTGCTTTGTTTTACATTCATGATTTTCATGGTGGATACTTATCAGATGTCTGATATTAGGAGGAGAGTGTGCCAGAGTTAAATATGTAAATCTCCCAGAAAAAGGAGAAGAAACAAAAAGGAGAAACAGCAAATACCTTGAAGTATGATACAGAAATGTGAAATATTTTTCTGCCTATCCAATAAAGTTTATACTTATTTTAGTTTCCTTGTTTTTCTTGGCTGTTTTTTTCACTTTTTCATTCTTTCCTTTTCTCTGTTTCAATTAAATTCTTGTGTCTGAATATTGCGATACAAATAAACCTGCCTTGCTTAATGTTTTGGCTGATCACAGATCAGATAGGAGGTCCACAGCAGTTCTTCGAGGCGGTCTGGGAGGGTCCACAGTGTTTCCTACCAGGAGATGGAACACATTATAACATGCTCTCTCTCTTTTTCCACTACTCTTATTTTGGAATCGGGAATCCCGGAAAATGATTGGCGCGTTCCGTCATGACGTCAACACAGGAAGCAGCCACGCAGACGCAGGCGGCTGGAATGACAACATTGCATCTGAAGTCTGTCTTGCTCATTCGTTTGTGGCGCGATAGAAACCGTTTAAATTGAACCTCCGTCGCCGCGGCTGCTCTGAGCTTTCTCGGCAAAGCGGCAGTTGGAGGAAAGCTCATTCCAGTGACGCGCGGCGCTTTGAAAACATGTCGTTTGTCGGTATGAAAGCTAACTACCTGCAGCAGCTTCTAGCGTTAGCCGACAAATGGCTGCTCGGCTGTGATACAAAGTAAGTGAACCACCCATTAAAACTTACATTTCTCAAGAAAATTGACAATAAATTAGATTAGAAAGCAGTAAAATTAAACTCTAATGATGATTTCACAGCTAATAAACGACCAGGCGGCTCGTTTACAAGGCAAAATAGACACTTTTTCCTTGTTAAGTCGCTTGAGTTTCATTTTTGTGTGTTTTTCAGATGACAAGAGGACGAGCTAAATAGTTGTGGAGGTGCTGGGCTCCTGTGTGCTGTGAAGTGAAGCCCTGAAGGCAACAGCATGTGACCCAGGAGCGCTCTCTTGGTTTTTTTTTTGGTGTAATTTGACCAAAAGCAGAGGTGTGTCTCAGATCGACATGCCTCGCCTGGAGGAGCTGGCCAACGTGGCCCTCAGGGTGCCCAGCATCCTGGTGCTGGACCTGCTCTACAAATGTGACATAGACAGTCTGACGGACCACCTGAAGGCCAAAAACGAAGACATGCTCTTCAAATACAAGTATGTCATCTGGAACATGTATTATATTGGTAAGTAAACACATGATAAAGTCAAAAATAATGTCTTAATGAGAAAAATAACAACCCTGGACTGAGATACAGTCGACAAATCAAACTGTCACTTTTACGCATGCAGAAGTGCATCTGTTTTTGTCTTTGTGGTTTTCTCTGCAGATTAGACTTGCACCAAAAAAGCAGCCTGTTTGTCTTTCAGGCCACCTGATCAACGTGGTGGTTTTGGTTCTGCCGCTGAGACACATCGTGACGCTCTACCTCCACATCCTGGCTGCTCTCCTCCTCTACATGGGGCATCAGATTTCCAAGTGAGAGCCTCTCCTGCTTCCACGACTGCCGCGCTTCACGATTTATTGCGGCAGGATCGCTTTCGCTCCGGCATCGCTGGCAGCACTCCTCCCCGTGCGAGTACTCGGTTGTAGGAGTACTCTATCTTGTGTTTCAACACCACATGCTGAAGCACTGAAGATGACTGTGTTTATTCTTTGTTTGCAAGGAGTCAAAAATGAGGTCAAAAAAACAAACAAGTTTCCATTTACACTTCGTTTTGCAGGGATTATGTGCGAGAGGAGCTGCAGTACGGTTATGAAGGAGCGGTGTATCGTGACTCTGTCGCTTTCAACAGATTCGTCTCTGCCATGACGAGTGAGTAATGAATTGCCCGTCCGCAGCAAACCATTTGATTCATATTGTAAAATATCGGGGGTTTTTTAGCTGAGAATGTAATAAAAATGCATCAAAGTTTGCTGTTTTTGTTAAATTAAAATGTGTAACTTCTCTTAAAATGACTCCGTGCTGTGAGATGACGCAGGATTCGGTTAAAGTCGTCCCAAAGTTTCAGCGTGGTGATTTGTGTTCCTGCCGCAGGTCAGATTATTCTCAGCACGCTTTGTGCCTTCCTGATGAAGACCAGAAAGGTGTGGCTGTTCTCCGTCCACGTCCTCCCCCTGCTGGCCCGACTCTGCGCCGCTCCTCACGCCACGCTGCTGACGGTCAACATGTTCTCTCTGGGGCTGACGGCTGCCGGCATCGTCGTGTTCCTCCTCTCCAATCTCTTCGTGCCATATCGCCTCGCCCGGGCTGCTTACTCGGAGCTGCTGCACCTGGAGGTGCTTGTTTTTTCATCTCCTCTCATTCTGCTTGTAGCGTTGCATTCTGTTTCTTGACTTTTTGAAGAAGAGAGTTGATGATGGGTTGGATTTTGACACCTGTCCTCCTGCTGTGCCTCCTGGCTGTCAGGTGATCGAGCTGTACCGGCTGCTCGCTGTGGGAATCTCTCTGTGGAACCAGTTCGCCGTCCCGTTGCTCTTCAGCGTCTTCTGGTTCGTCCTCTTCATCGTCCAGCTGGGCTCGGACATCATGGCTGCCGGCGCCTCAGCAGCTCATCAGGGAATCATGTTCTTCCTGCTCACAAGGTTCGATGGGAACCTGCAGTTTTCATTGTTCTCGGCACCGTACCAGTTTCAGGTTATAATTTTATGTCTTTTTTTAAACAAAAATGCTGCAGTGTCTCTGAATGTTGTGCCACGCCCTACTCCCTCCTGGGTCTGACCTTCGTGGTCTCCTATCTGGCTCTGGGACTGCTCAACCTATGCAAGTTCTACCTGGGAGGATACGCCGCCGTCCAGAACGAGAACGTCATGCACAGGTGAGAACGGACAAAGAAGATGAAGTATTATAGTAAAACTGAAAGAAGAAAAACCCCAATATATAATAAATATTATTAAGTACTTCAGTTGTTTGGAAAAGTACTTTTCAACCTGATCAGAAAATGAAAAAAAAATGTTTATTTTGCAAGTTTAACAACATGAAGAGAAACATGTTTGCGATTATGTGTCTGAATAACTCGAGACAGACGTAGTTCATCTACTTCTTGCTGTTCTGCTGGTGTTGACAGAGGGGTCACCGAGGGCGTCACTCTGCTCCTGCTCGCCCTCCAGACGGGCCTGTTAGACATGCAGGCCCTGCAGCGCACCTTCCTCCTCAGCATCATCCTCTTCATCGTGGTCACTTCGACCCTGCAGTCCATGATTGAAATCACGGATCCCGTCATCTTGTCCCTGGGTGCCTCACGCAACAGGTAGCGGCAGCGGCAGCGGTGGATGTGAAGTTATTTCAGTGAGATCTGTGACACTGTTTGACTTACTTCGCTTCTGTTTTCAGGAGTCTCTGGAAACATTTCCGCGGCCTCAGCATGTGTCTGCTGCTGCTGGTTTTCCCAGTTTTCATGGCTTATAAAATCTCCCAGTTCTTCCACATGGACTTCTGGCTCCTTATTTTGGTGTCCAGCTGCATGCTGACCTCGCTCCAGGTAATCAGAGCTGATCCTGTGAAATGTGGGTGAAAAAATGGAGCTTTGGTCCTTTTTTGTAAAGAAGATACCTAAAAAATCTTGACGCTTTTGACTTTGGCTCCCTCTAGTGGAGGAAAGCCACATTAACAAGCTCCCTGTCGACCATAAGCTTTATCTTCTAAAAACAAAAGGCAATTACTCTAATATATATTTTTATTATGCTTTGCTGATGTAAAAGTTAAATTCTGCCTAAAATTCATTTAAATAGTGAAACTTTGTTTTACAGGTTAATGATGTTTAAACTAACAGCTTTTTATAAACTTGGTTTTAAAATTTTCTGCATCGAAGTCATGAAAAATTAGCAAATTTTGTCAGATTGTTAAAAAGATTTCTTTTTACTTTTGCGGGGGGTTTCAATGTTTGTAATCAAATCTCATATTGATCATAAGCATTTTTTTTAAATGCAGAAAACCTTTTCTGATTTTTAATTATGTGTAAGTAATTAACTGAAAAACAGTCAATCTTTCACAAATGTTTAATTTTTCAAAAATTATGTAAAAAAAATTCCTGAAAATTGTTTTCATTTCAAATATTCATTTTGTTTTTAGTATTTTATTTACAATAAAATTACATTTAAAAAGGTGTTAAAGTGTAAAGTATGGTATGATTCCACTGTGTCCTGTGTGTTTTCCATGCAGGTAACAGGCACCATGCTGATCTACTCCCTCTTCATGGTGGAGCTGTTTCGCAGCGACCCGATCGAGAGTCTGGACGAAATCATCTACTGGGTGAACGCGGTGAGCCGCGTGCTGGAGTTCGTGGTGGCGCTCTGCGTGGTGGCCTACGGCACCTGGGAGTCTCTGTTCGGCGAGTGGAGCTGGATGGGCGCCTCGGTCATCATCATCCACTCCTACTTCAACGTGTGGCTGCGGGCGCAGTCGGGCTGGAGGAGCTTCCTGCTGCGGCAGGAGGCGGCCAAGAAGATCAACTCTCTACCCAGAGCCACGGCGCAGCAGCTGCAGGAGCACAACGACGTGTGCTCCATCTGTTTCCAGGTCAGTCACCTGCGCTCCGTTTCCTGTCACACAGCACGGCTGAAATTAAAACGCTCCACAATCTGCTCACACACACACTCGGTCTCAAGCCAACCAGCAAACTGGTTAAAACTTGATTTTCACAAAGCGACCTTTATGATACTTCATTTCTCACTGTGTTGCTGCAGCTTCGTAACAAGTGACTGAACTGTGTGTGTTTTCCATATTCGTCACATTGAATGTTCCTCCAGTTCTCGTCTTTCCTGTTTCTCCTGTTCAGCGCAACCTTTCCTCTTCCAGCCACCCACCGTGTTTTTGTTTTTTTTTTTTCCACCGTCACCACTTCGCAGTGAAAGACGCAGCGAGAAATTCCTCAGATTGCAGACACAAAACAGATAACGTGAAGGAAATGTGACGAGAAATCGCTCTGAAACTTGAGATCAAACATTAGATAACGACGTTGAAATAGCAGCTGTGAGACGAAGAGAAATAAAACACAATCAGCAACAAAAAAACTGAAAAGAGGGATGAGAGTTTTTAAAGCCCTGCAGTTTCTAATGTGATAGCTGCCAAAATATGAGCCAAACTACAAACCCTCAAGAGTTAAAAATAGGAAAAACTGTCAAGAATTGTTCCAGCTCCCCAAATATGAGCGTTTTTTGTTGTTGTTGTAAATAAAGAGCCAGAAACTTGTTGGCAGACGTTTCTGAACCAGATGTTGTTTCTCTGCAGGAAATGAGCTCCGCCGTGATCACCTACTGTGGACATTTCTTCCACGGCAACTGTCTCCGCAAGTGGCTGTACGTGCAGGAGACGTGTCCCATGTGCCACCAGACCGTCCGACCCTCGCCGCAGCATCACGGCCAGGCCGCCGCCGCCGCCGGTGGCGGCCCGCCATCGCCTCAGAGAGACGCGGCGCCGGATCCAGAAGCACGGGAGGGAGTTCAAAACCCGAACGAAGGTGCGAGTGAGGAGACGCAAAAGGATGCGGCGGCGCCCGAACCCACCGAGGAGCAGCTGGAGGAGGAGGAGACGGAGGAGGGGCGGGTTGAGGGAGGCGACGGCGGCGGCGACCGGCCAGCCGGACCTCACCGCGACGCCGTCCGACGGCTTCGTTTCAGCTCCAGCGGAGACTTCGTCGGATTCGCCAGTCCGCCGTTACCGGGGGAGCTCTCCGATCCTCTGGTGACACCGAACGCACACGTCCGAGGTGAGAAAAGCGACTCGCCGCCGCCGCCGACTCCCAAAACTGTGAGAAACGACACAGCGGAGGGTCACGCTGACCCCGAATCAGCAGAACCTGAAGACGCTCTCGCTTTCTCTGCGAGTTGCAACGTAACACCAAAAACATCCGACAGCTTGGAGCTGAACGATACGGGTGGAAATCAGGAGGCTGTTTCCTGCGTGAGCGGCCTGATCGCACGCCAAACTTCTGCCAAACCACACAGTCGGAACTCGCAACGTAACGGCACACACTCGGACTTCACCGACGCCGTCCCACGGACCCTCCGGCCGTCCTGCGGGGACGCCACGAGCACAGACAGCCACGACTGACCAAGCTGCATCAGTGCCTTGAAGGGGCGTGGAAACGCAACGCTCCTCCTGACGGGGGGATCAAACACATTTGCCTTCTGCGTGTGAAACGGCGTGGAGGCTGCGTGCTGGGACGGGAGCGCCGTCACGCACCGGACGCATGAGGTCCTTATTTGAATAATTGAACCGTCCGATCATCTTAACATTTTCAATGGGGGGAAAAAAGGGGAAGTCTAGTACTTGGAGTCGTTTTACTGCCTCACAAACCGTGACAGGTTCTGTGCCAAGATGTGGATCTCTGAGGGAGCGAGCGTGAAGGTCCAGGTTCCATTTCTGGATCGTTATCTTCTGAGTTGCCTCCCGCTTCCTCCGACAGAGACGCTTTACAAACCGGGACTCCTAAATGTGAACGTGTGAGACGGACTGGAGACCTGCTCAGGGTGTGTCCTGCCCACCGGGACGGCGCGCAGCTCTTCTCGGATAAAGCAGGTGTAGAATGTCAATGATATCGAAGGAGAAGAAGTGGGCGACCTGAGTTTGACTCAGTATTGATTCCCTCTGTTTCTGAGCTTAATTACTGAGTTTAGGTTCACCACTGCTGAGGCCGAGTGTCTTCGAGGAGAAATCGGCGACGGATGGCGGCGTGAGGCGAGCTCGGCGTCTTTCCTCACGAAGAGGAAACGTGTCTTCAAGCAGACAGTGTAATGAATGTGCTTCAGCCCAGCCTGTAATGTCTGGACTGAATACGAGTGTGAAAACGTGCTGGATTATCTTATATCTGTAAAGTACAAAATTATTCAGAGTAATTATGAAAGGAACTAAAAGTCCTGTGTAATTATGAAGCGATCAGCTTGCATCAGGGTTTACTGGATCCATGCAGGTGACACTTGAAGGTGTTTATTTAGTGGAAAAGACGTTCGGTTTTATTTTCAAGTCATCACAGTTTTACTGTCAAACTTTTCATTGGAACAGAAAATAAAATGTTTCTGCAGTTTCTTTGTTGTTTCTTTGTACTGCACTTAGTTTGTCCCAGTATTAAATCCCGAGTTTGATTTGGAACTTTGTTTTTCTTCTGTTAACTGTATTTAAATAATCCCGGCAGGTACAGATTCAGCGTACACTCAAATACATGTGTACACTTCCTGTTTAGGTCATAAATTTCAATCACCTTGTGTAGATTTTAACAAGCAATGTTGATTTTGCCAAAATTAGACACATCATTTTAAGTTGGATTACAACATGACCAAATAATTGTGAATATTGTGAGTCATAAATTGAGGTTGTCCGTGATTAAACTGTTGGCAGGTCCTGTTTGTCATGTTTTTGTTGTGGAGCAGCTTTGTAACCAATCTGCCATCACATCCGTCCTGTCGCTCTGGAGGTGTTGCCAGATCGAGCTGGATCACGGATTTTATAACTTTAAATTATGATAGTCTATAAGGATTTAACATGTCTTCATTTTGATTTCGTGAGAACTCCATAACGCTGTTATGACTGTGTGTGAATGAGACGATATGTTTACTATTTATATATTAATGGTACAATGTGGAAAGCCTTCTTCAAGTTCCGCTGTGAACCTTTTTGTCCTGAATGTTTATGTGTTTTTAATTAGTCATGTAATAACACTACAATTTTAGCAGTAGTGGTTTTTTTTAACTTGAGGTGGGGATTTGGGGTGTGTTATGTTGCGTTGGGCGAATTTAACGTTGCGTTTCGCTGGAGACTATTAGTCAGATCTGGCAACCCTGCCCCCGTCACTCAGCAGCCAGCTGCACCGCCTTCACGTCATAAAGCCTCGGATACATGCAAGCAAGCCGCTAGTTGGATAACAGCAACGACCGAAACCTAAAGAACAGGAGCTCCACATACCGGGTTTAACCACCTGGCACTCGCACTTAACTCGGCCTCTACCGGAAGAAGCAGATAACTCGTTCTAAAACGGTGAAGTTGAGGGAGGAAAAGGAGAGTTGTCGACGGACTGACTGTCGTCTGTGAAGCCATCATACGTAGTTTTAGCTCGCTAGCCAGCTAACGCCTGCTAGCCTGTAAAAGAAAGGCCGTCGAGTTGACACGGCGTTAATTATTTAACCCAGAGCGGATCTTCCCTGTAGGCGGAAACTTGCCCCTCAGACGGCTCGGATCGGACAGCCTTAACATTGAAGAGCAGAACACACAGAGAAGATGGCCCTAAAAAGGATCCACAAGGTAGGAAAACGACGTAAATGTCGGCGAACCGCGGTAGCTCGTCGAGCTAGCCTCCCACAATGCAGCTAACCAGTCTGTGAAGTTAGTCCCCGTTTCGTTAGCGGAGGGTGAAACTACTTGTAAATGCTCATTTAGTTTCACTCTTCACTCCCCTTCCTGGTGTTGTTTTTTTAGTCTGTTTTAGTCTGTAAAAAAACCACTGACACTATTAATCAGCTTTATCTTATGTGAATTCATCAGCTCAAGTCAAGATATGTCAGTTTGTTACGTGTAGCTCCGTAGTAAGTTGATGTAAGCGGTCCAACTTGTCCCAGAAAAGCTGAATCGCGATTATGAAACACTTTTCAGTTCAAGAAAACAAGTTGACCTGAACATATGTGTTCAAACGGAAAGCTTTCTCCTATGTTAACAAGTAGGTAATAGGATAAGGTCGTGATCAAACACACACTGTTTTAAATGTCGAATTTGTCTGAATTATATGAAAAATACTCTTATTCTATCTAATAATAAATAGATGTTTTGAGAAATAACTTTCGTGGAACAGCTGAATCGAGACCAGACGAGCTGCTGCTTTTACGTCCTCACAATTAAGTAAAGACTTAAACAAAGGATTAACTGTTTGATGGATGTTTTTGTCGCTTTGTGGTGATTCAGTCTGACTTTAACTTGTACAGTTGATTATGTATACATATTTGGTTTGTCGTGGTTGAAGCCTTCCTCTGTTTAATTCCGATAACATAATTCGTTCGTATCGTTTTCTTCTAAGAATCGAGTCGAGTTTTTATAAGCAGATCTACGATGACTGTGTAGTGTACGAGGAGATAAACACGCGTTGTATTCACTTTCAATTCTAGAACTAAACTTTTAAATCTAGAAACCAGCTGGTAGCTTGAGAACGGTGGCTGGATTTTATTGGATTTAATTGTTTTTCACTTTAAGAAAGACTACGAACGTTTCCTCTTATTTGTCGAATCGCAGACTGACTTCACGGCCGTCAGTTGCCGCTCTCCGCTGCTTCTTTTTCCGGTGAAACAAGGCGGTGAAACATGTCTGCCAATGTGTTCAATTCGCGTCTCTTATCGCATTTGAACTTCTGTGTTCAGGATCCACAACATTAAAATAAAAAAACCAACGCATTTTAAAAATGTGTATCTTGGGTGGCGATCAGCGCTAGCGGCTAACGCCCGGCTAGCCTGCCGCTTCGGTGTGTTTGGCGGCGGCGGAAAGAGGCCGCATGGATCCACCAACAAGCGAAGGGAGTATAGTTTTGAACGCCGTCTCGGCTCGTACCACCGACTTTGACACGGGTGCTGTTGTGCGTCTTGGCTGTAAAACGAACAATGGTCATAAAATAATAAAACGAAAAACCTTCCGTAATCTCTCGTCAACTGTTACCAGAAGTCATGACTCATATCTTTCAGTGTGTCCGTGCTGCGAGTTCATGATACATTTCCCTGGCATGTAAACGTATTTGCTCTCACTACGTGCTCGTCATTGGCTGAGTCTGGAAGCTGTTTCTTTCGGAGAAGCTGGCGGCAGTGGAGAGGACATGTGAACTGTCCACACCTCAGTTTCACTTTTCCTCTGCCGTTGACGAGAATATTCTTTCGGGGAAATCCAAAAAACTTCCCTGTAAATTGGAGTGTGCGTACACATGACCGGGGTGGGGCAGAGGCCTCCAAAGTCTCTCCAAAATAGCTGAAGACCTAAAAATAACGAGCTGTATAGTGTACAGCGAATGTTTGAGTCCAGAAATGGGCCACGTGTCTGCAAAACAACAGTCCCAGTCATTTGTAACTGGCTCTATAGACCTAATGACTCTTCCCAATCGCTTAGTTTTTGTCAAGCCAGTGAAGCCACTGTTTAAAAAATACAAACTCATCAGAATTTAAAAGCAGGAGCCTTCAAAATAAAGCGCTCCTATTGTTGTAGGTGGTGGTAGGCCCTGCCACAAACAAGGTGCCCCCCCGCCACCCATACTGGCATACCAAGTTAAACTTGGAAATTAGCAGGTCAGGAGATAACACCACCAGAGCAAGACTGTTGGGAAATCAGTGAAGTACACGGCTTCTCATGTCGCGCCTCCATAATGGCATTTAACCTCTGAATGTTAAGTGCTCCGCAGTCCGGCGCATCGATTCCAGATGGCTTCTCCTCGCCGTTTCGTCTCTGTTGGTTTCGGGGTCTGATTGGTTATTGTTCCCACCCTCGTTTCATTACAGGAGCTTAATGACCTGGCTCGTGACCCTCCAGCACAGTGCTCGGCCGGCCCAGTGGGTGATGACAGTAAGTGCCGCTGACAAGTTGCAGGAAAACGCCGAACTAAATGTAGTCTGACCAGGAGGACATTCCTCCAACACTGGAGGAATGTGTTTGGTTGTTTATCACAAATCAACCAAACAAATTGTGTAAAGAAGCAAAAATGGCTCCTCAAAAACAATTTTATCTGACAGGTTTCGCCTTTTATGTATTCATATTACACACATTTTGACATTTATTTTAAATTAGCTTATGGCCTTGCAAACAAAAAGGTTTAATTGAGAACTTCTCCTGCGTTTCCCTTCAATCACATTGTAGTAAATGTTTATTAGCTCAGCTGACTTCTCGAAAAGCTGTCACCGGGAAGCTGGAAGTCTTTCCTGTCCGATCACATACCTGTGTTAACGTTTGCTTTCTTTTTGTTTACAGTGTTTCACTGGCAAGCCACAATCATGGGGCCTGTAAGTTGACACTTCACAACCTCACCGTTGCACTTTCTAGTGTTCAAAATAAACATTTGAGCGTGTTTGTGTTCCTCTACATGTAACCAGGAGTCAAAGTTATACATTTGGTTTGATAATTGCGGCGTGACGTTGTTTTCTGAAGTGTGTGAATGTCTTCCTTGCTTTCAGTGCGACAGTCCATATCAGGGAGGTGTTTTCTTCTTGACAATTCATTTTCCAACAGACTACCCCTTCAAACCACCCAAGGTAAGCCCCTCCGATCCACCCCGTCCTGAACCTAACTTTTCTCGCTGCGTCAGCAAAGTTCAGGAGACTTAAGGTAACCTGTCCATCGTGTTTTCAAACAGCCACCTGTTGTCTGTCGGGCAGTCATTACAAACCCTGCGCTCGTTTCCTCGGAGTGTTTGCCATGTCCCGAGGCTAATCCACGAGCGTTTACAGTAAATCTTTACAAGCACAATAAGTCTTTCCTGTTGGTGAAACCAAACCTGACGGGCGAAAGCAGTCAACATATTTTCTCTGCTTGTCGGCGAAAAAATGAAAGCTGGCCGTCATTCGAGGGGGTGACGGCCGATCCTCGGCGTTCCTCACAGAGGAATTTAAATTGCGCAACGTTGACGGGTTGTATGACGAATTTTATGTAACTGTGTCTTTTGTTTTTGTGCTTATTCTCTCTCCTCAGGTGGCATTTACAACAAGAATTTACCACCCAAATATTAACAGTAATGGCAGTATCTGTCTGGATATTCTCAGATCACAGTGGTCTCCAGCACTTACTATTTCTAAAGGTTTGGATCCTTTTGATAATCTTTGGTTCAGTATCGCATCAACCTGGTTATTTTAGTGTCGTTGACCTTGTGAACTTGCTCTCAGACGCTACTTTAAATTGTGTTGCTACTTCTCCAAAAGATAAAATTGTGGTAAACTGAAATGTTTGAGCTTGCTGTTTTTAATAACTACGCACTTTGTTTGCGTCCGTTTCCTGCAGTTCTTCTCTCCATTTGCTCACTCCTGTGTGACCCGAACCCCGACGACCCCCTAGTGCCAGAGATCGCACGAATCTACAAAACAGATAGCATGAAGTAAGTGTGCGTCGAATACTTGAGACGAATTCGGTCTCCAACAGGAACCAAAACAAGCTGATGCATATTTCATGGCACATTATCACAATGAGTAACTTGTTTTTAATGGCTGTGGTAGATTCTGTCGGCTTAAAGTTCACCTGTGGCCTCGGTGAGGTTTGTTGTGTAACCTGGTTTCACTCCGTCAGGTACAATAAACTAGCTCAGGAGTGGACAACCAAGTATGCCATGCTTTAGGGTAAGGCCAGGAGCCAGCACTGCATCTTGGCTGAGTGGATGTGTTGTGATGCTCTGGCCTCTGTGGCGTTGCTGCAGCTTTTCATGAAGGACGAGACTGCAGCCGCACAAATCGGAGCTGCAGATCGAGTCCGACGGTGGTCAGTCGCAGGTCGATATTGATGCTGGTCGAACCTGAAACGACTAGAGTTCAACTGTTAAAACCAGCTCGGAGTTACAAAATGTCCATGGGCCTTAAAACACCAACGTAATTCTACTTATTTAGATTTATTTGAGATATTTGAATTGTGTCTATGCTTTCATCAAAAATATGACGTGTTCACTTATTTATTATAAAATCGCACTCGGCCAAAGAGTTTTCAAGCTTCGTTTCTGCATGTAAGCAACTAACTCGGCATGAAAACACAATATTCTGACATGTAACGTAATAAAGATGCGAAGATATCTATGTATATATAGATTCATGCCTGACCTTTAGAGATTTCTGCTGCACTATGTAAAACGACAGTTCGTGCACTGTGTCTGTACGTATACTGAAATCTTAAGACGCTAACACAGTTTTGCCTGATATTTAAAATGCACACGTGCATGTGTGTTAATCTGGAACCAACTGCGTCTGTGGCTGTTTGGGTTCATGCACAAGAAGTGAAACTCGATCGGCAAATACAACGAGGACGCTAACGTTTGGACGTGTTTGTGCTTGTGTTGACAGATACACCAAAACAGCAAAAGAATGGACACAAAAGTACGCGATGTGATGGCGTCGTCTGGAAAGCTGGTGGAAAACAATGTCGCTGGTTCAGACTAAAAAAAACAACAAAAAAAATTCCAGGATTCTGCTCTTCTTTTTCACTTTATTATTATTTTTATTGTTTTTTTGAGGGGGGCTAATCAAAGCGTTTTACCCCCTTCTGTTTATTTTCCACCTGCGCGCTCATAAGAAGATAGTGTTTTCTCTCTCTAGGACATGTGCCAGTTTCTGTCGAGTTGCAGCTCCTGAACGGAGCTTTAAAACACACAATAATCATGGTTCTGAACGCTCGGCTCTAGCATGCACCACCAAGACTTTCTCCAACCTGCGATCGGTGATCATAGTCGTTTACTCTGCACACACTTGGTAGAATCTGATGCTGCTGGCCTCCCGCGAGCGCGCCGGCCTCCGTTCCATCCGGCCGCCCGCCGGAGCGTCCGGGGCCGACGGTCGAAACGCCGCGGGCGAGTTTGTTTTTTGTTTTTTCCAAAGAGCACTTGTAGCAAAGCCGGCGCTTCGCCATCGTTGGAAATCTGGATTTTTAAAAGTTTCAAAATTGGCCCACATCCCACGACGTTTTATTTAAATATTTAACTCAAAGAGTTTGAAATCTGGTTGGTGACTTCTGTATCTGCCTCCTGAACCGGTGTGACGTCGGTATGTCCTTCTGATCGATAGTATAGGAAATCTATTACCTGAGGAAAGAGGTGTATCTTATTCCACTATCAAAGTGTGTGTACAGAGAAGCACAGCAGTATATATCAATGTTAAGGAAACAAAATATAAGAACTTCAATGTTGTATTTTATGCATGTTTAAATAAAGGTAGGCTATTATATCTGTTTCTGCAAATTAAGTGAATTGTACGACTGAACAGTTGGAAAAATTTGGTTCCCCTCAAAGGCTTTCTATTTCTCTTTCTATTTCATTTTGTTTCCGTTTTTTTTTTTTTTTTTTTCTTTTCTATTTTTCGTTGTTTAGAAGCCAGTAGCTGAGCAGTTAGTTTTATGCCCACTCGAACACTGTCTTCTTGTAGCCCTTAAAATATTGATGCAAAGCTGATGGTTGATAATCAACTTGTGGCTCTGTTTCATTTTAGTTTTCCCTTCAATAAAGTTACTTAAACCATAAAACCGGAGTGTGTTTCCTCTTTTTCCCCCTCAGTGATGGTCTTTGTTTTGCTTACTGCATGAATGTGAGGGATCAAGGTCCATCCCAGTAAAATCTACCAAAGCTGTAAAATAAAAATGAAGTGTTTAAAAACTAAATCTACATTTCTTCAATAACTATTTTGAATTTTTTTTTTCGTTTTGGTTTTTATTTCAAATAAAATGTGTTTTCGTGTGACTAATTTTAACTCCAAATGAAACCTGAATTAAATATGCGACATATTTTCGTCTCCTTACTTCCCGCTTGGTCAGCTGATCGTGAATCACGTGACCAACACGGAAGTCGATCCGTAAACCAGGAAAAACAGATGGCGCACCTTCTGAGAACTCGTTTTTTTGTGCCTCGTTAAACGCGCAGCACGCCGCAGACAATGACTCTGGGCGGAAACGTTTTAATCGTCGCTTCGTGTCTGTTCGTCGGAGCTTCGTCGCTCTCCGAGCTTCAGCTCAGCCTGAATCTGAGCGGCAAATGGAGGCTGAGCAACTCCAACGGCTCCGTGTCGCTGGCGGCTCCGGTGCCCGGCTGCGTCCACTCCGCGCTGCTGCAGCAGGGATTCATCCAGGTGGGACCAGCGAATGGATGAACGGATGAATGGACGGAGGATCAAACTCTGGGTTTTGCTGTCATGTTAAACATGCTCGTTTTACTGTGAAGCCAAACGAGTTCGTGACACTTTATTGCTTTGCAGAAATGTGTTAATTTAGCGAGAAAGGACCAAAATAAGGTGACTGAAAAACAAAAAGTAAATGAATAAAACACAAAAAACTGAAAGTCACTGATGTTCCGGACCACAAGTGAAACAGAACTTCAAAAAAAAGTCATGCAATCATACCAAAACTTTAAAATAAAGTTATCACAATTATCTACAATCAGAGAAGGAATTGAGACACAAAATACGTCTGTAACTTGACTCCTGGGAACAAAATGAACCCAAACGTGACCAAAATCACTGTTGAAAGAGTCTAAATGACCCAAAAAGACAAAGACCTGTAACAAACACCAAAATGAGACAAATTCAGGAAAGATTTACAAGCAAAAAGTGACTCAAAATTAGCAAAAAAAATCCAACAAGTGGTGAAAAATCACCATGTCAGTTTATAAACATGAGAACAAAACAACAGGTTGTGTCCTCAACACAAAGCTTGATATGTGTGTCTTGATCGAGCCATGTGACTGATCACTGGTCAGTGATTGGATGGAAGTTGGAAGCGGTCCACCACCTGAACCCGTCCTCGCTCGTCCCCCCTCAGGATCCGTACTACAGGTTCAACGATGTGTCGCACCGCTGGATCGCTCTGGACAACTGGACGTACTCCACCACCTTCTCTGCGCCCGCCGCCCTGAGGTCCCGTTACAGACTTCACTTCTTTCCCAACTGTTTTTTGGTGGCTTGTTTCTGACTTGGACGTTCTTCCTCCCACAGGGTCAAACAGAAGGTCCTCCTCGTGTTCGACAGCGTGGACACCGTGGCGAGCGTCTCGCTCAACGGGGTCCCGGTGGGACGGACGGACAACATGTTCCGTAGATACGTGGGTGAAGTCTGACAGGGACGGCTGGGGTTGATCATGTGACCGCTCTGGTTGGTGATTCGTCTCTCTGCCTGTTTGTTGCCGTGCAGGACTTCTCGGTCAAAGACCTGCTGGAGGACGACGGGAACGTCCTGGAGGTCAGTTTCCTGTCCCCGGTCTTGTACGCGTCCGCGCGCAGGGACGCGCATCCCTACAGGGTTCCTCCCGACTGTCCTCCCGACGTCCAGAAGGGGGAGTGTCACGTGAACTTCATCAGGAAAGTACGAGCGTCCCGTCACGTCTCGCCTCCGCCTTCGTTTTCGTTGTGTGACGTGAACGAGTGAGCCGACGTGTGTGTGTGTGGTGGTGAAGGAGCAGAGCTCGTTCAGCTGGGACTGGGGGCCGTCCTTCCCCACCGCCGGACTGTGGACGGGAGTTCGACTGGAGGCCTTCGATGTCCTGCAGCTCGTCCACGTCTCCTCTGTCCCTCTCTACAGTGAGTCACAGACAATCGAGCCGACCTCGGAGACTGTTTTTTGCTTTTATTTTGAAGGCTCCTGCTTTTGTTTGTGCATAAAAGTCTTCCCACTTAGGTTTGGCTCCACTGCAACATTTCCTTGTTTCCATCGTCGCCATGACAACACGTCCTCTTTCTCCGCGCAGACTCCAGCAGCGCCGAGTGGAGCGTGCGGGTGGATGTCCTCGTGGACGCCGTTCACACAGCCGCGGGCCGGATCGCCGTCGCCGTGCCGGAGCTGGACTCGGAGCGGAGCGTCCGCGCCGAGTTTCTCTCCGGAAGAACCAAGAACACCGTCGTCCTCCGAATAAACACGGTGCGGAAACACGCGAGGGCGTCATCAGGGGTGAGGTCTCGATCTGGAGGTCAGCGAGAGAGAGAAATAAACAGTGTTTGTTTTGTTGTTTTCCTTCGTACAGAACAAAGAGGTGAAGTTATGGTGGCCCAACGGACACGGCAAACAACCGTCGTACAAACTGACCGTTGAAGGATTTCTGGGAGGATCTTTGGTCCTGAATACACAATCGAAGGTTAAACACGATCGTTGAAGCGTTTCTGTTTATTTTGCTTTCTGTAAACGAGCGTTCCCATCACAGCAGGACTGTTTGTCTCGCAGGTGTGTTTCCGTACGGTGGAACTGATCCAGGAGCCGATCGTCGGATCTCCCGGCTTGAGCTTTTATTTCCGCGTCAACGGGAGGCCGATTTTCCTGAAAGGCTCCAACTGGATCCCGGCCGACTCCTTCCAGGACCGAGTTTCCCCCGCGCGGTGAGTTCCTCCACCTCCCGTGGAGCGGCCCGCAGCTTCCTGTGACTGATCTGTGATCAGTCGAGTCTTTGTGACGCGGCGACGGACGGTGACGCCGGCTGCTCTTCTTCGTGTGTCCTTCAGTCTGAGAAACCTGCTGCAGTCGGCGGTGGACGCCAACATGAACGCTCTGAGAGTGTGGGGAGGAGGAACGTACGAGCAGGACGAATTCTACAACATGTGTGACGAGATGGGCATCATGGTGACGCACGCTGTTTTATTGTTTATTTAATGACGAAGTATCCAAACAAACACAGATCTGTCTTCTAGTGGTAACACGGCTGCTTCTGCTCCACCTGCTAGACACTCTGGAATGAAACTGCTTGACAAAAATCTGCTAAAATAGTGAATTAAACAAATCAGATTTCTTTTTATGCTTTTGACGAGTCATAAATCACATTTATTTAAGATCTCTCTAAAGTAAATTCAGCTAAATGACAAAGCTATAAATATAAATGATAAAAAATCCATATTATTATTTAAAAATATTGTTGTACTTGCATATTATATGAATATTGTGATAACATTTTATTATTATTATTATTATTATTATTATTATTATTATTATTATTATTATTATTATTACATTCGTATTAGTAGTAGTAGTAGTTTTATTATTACATTAGTATTATTATTATTATTATTATTACATTAGTATTAGTAGTTGTAGTTGTAGTAGTAGTTTTATTTTTACATTAGTATTATTATTATTATTATTATTATTATTTCTCATGTGTAATGAAAATAAAAACAATACAATTCTAAAATGATATAATTCAATTATACAAGAAAAATTAAAATCGATTATAAATCATAAATATGTGAGTCTAAGTTGTGATTTCTCTGCAGGTTGTTCTCTATATTTCTGAGAGCTCGTTTCAGGCCCGTCGTCGTCGTCGTCGTTGTGTAACGCCGCTGTGACTCATGAGCATATTGAGCAGCAGATGGCAGCTCAAAGTGTTTAAACCTGTGTTCAGGTTTGGCAGGACTTCATGTTCGCCTGCGCCATGTACCCCACCGACGACGACTTCATCCACACCGTCAGGGAGGAAGTCAGCCAACAGGTGAGCTCAGACACGGGAGCGCGGCCCGGCTTTCTTGGTCACCTTTCCGGTCCCGGGTCTTTCTTGAGGTCCGTTCTGTCCGTCAGGTTCGGCGCCTGAAGTCTCACCCGTCCGTCATCATCTGGAGCGGAAACAACGAGAACGAAGCCGCTCTGGCCACCGACTGGTTCGGCATCCCGGCGTCCGACAGGCCCGCGTACGTGAAGGACTACGTGACGCTTTACGTGAACAACATCCGGGAAATCGTACGAGAGGTGAGAGTCCGGTGGGAAACCACGAGCTGACGCCATCTTTAAGGAAATCTGACATGTCGTCGTTTGTCCCCTCCCACCAGGAGGACCCGAGTCGCCCGTTTCTGGTCTCCAGTCCGACGAACGGGGCGGAGTCGGAGCAGGAGGGATGGGTGGCGGCCGACCCGTACGACCCGCTCTACGGAGACGTCCACTTCTACAGCTACGTCCTGGACTGCTGGGACTGGACCACCTTCCCCCGCACGCGCCTGGCCTCCGAGTACGGCTTCCAGTCCTGGCCGTCCTTCTCCACGCTGCAGCCGGTGAGCGAACGCGTCTCGTTTTAGAACGTCCGATCGGTTCCCCCGCTCACTCTCGTTCTCCCTCCCGGCGTCGCGTCGCTTCAGGTTTCCAGCGAGGAGGACTGGAGCTACGACAGCAACTTCACGGCTCACCGCCAGCACCACCAGGACGGCAACAGCCAGATGCTGCTGCAGGCGGCGCTGCACTTCCACCTGCCGAACTCCTCCGAGCCGCTGAAGAGGTTCACAGACACGCTGTACATCACTCAGGTGAACGCAGACGCGTCTGATCCGACTCAGATTCTTCAAAAACGTCGTCCATCTTCCGTTCTCCTCGTCAGGACTTTTCTCTGCTGTTCGCCGGTTTGTCTGATCCTGTTGAACGTGCAGGTGATGCAGGCTCAGTGTGTGAAGACGCAGACCGAGTTTTACCGGAGGAGCCGGAGCGAGATCATCGAGGGCAAAGGTCACACCATGGGCGCCCTCTACTGGCAGCTCAACGACATTTGGCAGGCGCCCTCCTGGTCCTCCATCGGTGCGTGAAGACGTCGAGCTTCGTGCTGTTTGTCCGGTTTCTGTTGACACACTGAGACTCTGTGTGTTTGTCGAGCTCTCACCAGGCTCTCTGGTGTGTGTGCAGAGTTTGGTGGAAAGTGGAAAATGCTGCATTACTTCGCGCAGAGCTTCTTCGCCGCCGTCCTTCCGGTCGGTTTCCAGGACGACGACGCGATGGTCGTCTACGCCGTCTCAGACCTGAGTCAGGACCTGAAGCTGAGGGCTGTGGTACGTCTTCATCAACTCGGACGGATTCGTTGTTGCTTCGTTGATGATGAACAACAATAAACTGTAATTCAGTTTTCTCTCGTGAGTCGTAGGAGAAGCTCAGAGCGTCTGGCTTCACTTTTATATCAAACATTAAAGACTAGAAACTGTAAAGCGAACGTGTCCACCAGGTCTCCGTCCACTCCTGGGCCCACCTGGACCCCGTCTGCGGCCTGAAGTCGGACCTGCTTCTCGTTCCTGGAGGGAGCGCCGTGCCTGTTTTCAGGCAGCCTGTCGCCGCCCTGCTGGCGGGATGTGGGAACTGCACGCGGTTCACCTGCCTGCTCACCTTCCACCTGGAGGACGATGACGGCGAGCAGCGAGGCCCCACCAACCACCAGTACCTGAGCTCGCCGAAAGACGCGCGGGGCCTCCAGAGGCCCAACATCACCGTGAGTTTCATCAAGCAGTCATTTTACACAGATATAACACCAAAGGAGACTGTTTTATTTTGAAAAAAAAAATACTACAAACAAAACATCCTGTTTTTTATTTGTATTTTTTTCTTCTTTTGTTTTAATGTTTTTGATATAATCCAAAATATTTTTATTGTTTAACATCATAAATGCTTTAGAATTTTTTTCTATTTATTTTGATTCTTTTTGGGACATTTTTTCACTTGTATGAAGAACAAAAGTTACGTTTTTGTTTTATTGATATTTTTATTTTATTTTCTTACAAATTTGAGGATGAGGTAATTATTTTACATATAAAACACCAAAGGTTAATAATAAAAAATACTAATAAAATAAATAAGAAAATTAAGAAGAAAAAATTAATTTTCCAGATTTTTTTTTAGACTCTTTGTATCTCAAATGTTTTCTTGTTCTTGGACTCGGTCTGAAAGACGACTGGAGGATTTGTGAGCCGTTTTTGTTTCTTGCTGCTTGCAGGCGAAGGTGCAGGAGGACCCGAGCGGCTTCACCGTCACGCTGCGCTCCGCCGCCGTCGCCCCCTTTGTCTGGCTCGACGTGGGAAACGTTCCCGGGCGGTTCAGCGCCAACGGCTTCCTGGTGGTCTCCGCCAACGTGACGGTCGGCTTCACCGCGTGGCGTCCGACCAGCGTGGCCGAACTCTCCGCCTCCCTCACCGTCACGTCTCTGACGGACGTGTACTGAGCCGAGCTGAGCTGGAGCGGCGTTGGCTGTCTCAGTTTGAACAGAGTCTTGTTTTTTCTATGAAAACGTGCAAACGAAAGTGCAACGACAACAGAGCCACTGAATGTATATTTCAAATGTATTTTTGATAATAAAACTTTGTGCCAATTTAAATGAAGTAACTTTGTTTTCTGGGTTTTTCCCAAGCCAGAAATGAAGCAGTTTTTGTTGTGTAAATACTGAAATACTGGAAATAAAAAAATACAGCTTGTCTTCATTCTTATTATTTAGAATCAAAAATGAAAACATAACGTGTTTGATATCAACTATTTTATATATCTCGTTTTGTAGAGTGTTAAATCAGCGGTAATTTACTATCTAATTTCTAGTTGCAGTAATTTTCTGTTAATTTTGTGTCTGTGCTTTTGTCACCTCGTTGACGCTTCTTCTTGCACTGACGGGTCACAGCCAGCAGGTGGCAGCAGCCACCTCTCACCGCAACAACTCACGTGTTGCGTTTTGTTTTGTTTTGTGTTTTACTTCCAGCTGTTTTAAAATGAAGCAAATGGACAAACAGCTGCAAACGGAGCAGCTCTCAGTTAAACCTGCTGCGCGCCCCCTCTACCCCCCCCCCCCCCCCCCCCCCGC
>JAUESE010000057.1:13428871-13441014 GCA_032274725.1 Malacoctenus triangulatus
CCCCCCTCCCCCCCCCTCCCGCCCGCCCGCCCGCCCTCCCTCCCTCCCTCCCTCCCTCCCTCCCTCCCTCCTCCAAACATGGACTCCATCTCCAACCGAACCACAAACCGAAGCTCATCCTTCTCAAGACAGCCGCGCCCTTGTGCCAAGCAAGAGGTCCACCAGAAGTCCCCCTTCTTCTACACACGTTCTGACATCAACCAGACGGAGAAAACGCCGAGTGGCCGCACTGCATTAGTTACGCCGCTACGTCGGTCGCGCCCGCGACGCTGTTTCGGTCGGGCTCCTCCCCCTTTTGGCGCACGCGGAGATCCAAGCGAAGGAGGGAAACGATCCGACTCCTCCCCCCCTGAATCCTCTCGGTGCAAACATTTAACCAGCTGTTTGTGAGAGAGGACGAACGACTCTCTCTGCGCCTCCCTGCTTGGTTTCCCTCCGTGTGCGACCTGATGGAGGAGCTCCACCGACCAGCCACGTCCTGCACCCTGGTCCTGTATCGGTAGTCAGTGAACCAGTGACCTTAAACTTTTCCTTTCGTTACGTTCGAGACTCATTTTTGCCTTTTTGTTTTCGTCTTCCTCTGCATTTATATCTACCCACAAACTGCAAGCTTTGGTTGGAAGTTCAGACTAAATTCTCTAAGCTAAACGTTGAATAAATGAATCATTTCTTGCACGATCTTCTGGGCGTGTAAATGCTGTGGAAGATTAATCGTTACTGGTTTCTCCTTATGATCACGCAGAGCGTCTCTGGCGCCGCCTGCAACTCGTTTCTTAGATTTGTGTTCCGTAAGTTCATTCGAAGCTAAAACCGTGAAACCGAAAGATAAACCTGCAGTAGCTCCTCGTCGTTCGTCTGCTGATCTGCGTGGTGCTTTACATCCGTGAAACTAACACAAAAGGCCGCACCGTTACGCTTGGAGTACCTGTAACAGCAAGCTGAATAAACATAACTGACCTGCAACAAGCTTCAGAGTTGGCGTTTTTATTTGACTGCTTCCCAAGACTGGAAGTTCTGAAACGCGTCCGGGAAAAGGGGGACGGACGCTTTAACGTCTCAGGTTTTCTAGGAACTTCCTGTAAACAAAAGACAAGAAAAAGGTTCATTTGTTAAAGATGAAAGACGAACCAGTTTTTCTGCTCCCAGGATCGATGGCGCGACTCCACCCGAACAGAATCCAGAAGGTTTTCTTGTAAACGCTCTACGCGCGGCGCTTTTTAACCAATCTTTTTGATATTTTACATGAACTTTGGTACAAATTAAAAGACGAATCACATCGATTCTGGTGGCGTTCTGATCGAGTCGGGTTGGTTCAGGTGGAGTTACGTCGGGTCACGTCGTTGGTCCGAGGACACGTCTTCCTGATGGACTCACCGGACCACCTCTGACAGGTTGGGGGCTAAGTACATGCTGCTGTGGGAGTATCCCAGGCTGGCTTGGTAGGAGACCATCTGGACCGGGACGTCCGTGTTTCTCCGAGCCTGGAGTGAAATCTGGTACAGCTGCGGGCGACAAACGTGGCGCGTTTCAGGAACGAGGTGGCGGCGGCGACGTTCACCAGGACGATCGAGGACGGAGAGCGACGACGGTACCTGCTGACCCATGTGATACGGGACCACGCTGTCGTCCTCTGCATGCAGGATGAGAAGCGGACTGCTCAAAATCCTTAAACTACAGAAATATCAGGAGTAGAAAACATGAGTATTTAGAGCCAGATCGTGTCGTCTGTGTAAGATATTGTGAATTGAGGATGAAATTGTCTCACTTCTTCTCGTTATCGAAAACAATGTCGATGCTTTCCAGCATGTCGAAAAGCAAACTCCTGAATCCAGGAAGGAACGAGTACAGCTGAAGGTAAAGGAAAGAGACGACACGCGACGAAGATCAGACTCAAAACTTCAACTAAATCTCGTCAATAATCACACGATGGAAACCCGAAACATTCAGGTTGGTGCTGAAGATGGCAGACTGAAGCTCAAACGAAGCATCGATAAGAGGAAGACAGTTTAAATCAGGACAGCGTCAGTCTGAGGTTTTCACGTCCCTTCAGTTCAAAAGGACGTGATCTCACTTTGGTGAGCGGATGTTTGGCGGCGATCTCTCTGATTCTTGTGTACGGCGCCTCCAGGATGAGAGCATCAACGGCAGAGCCTGAACAAAAATCACCACATACGCATCACTGGATTAAAGAACGCTGAGTTTTTAAGTCATTTCATCAGTTTTTATGAAAAAAAGCTCATGTTTTGAATTCTTTTAGGGTTTGTTTTTGGAGTGAAATGGAAAAAACTTGCATTTTATGCCTGTGAAGATGTTATCAGACTGTATAGAAGATAAAGTTCATCTACAGTTTCTAAAGAAATCTCCAAAGTGTGTTTACGTCATCGCACCAGACCTCAGTTAAAACTTTAACTCACCCTGCTCTTTGATTTTCACGGCAGTGTTTGTGGCCACACTGTAAAAAAAATGATTGTTTTCTATGAAACATTTGAGACCAACGTCTGTAACTGATGTGTCTGATTCTAAAGAGTTAACCTGACCCCGAGCCGAGCGAGTGTCCCCACAGACAGACCAGACTGTCCCCGCTGCGTGCCTTGACCCAGTTGTACAGGTAGAGGGCGTCACTGGTCAGCCCGGCTTCACTGGGCTCCCCCGACGAGTCTCCGAAACCTCAGAGACACGTGACACATTTAAAACTCAGACCTAAAGATGAGAAACAAAGCTCACCCTCAGAGCCGCATCGAGAGCTTTACCTCTGTAGTCTAAAGACAAGACGTGGTAACCCGCAGTACTCAGGATCTACAAAATAAAAGCATGAAGTTTTTCCAGCTGCAGGATCAAAAGATATTCTTCTGCCTCCATAAAACACACTTTACCTTCACCAGCTGCACGCGGTTGTTTTTCGCCCTGAACAAAACAAATGAGAGAGTGAATAGAAGTGAATAGAAGTGAATAGAAGTGGCTTTCAGTGATTCCCTCGATAAAGCCTGAGCGGTTACGTAATCCCCTCCAGACTCCATTAGGATCAGCTGAAGCATCTCTACCCCGCTGCTCCCCGTCCCACCTGGTCCCCACGTTTCCATGGAGATAGATGACAACAGGACGGTCGTCGCCCAGAGTCTCCCGGTGCCACTCGGGGCCTTTCCCCGCGGCCTCCTCCCATTGGCTGGCGGGCAGCGCGTGCCTGCAACAGACACAACAACACAGAGAGTCGAGCGGCTCGACGCAAGCGCGTCTCCCCTCGCACGCGGTGTTTCGCGGCAGACTGGAGCGGACGGAGCGGGCGCGGCGGGCGCGGCCTACCACACTCCCACCGAGACGCCGTCCTCCGTGGTCAGGTAGAAGTTGCGAGTGTGATTCAGGACGTCTTCGGGTCGGCTGAGATCCACGAAGAATGGAAACCTCGCTGCAGGACAAGAGGTCACTGAAGGTCAGCACGCCATCATCCGCCTTTAAACACCACGAAAGAAATCACAGGGTGCAATCATCCGATTTATTCACCCAGACTGTTGACATCGTCTCTATTGTTTCCCTGCACAGGGGGTCCGTGTTTAGTCCGTGTTTAGTTTGACACCCAATGAATGATGTCATGGCAGCGTCGCTCTAATTATGTCCTTATAATTCATGCAGCACTTTTGTTTCGTGCAACAAAATGAGGTCAAAAAAAAACTTTGTTTAGCAATTTGGGGTCGAATCCCACGGGATAAAGTCGACCACATCCTGCCTGAGCATAATCCTGTTTTCATGAGCTTGTTTACTTTTCTGAAATTTAGGAGTATTTTAAGATTACAGGGAAGCTGCAACAATATGAGACAGCTGATAGGTGCATAAACAATCTGACTTTTGACGTTTTATATGCAGAACGACTTCAAATGACAACTCAGACAGATATACAATGAATATTAACATAAATAATGATGAATGGTTTCAGTAATTACTCTTTTACAAGTACATATTTACACTCATACTCGCTTAAAACCAACATACAATCCGCTTCAACTCAAAAAAATAGTATTTTAAGTAATTTTTTTTTAGGAAGAGTACCTTCTATTGAGTACTGCAGCTGTCAACTTTCAGGAGTTTTTAGCGTTTAGATACTACAGTTGATATATCGTTTATAAACATGTATAGATACTTTATTTATATGAGAGAGAGAGAGAGAGAGAGAGAAAGAGAGAGAGATTAAACTGACTCTGTCCTGTATTGTTTAATGGAGCGTTGAATCATCCAGATGTTGGTCCAACATGTGCGTAACGACCCCGGGGTGTAAACCGTAGACTCACCCAGGTGAGCAAACACGGCGTAGCTCAGTATCCATGGGAACAGGTAGAGGAGGACGGGCACCGAGACGTACACGGTGACCACCGCAGACACCAGCCGCTTCATGTCGCCCAGCCCCCGGACACTTTATCACTTTCAGTCCGACTTCAATCACGGCGTCGATCCGCTTCCGTGTTTCAAATCCAGCAGAGTTTCATAACTGACGTGAAAACAGGTCAAAGTTCAGCTGCTGGCTAATGTTGAAATTAAGCACGCAAAAACACAGAAAACGCATCACAGGGAGGGAAGTGAAAGTCCCAAAACAACAAAACCTTGTTGGTGTCACGTGTTTTTACCAACATCGACTGAAAAGTTTGAAACATGAAAAAGAAATCAAGGAAAACACTTTGGAACGAGTATTTACTGGGAAATTTGCCCTTTTTGAACCGAAAGCGTCACTGTAACCCAAGCGAACCCTGAGGATGCGCCGCAAGGCATCATGGGTATTGAAGTTCTTTAACATGTTTCCGTAAATGAGCAACTTTCCGCTAATAGATGTGTATTTTTCATCGTCAAATATTAGTTTTGGACTCCACGTTTCCATTTTTACCACATATATTCCAAAAGTTTCAAGAAAAATCCTCTCGAAAAGAAATTTCACTTCACTTTCAATGAATCTTTGTGTGTTCTCCTCTTGAAAAACAAAACAACTCTTGTTTTTACAGTTCATACCGCTAATATACTGTTGTTTTGAAGTCACCTGCGTGTAAGAAGCCCAAAACATAAACAGTATTTGTTTTCAAATTTGATTTTCTTTGCCCTCCCGCCCACCAGACTGAAAGATACGCCCCTGAAGAGAGAAACAAAAACAGTTTTTTAAAATTCAAACTTGTAGTTTGAATAAAACACTATTTATTCTTTCCTCAAAAGCAGCTTTGTGTCGTGTTCGGGGACAGTTTGGGGTTGTTACACCCGGAGGGGAGGTGGTGGTGGGGTGGGTAGTGGGGGGGTCCACTCAGGCCGCCTCAGCCTCTGTCGCCGCCCCTTCCTCTCCAACAACCGCTTTTCAAAACCCGCTGCGAGCCGCAGGAGGATGAGACACCAGCGGACACAAAGCGGCAGAGAAAAGCTCGCTGGCAGCGGAGACGGAGGCAGAAGACGCCGCTGCAGCTCCTCCGGGACCCGTTACTGAGCTGAAGTCTGCGCCGCCGCGGGAGAAATGCTGTAAACTTTGTTTGAGAGGCGCGTTAGAAAAAAGTAAAGAAATCCCCTCCAGATCTCAGCTGGACGAGCAGCGACTGTGGGCCGAGTTTGGACACTTTGGTGAGTTTCTGTTTTTAACACACATCAAAACGACATCCGAGTCCTTTTCTGCTTTTCTTGGTTTTGAAGTGAAAAGTTTCACTTTACTCGTCTGCGTTTATTACTTAAAGTAGTTCTGATGATTAGAAACTACTTAAGCGTCCAGTGAAGGAATTTTTACGCTCATTAAGTGAGTCCAGTAACGCATATGATGGTATTTATGGCACCAAGTCCTTCAAAAGTACGACTCTACTCTAAATGACACGATTATTTCACAATATTTCCACGGTATATGTGATTCTACAATGCGATTTTTGTCCTAAATCCAAGTAGGCAGAGAGCTATGAAAGGGTTTTTTTGTATTTAGCAAATTTCACAGAAGCTCTTCTTGACTTCATAATGGTGCAGTCAGACTGATGTGTTTAGTGTAGATTTGATTAAATCAACAGGAAAAAGGATGCATCTAATGTGTTTCTTTGCCATCAAAGACATAATTGATTGTGTTTTTCATTTTGTAAGATAAATGGAGTGATTTCAGTCCTGAATAAATGTTTCTAGCTGCTGTGACTTTACATTAAGATGTGCGTGTGTTTGAGGAACACGCAGGAAGTGAAGGAATGCAGGAACCCAAAAGAGACGCAGGACGCTCAGAGTTTCTGCAAACTGATTACAACTTTTTGCTGATTTTCACCTTCTCTGATGGACGCCGGTGGGTGAACATCATCAGGAGAAGGTGGTCTGAAAACGCTGAGTGAAGAAGCTTTAACGTGACGTCTTCAGGCCAAATTTCTTTGTTTGTTCTCCTTTTCTGGCCTTTTTTTTGGTCAATATTTGTTTTTCAGATCAGCTGCGCGGCGGCTGAGCCATTATTTTCTGCCCAATCCGTGCAGATGTAGAACACTGATGTGGCTCGTGTGGAAAGCCTTTTGTCTGTGGTGAATGGGGACCCCCGATTGTGGGAGGGGGGGGGGACACCTGGCCGGGTGCTCGGTGGGCCCACAGAGAGCAGCTGGGAGGGCGAAGGGTCAGGCAGCACGACTCCGCTCATTATATGCAGAAATAATCCCCAAACGGAGGAGCGTCGGCTCATTAGACGTCGCCGTGCGACCCCGAAGGTCTTTCACTCACGACGTGAAACACGAGGAGGAACTTAACGATCAGGTGGTCTGATTAATTACAGTGATTAGAAGAAGGATGATTATATCAAGAAGAACCAAACTAAAGTGGCATCTTCTTCTGTTTTCTAAAATGAAAACAAGTCAAACTAGAAAAAGGCGCTCGGTAGAGCGCAAACCTCCGCCCAGACACCTGTTGACCTTTCCCACTTCACCATCGTGCACTTTGCCGTCTCTTAAAGGGCCACACACACTTGAAATGCGCGACGGAAGCGTCGTTCTTTACTTTTGGATCGGCAGATGATCAGATGTGTGTGTCCTCTTGCTGTTGCTATTTTGTTAGCTCCTGTTTACGTGTCCTGAGACTGGCGTTGCTGCTTCACTCTGTCCTTCCTGTCAAGATGACTTTTCCTGACTGCACTTTATTTCATCGTTTCCATGTCTTTTGATGTGAGCCAGACTTTTGTTTTTGTTGACTTCACACTCTGCTCTGTTTGTCATGCCGTTGACATAAACGCCGCCGCCTCATTAAATGAACAAAAACGGGGGCTTGTTTGTGTGTAATTGATGCTGCCAGCTAGTAAATGTTGGCACGCTGCTGCAATGTCACCTCCTCATTAATCCCTGGCTGTGTGTCCCACTTGGTTCGGCGCCACCTTGTGTTATTCGCCCTTCGTCTCAGTCACCAACCTCCAGCATCCAAACGTAGTCTGACTACCTTAAAACGACCAATTCTTTCAACTATTTTCAACTCTGAATCAAAAAATTACACAGAATTTCCTTATCTCATCCTTTCATTTATTTATTTCTATGAAATTAAAGTTTTCCTTCAAGTTTCTCTCAGTAAATCAAACGGTTCCTGTCATTTTCCAGCATTAATATTGAAACAGAGTCGTGCTCTGTGTCAAACTGCTTCTATCAATTCACCCGATTGTCTAATCGTTGTAATTGGATTACTTAAAGCCGGGCCCACACATGACGCTGTGGCGGAGCACTGACGGCTCAGTCTCTGAGCCGCGCTCTCTGATGAAGGCGCCGGTAGAAACTGCTGCTGCTGCCGCCGAGGTCGATGCTGCCGCTCTGCTTGTGAGTATGTTCGGATCCACTTCTCAGGTCGTTGTGGTGAAAATACTCGATTCCTCTCAGCTGCTTTTTGCTGTTGCTTTCTGCCGCGATATTTAACCTTGGATGTCACAGAAAGGACGCCGCATTCCCGTCATTCATGCGTTGAGACAGTTCCTGTTGATCATATTAACCTGCAATGAAGAACGCAAGTCATGTAATCAGCTTTAATACCAGATAATAGACGTTTAATCATATATTTAGCTGGCTTCAAATTTAAAGATTTTTTAAATTCTTCTTCTTCTTCTTCTTCTTCTTCTTCTTCTTCTTCTTCTTCTTCTTCTTCTTCTTCTTCTTCTTATCATTATTATTATTATTATTATTTTTATTATTTTTTAATTGATGACAATAAATCAAATTTTATCCATTTTTTTACTAAAAAAATTGTACTTTTATTTAGGGGAATATATAGTTATAGATATAGATATAGATTATAAAACAAAAGAAAAATGGGTTAAACTCGACAAACAATTACAATGTGTATATGAATGTACTAAAAAAAGAAATAAATTACTGAGCTGAACAAGTTAAAAGATCTTAGATGAAAACTTCACTTTGTCGGAGGATTGATGCTTTGTCTGTGCAGCAGACATCAGCAGTCTTCTGTGTTGTTGGTCCGAGCTGTTTTGGAAACGTAGCTACACAAACTGTTATCTTTGAACATTTTTGGGATTTTCTCTGTTTTCCGTCACCTGGTACGAATAAAACAGGATTTCCTCTCTCGCTCGCCGGCATTCGGCGCCCGGAGCTGAAGGAGGACAGTCGGCTGTTTGACATTGACGCTTCAGACTCTGTTCAGGACGAGCTGCGGTGGTTTCTCGCAGTCGAGTCGCGTTCTCGCCCCCAGAGTTTCCAGAGTTGATTGAAAGTGAGTCTCTGTGTGGCTTCTCTGGCAGGCCAGGCTGCTGTCCTGTGGGATGGGTGACGGCCAGGAGCAGGACCAGTACGAGGAGCGCCTGAGGGAAGTCTTCAACGGTTTCGACGCCAGCGGCCGCGGCTCGCTGAGCCCGGACGAGCTGTCCGACCTCTGCCGCTCGCTGCACCTCCACGATGAGACGCCGGCTCTGCTGCGCGCGCTGCTGCAGGACCAGGACCGCCTCACCGCCCGGGTCAGTCCCACGCAAAGCCGCGTTTCCACTCGTCTTTGTCCACAAATACACATTTGGAGACTCTGAACCACGACACATGATGTTGTGTAACAAAGCAAAACGAGCAGGGAAACGCGTGTTTGGTCCATCATCAACTCTGTCTTTTTTGTTTGCATGCATTTGTGGGATGAGCAGCGGAGGAATGAAGTTGTTCATGCTGATGCACAACAGCTGACTATAAAACCATCTGCTGCTCATCCCACAAATGCATGTTCTCTACTAACCTGACACTCCTTATAATGTAAATAAATGGACTTATCCCCAAAAAGCATTTTTACTACATAGGAAAAATCTCTAAAACTTAGTTATTACCACGTATATTCTTGTCTTTATACGTATTTGTGCTTGCTAAGTTGTATAGCTGTACTCTCGCAGTATTCTGTTCGAGCTTGAGGGTAAAAAAAGGTGCTTTTATGTTGAAATCCTGCATCTCTAAGAGCACGTGTGGTTCGTGGCCTCTCGGCCTTCAGCAGACCGACGCCGGTTCGGAGCATCGCCGTGTTTTTTGTGTTTGGGAGCTTTTTCGTCGCTTTGTTCGTCGTCCTGTCGGGGAGAAAACCGCCCCCCTATCGGCCCTCATCCCAGGTGTCTGTCGTCAAGGCGACGGGGCGCGCTAATCATCCCGCGCTCTCCTCGAGGGTGCTTCATACTCGGGACACAGAAAAGGACGATTGTGCCTCGGTGCTTGGAGCATCGAGTGGATCTGCAGCTTTATGTTGAAGGTAGAGAACGCGTCGCGCTGACCTCCACGCTTTGGCGCTGTTTGTATATAAGCGTGTGTGTAGACGGGTGGCTATTGTGCGCACAGGCGCTGGTGAACTGATTGCCTTCTCATGGCATCCAACAATAAAGTCAAAGAAGACCCCCGCCCCCCACTTTCTCCCCGCCAACCTCCAGTCTCCAGCCGTCGGCCTCCGAACACAAAGAAAATCAGCATATTCAGGGTTAGCAGCTGTTGATTCTTCAAGTGTGACCCGCGACTCCAACCCTCCTCCACCCTCACGGCCGGGGACGCCCCGGCCTCCGCCCGACGCGCTGGGAATTACACCCAGTCAGAGGAATTTGGTGCAGAGTTTTAGTGCATATTATGAAAGGAATGTACGAACCGCAGAGAATCGGTGCCGGACCTTCAAAATAAAACCTCGAGGTGACGGCGCTTCTCCTTCTGACGTTCACTGAAACAATGAGAGATCTCTCTTTAACTTGATTCTGGTTATTTGTTAGTTTTCTTTTGTCTTCTCTTCATATAATTCAAAATAACCTGAAAAATACAAAAAATAGTGGGTTTTTTTCTCACTTTGGAAACATGCCGAGTCGAAATAAATTGAAGAGATATCGCTGAGCTACAACACTTGTGCTAGATAAGACTTTGTTCTTGCAAAAAAATAAAAAGTAAAATAATTTTATTTAAAATTTTGAGTCTCTTGATGATTTTGATATTCCTAATTTTTTATTGATTTAAATTGAACAAATCTAACAAATTCTGTATTTTTTTATAGATTCATACTGTCCTGTTTGTTTTTTTTTTATTCATTTTTTTACTTCATCTAGACTCATCTGCTTTTCTTCAGTTTGATAGCTTCATTGTCTTACATTTTTTGTTTTATTTTTTTATATGCCTGCTGTGCCCTGTCAAAAACACACCTATTAATCTTTGTTTTAATTAAAACTTTGTTGTTTTTAATCTTCTCGCAGGTCGACTTTGACCAGTTCAAAAATGCGCTCATCCTGGTTTTATCATCGAGCTTGGAACAGCCTCCGGCGGAGCAGGAAACTCTGCAGGAACCAGGTAACACGCTCGGCGGCGGCCCAACAGACCCGACGTTAACCTGCTTCAGCTTCTCCTGGTAAAGCGGTGCTGAAGCCGCTTCGCTGAATCAGCAGTAAATTTACTCGCCGAGTCACCGGCTCAGACCGAAAGCCAATTAACCGACGGCTGAAGCGTTCGCACCGTCATTGTTGGACCTTCATCGGGATCCATTTCCTTTAGAAACGAGCTCAGACTGAGATATAAATAAGAGCTTTCAGAGACAGCCAGTGAAGCTCCGAGTTCTCCATCAGTTTTTACGTCTGTTGATTTTTCTCATGTAAACGAGGGAACTTGTGGCTTCGACGGCCGGTGATTCCTCTGGTTTTAGAGAAGTCGTGACGAGAAGTGGCTCATGTGAACGTTCGTCACGACGCTTCCTTTGGTGTTTCACATCTCCTCCTTTCTGTGAAGTATTTATATCACAACAAAGTATTTCTAATCGCGGTTAAAAATAACCCCGAGCGTGCGTCCCTCTATTTTTGTCTCCTCAGAGTCGCCGGAGATCCAACCGAAGTTCGTGAAAGGCAGCAAACGCTACGGGCGCCGCTCCACGCCGGAGTTCATCGAGTGTGCGTCGGACGAGGTCGCCGGCGGCGGCGGCGGTGGGGACGCGGCCGGCGAGCAGGATTTGGAGGACGGCGATGACTCGGCCGTTCCCAGGAAGCGTGAGGTAAAAGGACGTCTCTCTCCTCCAGACGCCCGGATGCCTTTCTTATCGCCGCCCGTCCTCGCGCGCTGCCGTCACCGCGTTCCTCTGCCGCCGCGTGGAGGCGTTTATTCGGAGCTAAGCGGCTTAGCGCCGCGGGGGGGGGCCCGAGGTGTGACATGCGGTCGCTCCAAGTCGGGACGCCGCTGGGTTGCATAACCCGGCCGGGCAGCGTCTCTAAATAACGCCGTGGACATAATTACTGTTTAAAAAGCCTCCAGCACGTCAGCGCCGGGTTTGTGTAATGTCACATAATGTGTGAGTGTTCAGTGTGGAGTTCAGCTTCACCACGATTGTGTAAGCAAAGTCCTCCGAGGTATTTGCATTCAGCACACACAAAGAGCATATTGTGTTTGAAAAGCTCCCAGTGAAGCTTAAATCATTTAAGTTTTGACTGACGTGAAGCTGGAAACTACAAGTTTTTCACTTCCAGACGAATAATGGCGTGTGTGCACTCGGGGTGAGTGTTGGCAAGGGGGTTGCGATACAAAATGTATCACGATGCTTGGGTCGTGGTATCACGATGTTGCAGTATCACGAGGTATTGCGATATTCTACCCAGCTAATGTCAAAATTAGGTGTAAAGATAAAAAAGCAAGTGCTGTCTATGTTCATCAGAAGATATTGATCATTCAGAGGACAAACTGAGTCAAAAACTATTTGCTTCAAAACATCCTATTTAT
>JAUESE010000057.1:13488109-13505330 GCA_032274725.1 Malacoctenus triangulatus
CCTCCCGTTAATGTATTCCAGCGCCGCGTCTCTGCACAATTGGGAGCAGCTGGGACCACATTTTTCAGCCTTTTCACTTCCTACTGGTCGGATGTGTTGGAGCGCATTGCTGAACTGGATATTGGCCCACACCGCATAAACTTTTTAAGTACAAGACGTTCCCCTAATGTGATTGGCTGTTCTGTAATCTGTCTTTACACAGACTGTATGGAAACGTATAATCGGAGGTAAATATGGGATGACTGTATTTAAGTGTGGTGAACCGAGAGGAAAGATTCAAAATGAAACCTTTAGGATGTATTCAACATTTCTGCTCCCCCGGCTGTTTAATTCTGAATTTTTTAGGTTTTCGTTTGGTTTCTAACAAGTTTAAACTGACTATTTCAATTTCCATGTGCGCAATCGTGTCTTGATTTGTAGAATAAGCGATTCACTTCGCAGAAAAGTGGAAGAAATTAACCTTTCGTCCTCGTGTCTGTGTGATTTCTGCCTCTGTTTCCAGGGGACGACTTTTCCATCATCCAGCAGGAAATCTTCATGGTGAAGGAATGCATGCACCACAATATTGTGGCCTACTTCGGGAGCTACCTCTGGTAAGAGCAGGCTCGAAATACTCCTGCTTTGTCATTTTAATCTCGCTGCGTTCGCCTCTCTTTCTCTCGCTCACTCAGCCGGTCCCGGCCGTAACATTCGTGGAATTCAAACGTAACTGTCAGAGGGATTTAGCAAGCCGCTGCCTGAAACTCACACCGTGTATTTAATTACTTTGTCACACCGGTGTGTGTGCGAAAGTATGAGTCAAGCTCCTGAAGTGGGCTGACTGGTGCTGACGAGGCGCTTGGGTGCCTGGATGCTGCCGCTCGCACGTCCTAATGGAGCCTGTGTTTTTTGTGGCCGACGTCGAAGAGGAAGCGAGTCCGGTCCGCCCACAACTGCCTCCGACTTCCAGCAGGTTTAACTGGAATACGAGCCTCTGAACTGTTTTATACGGCTCTGAGTTCACAGGGACGTTATGTTTTATCACAGCAGGAACGTCTCGTACGGACGCGCCGCACAAAACTCACCTGCTTACAGTAAAAACGTTAACGAGCACCCATCAGGCGTTCATTTATACAGCGTTAGTATTTATGGAGCTGTTTTCTTCATGTATTTAGTTTATTCAGAGTGAAATAGTTTCTATAATTAGGTTAAAGATGAAAAGTCTCACAGTTTGTTGTTTACAGCGGATTGAAGGCAACACTATCAGTTTTTCGACGCCACAGTTGCAGCTGTGGTTTCTTTGGGTTTTTCTTGACTCGTTTCACATTTTCGTAGATGGTTGACACGTTTTTTTTTCTCACCTACTCGCATTAAAATGTTGCAAAGGCGAAACTGTGAAACCACAAACTCTCCGTCTAATTTTTGTTAGAACAGGCTTTTGAATGATTGAAGAGAAAAAATAATGGAGCAAAACTGTAGTGTTGCCCTTTTTCCAACCACTTCCCTGAAGTGTTAGACATGGAGATCTTGTGTGTGTTTTTTGTTTTTCAGTCGGGAGAAACTTTGGATCTGTATGGAGTACTGTGGAGGAGGATCTCTGCAGGACATCTATCATGGTGAGCTTATCTTCATTCTGAACTATTTTCTCCTACATTTTAAATTCTGTCGTTGCCTGAAATAACCCAAAAACACTGTTTATTTGTTTTTTTTGCAGTGACCGGGCCGCTGTCGGAGCTACAGATCGCATACGTATCTCGGGAGACCTTACAGGTAATCCAAGACAACTTTTGAATTGAGTGGATCGCAGTTTGTTGTTTTGTTTTGGCTCGTGTGATGGTGCCTCCTTCTTTTCGCAGGGTTTGGGATATCTGCACACGAAGAGCAAGATGCATCGCGACATCAAGGTATGAATTCATTATTTAAACTTTATTTATACACGATTGGTACAAGATTCTCGCTGTCTTCCACATTTTCTCGGTAATTTTTAGTTTCTTTCTCTGGCAATCCACCAAAAAACTTCTGATTGATAGTCTGTCGCTTCTCTTATTTTATCAGGAATGAGCGTATTTAGCGCCTGTCTCTTTAGGCCCCTCCCCTTCTCTCTGATTGGTCAGCTTCACAAAAATACTCTGTAAAATTCACATGTCTTTAACACTTGCAGGTCATTTTTTTTGTAGTCTGCAGTCTGGTTCAAAACTTAGACACATACATTTGGAACGTGTAATTTGACACCAGCTTCATCTGTTCTGCTGAGAGCAGATGCCCATTAAACAGTTTCCAGTTTGTTGACAGCAGTTTTATCTCTTGGGTAATAGTAGATCAACTTCCTTAGTGTCAGCGCAGCCACCGACGCGTTCATTGGTGCAAAGTGAGGTCATGAGAAGAGCCGAGCTGAGGATGTGCTCACTCGGAAGCATGTGACCGACGACGCAGCTCGCCGCCGCCTATTGCACTTGATGCACGCGCAACACAAAAAAAAAAGGCTGCGGCCTCGCGCGCACGTGTTATCACGGAGGTCAGGGCTGGGCCTATTATCTTTTCTCAGCTCGACGCAGCGAGCACTTCCTGTTTCCTCTGCTCTCACCGCAGGATGCCACCAGAAAGACTGTCAGTCACAGCCAACAGAAACAGTCAGTGGAGCTGCTGAAAAGCTTTCAGTGCTGCTTCGGTTTCTTTGGAAGTCAAATCACTGAGAAAAAACCAGGCCGCATGTTACGTCCACACAAAATCGACACTTTAGGAACCAGTCGTGAAAAAAATACTCTCAATTCAGTATGATGAACCTTTCTCTATGATCCTAGGATAATGTTCTCTATTCAATGTATTCAAAGCTAGTTGTTTGTGTTTGTTAACAGGGTGCGAACATACTTTTAACGGACAACGGAGACGTGAAGTTGGGTAAGTTGCCGCTGAGCCTCTTAGCTCCTCGCCAGGTTTCAGTCGCATGTGCGTTACGTAATCTGAAAAGCCCTGTCAAACCTCGTTACAGCCGACTTTGGAGTCGCGGCCAAAATCACGGCCACCATCGCCAAAAGAAAGTCCTTCATTGGAACCCCGTACTGGTGAGTGCGGCCCTCGTCTAGCGGGCCTCTGGCTCCCGGACAGGTTCAGTTCGTCCCGCGTTAAGAAAGCTGTGATTAAAGACTTAAAGCTGCGTACCAGAATATATTTCAGTCAGCTTGCTGTGAAGCTTCACAGCTTCACAAGACACACAGCCAGTTTCCCACAGCAGAGAAAGCGAGACACTGAACTTATTCACTGACAGTAACTCCTAAACACAGAGATGTAGAGGTTTCGCTCCAGCCGTCGCTCACACCTGAACTCTTGAGTTTGCACTGAAGCTGCGTCACCGTTCCTTCAGGATGGCTCCTGAAGTGGCCGCGGTGGAGAAGAACGGCGGATACAACCAGCTGTGCGACATCTGGGCCGTGGGCATCACGTCCATCGAGCTGGCCGAGCTGCAGCCGCCCATGTTCGACCTGCATCCAATGAGGTGTGTTTTTATGTCCGACGAACAAGACCGCTCGCAGCTTCCTCACATTTTGAGTGATTTAATGTCTCCTCCAATGTTTTATCTAATTAATCCAATAACTGAACGTTCATCGAGTTTATTTACTTCAATTTTTCTTTGTGACACCTGGTTTTAGTGTGATTTCCTCTCAGTCAGTTTGATACTTCCCCTTCGTCTCCCGCAGAGCCTTGTTTCTGATGTCGAAGAGCAGCTTCCAGCCTCCCAAACTAAAAGACAAGAACAAATGGTGGGTGTCTGAGAATACCAACGATGTGGGGCGGTCCCACCAACGTTTAGGGTTTGGATTCCAGTTTAAAACGCAGATAATCGTATCAAAACAAAATTCCTGTGTCTTCCCTCAGGTCTGCTGCCTTCCATAACTTTGTCAAAGTGTCTCTGACAAAAAACCCCAAGAAGAGGCCGACTGCCGAAAAGCTGCTCTCTGTAAGAGATCCGCCTCGCTCGCAGATTTCATGCCTTTATGATTTCTACTTTCTGTACAATTGTGTTGTTGTTTTTACAGTTTTTTAAAAGCAGAATATGTGAGATAAGTCACAGTTTTGACTGTTATGAGACTAAATTGTTCTTTTGGGTGAGTTTCTGGCTGTTTGGCATCACGTTCTGGATTTCAGACGTTCAGTTTTGAGTTATTCTACATATTTTTTCCTGACGCTTGTAATTAGATCTCGTAGAGAGATAACAGAGTCAAAGTTCACTTTGGCACCTCGCTTTGAATTTCAGACCTCAGCCTGTTCGTCTGCCGTGTTACACTTCTGCTGTCATTACACGTTTAAGTACCAGCCTCCTGGAACCTGATCATTATTGCAGATGGTCGTTATTGACTCTGTGAATGAAACCAGAGCTTCAAACTCACTTCTTTTAATATTTAATGACTTTGTACTATAGTTAATGTAGAAAAACAACAACTTTAATGTATTTAATCCACTATTCTGCCTTCCTTAGAGAAGCCAGACAGCAGATGATAATGTTTCATAACTTGTTTTAACACTCTGTTGGCTCTTTCAGCACGTGTTCGTGGCTCAAACGGGTTTGACGAGGAGACTCGCGCTCGACCTCCTCGATAAGATGAACAACCCGGACAACCACCAGCACTACGTGGAGGTGGACGACGACGACCTGGAGGTAACGTCCACCTCCGTCACCGACGATGCACCGCGACTGTCTGCCGTCGATTATGAGGGGGAAAAAAAACGAGCTCTCTTTTAAACATCCTTTGCAAACACTCGCTGACTTTCTGTCTTCAGTGAATATAAATATTAGTACAGCAATGTTTTTGGCAGCTCGTTCTTCAAGCATAAATCAGCGAGCTGCATTGAAGTTTCGTGTTCTCTTTAAACTTCCTCTCCTCCTCCTCCTCCTCCTCCTTCTCCTCCTCCTGCTCGACTCTCTCTCTCCATTGACATTATTATTCCGACTGGAATCAACATCACATCTATGTGGCAGCCAAAGAGGTGGTACCAGCGCCCTTTAAGAGACCATTGTGCCTCTCTCCCTCTGACAGCAGTGCCACTGTCTTTGCCACAACGGGTGAAAAAGCCCCACAGGGCTATTGACTGCAAGCAGTGGAGCTTGTGGCAAACAAACAGCCTCTGGGATGCATAATAATGTGATGATGCTCAGTGCGAGCAGCTCCCAGTTCAGGACGTTCCTCTCAGTTTGAATTTGAATTGTAATTCGTGGTTTTGTGGAAGTTCATTAAACTTGTCTTCTCGTGCTTACCTAAAATCATCTTTGTTTTGTTTCAGCCGCTCTCTGCAGTCAGACACACCATCCGCTCGTCCAACAAACAGGCCAGAGCTGAGAGGACGCGCTCAGAGATCGACTGTGAGTGCACACACGTACACACACGCATAGACACACACTCACAAAAAACAGAAGGCCCAAACCGAGCCCCTCCCTCCCGTCGTACATCTGTTCCACCGTCGGCCGTCGTGCCGGTCAGCGCGGCTCTTTAGGTCGAGGGACGTCCGGTGGCTCGTCTGGGTGTCATCCCACTAATCCTGCCGCGGCAGCACCGGCTGGCGCTCCTCCAGGCCGCAGCATGTGGCCGATCCTCTAAAAATAACTCGGGGATTCACGGAAGAGAAAGTGGACGTAGACGAGCTGATGGAGCTCCCGTGTTTATTTTTAGATACCTGATACCATGTTTTTATCAAACAATGAGTGTTGGCTCGCTCTTCTGAGCGGTCGCTTCGGTTCAGGAAGATAAGTCGAACCTGATCCGCTCTGAACGTTGTGCGTCTGGTAAAAACGCTGGTGTGTGTGTGATCGTTTTGAGTTCGGTGGTGTTTGTCAGTGGCTGTGTTTCGTTGTGTTTGTATCCCCCCCCATCGCCACACTCGTCGTGTTCCTTCTTTTATTCATCTGAATTTCTGACTATTATCTGACCTTCCTTCCTCCGTGAAGCAAACAATGGAACAGACCACGGAGGGCCTCTCTCCACTCCTAGTGTCTCTGAGGGACACAGGGGGGACGCAGGTCAGTCACAGAGTAGTGAGACAGTGTGTGTTTGTCTAATTCACTAGTTCACCCCCGATGCTCCCTGGGAAGTCGGCTAACGACGTGTAGCATAACCAAACACCGCGGGCGGATACGAGTGGCACGAATGAAGTGGTTCCTTCGAGCACCGAGTGGCTTCATCTTGATCAAAGGGTCGATAATCTGGGAGATTCTGTTCGAATTAAAAATGACTCCAGAGGATTAATCAAACTCTAACATAGAGGTCTGATGCCTCAACTGATCTTTAACCTTTTATTTTGAAAGTCTCACCACTTTTTTGTTGTGTTTCTTCAGGATGTGTTCACACTTTGGTTTGATTAAAACGACAGCTCCGCAGTTGGCGATGTTTAATTGTGGAAGTAAACGTTGTAGACTTTGGATTCTTGTTATTTTACCTTTCTGAAACACACTTCAAAGTCCTCTTCAGGAGTCGTGTGGACGAGCTGTTTCTGGTTCACTTCCACACAAACTCTGAGTGAAGCAGAAGTGCCTCTCAAAGCAAAGACGTCTTAACCCACCAAACACGCCGTCTGGGATGAAAACTAAAGCCACAATCGTCCCACACACGCACCGAGCTCGCCACACAGCCGTGTTTTTGGTAGCTCGCAAAGTTTAATGCATCATAAACATCACAAAAATGTTCAACATGCTGCCTGTTTACACACATTGGTCTCGTACGTAAACCGAAGCTGGTGTTTTTTTTCCCTCCCCCGAACGTTTTCGGTTCGTGTCGGAGCTCCAAGTGTGAACACAGGCCTGAAAACCTGCAGCACCGCCGCGTTATCGACATACCTCCAGCAGAAAAAAAACACACTCTGCGGTCTGAATTCTTCGACACAAAGGAGTTTCTTTGTTAATGGGAAGCTGATTATGTGGGAGTCTTTATTGGCAGGTTGGAGGATTTCTTTCACCTTCAGGAGCGCGTTGTGTTTATGCTGGACACTAAACCGGTCGCTCCCCTCCACATTGGATCAACAGTTTGACAGAATGTGACCTCAAAGCTAAATCTCCTCGTCTTTCTCCCCTCCCCGACCATCTTTTTCCTGTGAAGTGAGCAGACCTGGTTAGTGTCGAGTGTAATCTGTGTTTGTCTTTGGTGACCAACTCGTCTTCAGGCTGCAGACCAAACACTCGCTGGGCTGCGTCATAAATCGGTGCAGGTTCTCTGTGGTATTCTGGCAGGTACACTGTAATGGAAAACACCAGCTTCATTCTTACACGTGATTTCATGTTAAGAATGAACTTTGGAGCTCTTTGCCCAAAACTCATGACTGCGGGAGGCTTTGTGTGCCTGTAAGCGTTGAGCTCTGACGCCCTCTAGTGTCCAAGTTGTGCAGGAAAAGGAAAGTGAACACAGTTGTTTCTTGCAATCCTCAGTTGACAAGCTCCAGTTTGAACCGCCGCTCCGGAAGGAAACGGAAGCTCACTCTAATATGGTAATTATCACCTTCACTTAAAGCACGACGTGTCACCACAACTCGCTATTTCTGTTTGCACACAGTTCCTTTTTACACGCCCGGCGAGGGAAACAAAACACGCATTTATTAGAAAAACTCTATTTTTATGCACGTTTGTGCCCTTTTCCACAGGATGTGAGTAAAGATAATGACTTCCCCTCACCCTGGAGTCCGTTCGCAGAGGGAGGAATAACAACCAGGTAATCCATGGAAACTGTAGTAATGGGAACTGCTGTTATTTACCCCCCCTACTCTCTTTCTCTCTCTCTCTTGGTCGTCACCTGGCTCGTATTAGTTGCACAAATCTCTCCAGTTTAGAGGCCAAACTGTTGCTGCCTCTGAAGCTTGCTGGCACAAAGATCAGACAGTTATTTTTCGCTAGATTTAAATATCTGTTTGATGAACGTGATTAAGTTTTTATGCTTGTTTTCTGTTCGTCACATCGACCTGCTTGCACACTAATCTGCGCTCGTGCACGAAAACTCGCTCCCCCCCTGTTTTGCAGTTTGATAAAAGTCGCTTCGGCCTCAAAGCTCCTGCTCACACGTGCTTTGTTTGTTTTTTTGTTCTTGTTTTTGTCTCCCTCTCTCACTTCTCTACGTGCTCTTGTGGCTGTCGGTCTCTTGTCTCGTGTTGTCCAACCGAAGGAGCCTTCTCAAAAGCGTTGAGGATGAATTGTTCCAACGGTAACACTTAACACTGTGTGTGTGTGTGTGCGTGCGGCAGGACCGAAACCTAATGCACCTCTTTGCTTGTTCACCATCACTCTCCTCCATTGTCCTCCACTCTCCATGTGTGGCCTGTTGACATACAGATTAAACTGTGCAGGGTCAAACTGTAGCCTCAGTAAAAAGTCATAAAACTTCATGAATTGTTCAAATTGTTGTTTGTTTTCTGCTTCATTGCTCACAAAGTAAACTATTTGTGACCTGCAGGGGACACATTGCACATCTGGAGGATGCTTTTGAAGAAGTTGAGCTGTGAGTTAACATGCTTAACTTTATCATAGATCCAAAACCATTTGGTGAAAAACTAAAAAATAAACTTCTCCAGGTCGACTCTGAAGCCGGGAGTTCCTCCTCCTCTTCCCCCGAAGGTAACAAAGAAAGTTCAGTGTTTTTCCTCGGTTTCTGTGCTGCTTGTCGCTTCAAGTGGAAAGTGGTTTCGTTTCCCTTCCCAGCCGCGGCTGAACAGCTCGTCAGAGGAGCTGGGCCTGAACGACGAGCGGTGTCTGACGGTCCGGAGGTTCCCCAACTCCGAGAACGGCCCGGCGCAGGCGGTCCGCAGGCAGAGCACGCCCGGGCCGGGCAACAAGGGCGAGCACTCGTCCACGGACTTCCTGTCGGCCAGCGTCAGCAGCCCCGGCCTGCTGTCCCACGCCTCCGACCCCGGTGAGCCTCAGCCGCGTTTTCAGCTCCCCGTGTGTTCGCACAAGTTAGTTTACTTGTAAACAAACACATCTCTCACTTTTGCAAGCTCTCGCTAAACCTCAACCCAAAGGTAAGCGGACCGAAGTTAAGACATTTCTTTACGCTCTCAACAAGTAGAATTCATCTGAAGCCACAAAAAAAACATCAAAAGTCACTTTGAAAAGATTGTTTTTTTGCTGAGAAACTAAAACTAGAGAAAGGCTGCAGACCCCTGATTTAGTGCTTCCAGTGTGACGCCGTGTCGGATTTTTGATCTCAGCTGCTTCGTCTGTTTTTCTCGACAGAAAACGATTCAGACGACAGCACGGACGGCGGCAGCCCGAAGCCGACGCCCAACCGGCAACCCAGGAAGGAGAAGAAGGAGTATCCTGTGAGTGCGGTGATTTACCATCTCAAGCGTTTCATTTCACACAAGATCGACGTTCCTCTCACCCTCATTCGGTTTCGAGGATATAAACGTCGGCCATTGTTTCTGGCTGACTTCACTCTCAGACCTCAAATATGCCGTTTTTCCTCTGATGCGTCCAAATGTTCTCAGTCCAGAGGAGAAATCTGACGTCCAATCACACTCGATAAACTTTGACAAGAACCAGTCTGTGTCATTCGCCTTTATCCTGATCGTTGATGCAGGAGCTAAATTAGGCAGCTAAATTTAGAACGATTGTTGTTCTGTCTCCGACTTTTGCGTCCGATGGTTTATGTGTCTTCTGCTCTTCCTCAGAAACCAGCTATCAACGGTCTGCCGCCCACTCCCAAAGTGCTGGTGAGTGAATCATCTGCATTGTCCCTCGCTGCCTCCCCGCCGGGCCGGACGCCGTCATTAAACTCCGTCTGAGGCGCTGCTGCACATTCTGGAGATATTTGGGGTCTGCAGAGCTCCGAGCTCTGCGGTTCAGCTGCAGGCTCATTAAAAGCCCGGCTGACATTCTCACTGTTCTCCTCAGATGGGAGCCTGTTTCTCCAAAGTGTTTGATGGCTGTCCTCTGAAGATAAACTGCGCCACGTCATGGATCCATCCCGATACAAAAGGTACGAGAAAAATGCATCAAAGATCAGGAAGAAACACTCGTGCTTTCAGATGTTTTCCTGGAGCCGATTTTCAATCTGACTCTTCCTCTTTCTCAGATCAATACTTGATTTTTGGAACAGAAGACGGCATCTACACGCTGAATCTCAACGAGCTGCATGAAGCCACAATGGAGCAGGTAACAGCTGCGTCCCAGCAGTCATCATCATCAGTTCGGATGCCGTGTCTCCTCCAGTTGCTCATCAAACTCCTGTTTAAAAAGACGTGTTAGCTCCTATATTGTAAGAATGTTGTCGTGTATTCAAGCTGCAGCTCGATAATGAGTCTAAAGTCGGTAGAATCGATTTAAAATGCAGTTTGATATAATTCGATGTGTGAAACTCGTCTCCCTCTTTAATCTTCTGTTTGATTTCTGTGTTTAGCTTTTCCCGAGGAAGTGCACGTGGCTGTACGTTATCAACAACAACCTGATGTCTTTATCAGGTGAGTGGCGGAGCCGTCGCGGCCTCTCCTTTTCACCGGCCACTGTCATAACCTGCTGCTTCTTTGTCCTGCGTTATCTGGCTGCACCTGAAGGCCACACAGTCACTCCAGATCGGCAGCTCCGAAATAGAAATCTGTCCTTTGTTTGCCATCAGAGAGCCGCGGACAGAGCTCCGTGATTCACGGGTGACGCAGCTGGCTTTTACGGCCGGTTTTTACTGCAGAAGAAACACTCGGATGTATTGATCTTTGGAGGTTACGATGTTTACTGTGTGTCGTCTGTGGTCAGAAAACTCAACTCGTCCATCATGTGAAACCAAACTGTCTCCATTCGGCCGTCCTGCGAGCCGGTCCGATTCTCGGTGTAACAGCTGAGGATGGGGTTACAAAGCGTGCGGTCTACTTTCAGTTTTACCTGCCGCAGTTTGGCCCTTCGATAAACCTAACCTCTGTTCTCTTCTCCTCTTCCCTTGGACACTGTCCATCCTCCTCTCGCCTGGCTTGATTTGATATTCTACTAACTGGCTTCATCAGAAGGTAATCATGCTTCACACCATCGTCACACTTCTGTTTGTATCGCCGTTCACATCTAACCTCTCCGAACGGGGGGAAAAAACCACTCCGTGGGTTCCAGGTCTGAAAGTTTGGGACGAGAGGAGGAGAGATTAAACTTTCAGTGCTTGAATGTGATTGTTCCTCTGCAGGTAAAACCTTCCAGCTGTACTCCCACAATCTCATCGGGCTCTTCGAGCAGCTGAAGAAACCCGGCCTGGCCGCTCAGTTCCAGACGCATCGATTCCCCGACAAAATCCTGCCTCGGTGAGTTCCAGCTGCCGACCACCTCCACCAAACCTGGATCAGCCGCTCTGGAGGATTCGGGACAACTTTCAGTCTGGTGTCATCGATTTAGAAACATTCGAAACGCGTCATGACAAACCACAGACAGTTCATCTGGTCATCAGGAGCAGAAACTCCATGTTTATGGAGTTTAATGCTGTTATATAGAGTTAAAAAGTAGCTCTTAAAATCAACCTTTTACCTTCCAGGTCAAACTAAATCTTGCATCTTTTCAGCCGTTCTGACATCTCCCAGTGATTCTCTCTCACCTCAGCTTGTACAACTCCTGCCGCGCCGTTCTTTTAGCCTCCGTCCGTCGTCGTCCTGACAAACGGCCGCAGCGGCGCAGAACAAAACCGGCCGCACGTCACCGGCTCCATTAAAACTGTCGTCACAACAGCTCGGCTGTGTTTCTTCTCTCCGCAGGCGATTCGCCCTGACGACTAAAATCCCAGACACGAAGGGCTGTCACAAATGCTGCATAGGTGAGCGACCCCTCTGTCTCTCTGTTTGTCTCTCTCTGTCTGTCCTTCTCAGTCAGACAAATGTCAACACACCAGGAGCTCCTTTTGTTTCCCTGACAGGCTGATACTGACGCTTTCTTTCTGTTTATTCCACAGTGAGAAACCCGTACACGGGTCACAAGTACCTGTGTGGGGCTCTTCAGTCTGGGATCGTCCTGTTGCAGTGGTATGAGCCCATGCAGAGGTTTATGCTCATCAAGGTCCGTCTGGTCACTTCCCACTGTTGTAACCTTTCCTGCCCGCTTTGCCCCCCTCCAGACGGTGTTTTTACGTCTCTCTCCTCTCCGCAGCACTTCGACTTCCCTCTCCCCAGCCCGCTGAAGGTGTTCGAGATGCTGGTGGTCCCGGAGCAGGAGTATCCTCTGGTGTGCGTGGCCATCAGCCAGGGCAGCGAGCCGGGCCAGGTGGTCCGCTTCGAGACCATCAACCTCAACTCCTGCTCCTCCTGGTTCACGGAGATGGGAACAAGTAGGTCCAGGATCGCCCTGAAGTCGCAGTAACCTCGTTTTCACGCAAGATTTAAGAGCCGTACTGATGCTGCGACTTCCTCTCCGCAGGTAACAAGCAGGTGGACGCGATTCACGTCACCCAGCTGGAGAGAGACACAGTCCTGGTTTGTTTGGACCGTAAGTTCAGCCCCGCCCACTCCGCTGTTTCACTGTTTCACCGAGCATCAGTCTGATTGTCTCTCCTTCATCAAATCTCCTCCTCAGAAAATTTGAAGATCGTGAATCTTCAGGGGAGACTGAAGTCCAACAAGAAGCTGGCCTCCGAGCTCAGCTTCGACTTCTGCATCTCAACTGTTGGTGAGAACAAACAAGCTTCCTGGCCTGTTGTTTACAGTGAGCGATGTTGGATTGTCTCATGCTGTGACACACACACACAAACACACTTCTTTATGGTGACAGTGTGCCTTCAGGACAGCGTCCTGGCCTTCTGGAAACACGGCATGCAGGGAAAGAGCTTCAAGTCGAATGAGGTGAGTCGGTCCTTCGTCCTGAAGGTTTCCTAAAAAGTCATTTAAAACATAAAGCAGACTTCTTTAGCAGGACTTTAGTTTCAATTTTATGCACAAATTTCGAGAGAAAAAAAGAATGAACTGAAGGGAGATGAAGTTTTCATTCCTACTTGTGAATGAGCTGAACAACTGTTTTTAAAAGATTTCAAAACATTTAGATTTTGTTGTAAATTTTCTAGAAAAGCAAAAATTTGTGTTTAAAATCTAATTAGTTTCTGGGCTCCTGGTGACCTGCTGAGGTGGAGACCAACTGTGGTTGTTGTCACCTCCCTGAACACACACACATGAACAAACACCTCTGTGTCTTTGTCAACAAAGCCCCACAGTGCTGTGTGTGTGTGCGTGTGTGTGTGTGTGTGGCTACGCGCCGTCGGTGATCTCAGGAGATTAGGCCCCAGGTGGAGCCACACAAAGTGTCTTTGTGCCGGGCCGAGGTAATGAATTTGTCCACCTTTCAGGGAGGGCTTCCATGTTCACCCGATCACGAGTCGCGCTCGGCGACACAATGAGAGTTCAAGAGATCGCCGGGAGGTGAAGCATTCTGTTTTAATGAAAGGCGATACGGCGGCGGGGGGGGCCGCCCTTTAAAGAGCCGCTCGTGTCAGACGCGGTCCCGCCTCGCTCGCGTGACACCGAAGGTCCGCCCGCCGAGCCCCAGCCCGTCCCGGCTCGACCGTCCCACCGTGGCAAGGATTTTTGAAATGTCAGCGGCCATGCAAAATTCATGCTCCATCATAAACGAAGGCCGTCACACAACAGGGCGCCGCGCTAAATAATTCAGCCTTCGTCTCGTTATGATTCCCCCTCAAAAGCGGAGGCATTCAGCGGGGGCGGGCCCGCCGATGCGCCTGGGTGGGCGCTCCCCCCCCCCCGAAACACCCGAGACCTTGTTCTCGCTCAGACTTGAACAGATCGGATCTCCCCCCGGGGCCAAGGACTTACACCTCGCAGGTGTCGCCCGCCGACAGCCTCGCGTCTGTCGGGGGTTTCGTGACATGTCGGCGTGCGGCGTGTTTCGAGGGGGGGGGGGCTCCGCTCTCTGACACGGCCGAGTGTCGGGCTACATGTTGCCAGTCGAGCAGGAAAACTCCGACATGTGCAGGGACACGGTAACACAAACGTCCCCGGAGACAAACACACCGGCGTCGCTTTGTGAGACGATTGACGGCCCCCTCATGTCCACCGCTTCTCCTCCTGTCACAATAAAAGCACAGGAGAGCTCAAAACTGAGCTTTTATTGCACAAAACAACCAGGAAAACCAACTAAAGTACATTTTTATTGGATGAAGCTGCTTTCCTCAATTAAAAACTTAACTAGTCTAATGAGAGCTGGAAAAAGCGAATCTATTCCCATAATTTAGTTCAAGCTACCATTTCTTTATCTGTTTTAAGACCTAATAGTATTTGAATATTTTAAGCCTTCTTTGAATGTTTGTGCTCCACTCAGAGTTTGAGGTCAAAGTTTACCACGTGTACAGTGAACCAGGTGTCAAACAACGTGTGTTCCTTCATTTCCAGGTGACTCAGGAGATTTCTGATCCGAGCAGAGTCTTCCGCCTCCTCGGATCCGACAGGTTGGTACATTTCGCCTCCATCGGTGCGCGCGAGCGATCGGCGCCTAATCGCAAAGAATCCCGGGAGACGAAACCGGGCGACAGATCAGGAAAGTTGAGTCCAACTCAGACGCAGTCGGTGAAAGGAGTCAACACGCAACCTCTCTCTCGACTGTGAGCGGCCTCCCTCAGGTCTCGGTGTTGTTGTCATTACCTGGTTACCACCAAACGACCCGCTGGGTGTTGGACCATTCAGGCCTCGCTGCAGCCATGTTTTCCTGTCCTCTGAGTCTTCATGTAGTTGTAGTTACGTACCATTTAACTCCCTCTTACTGTCTCCGCATAGATGTATGTCGGCAGCAGAGTAAAGAGGATATATCTTTGTTAGAAACACGAAAATAGCAGTCTGAACCTCTTCCTACCAAACCAGAGTGATGCTTCAACTCTGAGTGGAGAAAAACAGCAGGAAGAGAACAAAAATTGGGGAGGAATTTGGGTTGTTTGCTTGAAAAACAAAAAGAAACACTCGCCATGACCTCTGACCTCAGGTTGGGAACCACCGCCATCAGCAACTAATGTCTGCATCAGTCAGGAGTCATCAAACAGTCTGATATTTGCAGAAACTCGTCGCAAAGTTGCAGTAATTTGACTCTTGCTGGCGTGTGACGGACGACGCGCCGCAGCTCCCTCCCACTGAGCATGCTCGGTGGCGGCGGCCCTCCCGGCGCTGCCATTTGCTCGGCGCTGACTCCTGACGGTCGCCGCTGTGGCACCGGAGCGAGGCCGCTCAGCGCTGCCCAGCCCCCCATGTTTTATTCACCGCCGCCCAGGCACTGCCAGCCTGGTGTGAGTGTCCCTGCGCGCCTCTGTAATTTCATCTGATGGAACGGACAGTATAGACCGCAGCGTCCCTGCTCACCTGTCACCGCCACGAGACGCCGGGCGGCATCCGAAGATGCGCCCGCTGCCGTCCTGATCCCGCATGACGTGACATTTGACATGCGCCACTCTGTGCTGATAGCGTCAACATGATGCTGCGAGCTGTGTCATTAGTGTCAGTGCAGCTCAATTAGTAACAAGTTTCCCACCGCGCAGCTCAGATAAGCTGCAAGAAAACTTTGTTTGAAGGGAACAACGGTGCAGAAAAACAGTCCAGGTTAGTCCAAAGACTCGTTCACCTCCTCAAGGAAGAGAAGCAACAGCTCGAAGTTGGAGAAACCCAAAGAAGTTTATATTGTTTTAATATTTTTGTGCCATTACAGAGTTTTTTGAAAACGATTCAAGTACTTTGGGATGCCTCAAAGATCAGATCCACCACCAAAGGAAACACAAGGCAAAATCCAATAATGATCCAAATCTAATAATCCAAAAAATGTTCAGTATAAATGGAGAATATTGTCATAAAATGTTCTTCTCGGTCTTCAGCCAGTGAGAGATTAATATCACATCTTGATACGCCCAAAAGAGACCCGTCACACCCCCACGACTCATTCAGAGAGCAAATCCAACTCCTTCAGACTTTGCGCCCGATGCAGTGACCGTTTTTTCCTCCGTTTAAAATCTCTAAAGACACGCCCGCTTCAGGCTCGGCTCGGCGTCCTCCCTCGACCTCTCCGCTCTGACTGCGGTGGCTCCCGTGTTTGTTTCCAGGGTGGTGGTCCTGGAGAGCCGGCCGACCGACAACCCCACGGCCCTGAGCAACCTCTACATCCTCGCAGGTCACGAGAACAGTTACTGATCGGGAGAAGGAAACGGTCGGCGGGACGCCTCGACTCCGGGAGAACAAAGAAACCTCCGGGCGTCGACCCGGAGGGGGGAGACGACGTCCGGTTCGAATAAACAGTTATTGGGAGCGTTTGTTACTGATCGTGGGATGTGCAGGTCAGTTAAAAGGCGGAGCCTCCTCGGCGTGGATCCACGCTTAGCCTTACACCAGCAGGAAGTTCTTCTTCTTCTTCCTCTTCCTCTTCCTCCCCGCCCGGATACAGAGGGCGGCGGAGGGAAGGCGAAAGCTCCAGTGAGCGTTGTTACTTAGCATCACCGGTCTGTTCAATGGGACTGAGTTACAAACACGTTATCAAGAGGTATTATCAACACACACACACACACAGAAAAAGTGCCATTAAAAGTTCACCACAGGTGTGATTGTATTAGGAACTGATGGGAGATTCACGGTGTCACTCTGTCGCTCATAATCTCTGCTGGATCAAACGTTCGTAGGCTTGAGAGATTTTTTACGAGCTTGTAGTCAAACTAATAGTCCGAAGCGGAAGCTCGCCGAGAGCGCGTCGGCTTATTTAAGCAATATTTATTAACCTGGTCTTCAGTGGGAGTACGTCAGATTTCACGGGCTGTGTGAGGATTAACTACCTAGTGAACTGTTTCCCGAGCAGCTTGTTTTTCTTGGGTTAATAAATTTCCTGCTCTGTAACATAGTCGCATCTCCTGCTCTGCTGCATTTTTAGGACTCGGACATAATGTACATGTTTTTATTTTCTTTACCCTCCTCTTTTATAGACCTTTTACTTCATTATTTGCACCATGTAAGCACTTTTGTACATTTTTTTTTTATTTAAAATTAAATGACAAAATGAGGGACGATGCTAGGTTTTATTAACATCTCTGCATTCCCTTCGCAAAATGTTTAATGTATACAGTTTTTGTAATAAAAAAATCTGTTAACATGACCTGGCGGGTGGGCTGTGGTTTGTTTGTGGGGGCGGAGCTGCTGATGAAGCCCTGATGGGAAGGAAGACGGGTGAGTGTTAGTTTCCGTTATTTCACCATTCAGTCGTTCTTTCCTCCCGACTGGACTAACTGGCACTAATTGGTCTCCGAGCGAGGAGATGCTTCGAATGATGTCACGTTGTTGTGAGTCAGAC
>JAUESE010000057.1:13595123-13606119 GCA_032274725.1 Malacoctenus triangulatus
CAGTGTGTTCGGACGCTGCCGGCTGACAGAAATAGTGAAGTGTCTTTTGTAACGCGCTGCGCTCCTGCACTCCCACCAGCCGCTCCGTCTCCCGTCAGCTGTGCGAGGATGCTGCGAGGCAGAAACTATGATGTAATCAGGCGGGGAGGCAGAGCCAAAGCCGGATCATCACCGCGCGGCGGCACCGACGCGCCTCGGCTGCTCCGGGACTCCTGAAGCGCGTCTGAAAGCCTCCATCGAGCGGACAGTGAGAGCCAGAGAGGAGGGGGGCTTCGGAGCGGCGTCGTCGGAGGAGCCATGCCCGTCTTCTTCCTCCCATCCCGACCTGAGGGATGCTGGATGCGGGTTAGCAGCAGCGGCAGCGCCGGCCGGGGATGCTGCTGGTGAACTTGACTCCCCCGTCAGCTGTAATTACCCACCATGGCCGAGGACTCGTCTCCCGCAGCTGCTCCATCCTCCTCGGCGTGAACATGGCCCGCACTCCGCCTCCATCGCCCGCGATCCCGACAGGACGGCGCCCGCTGCTTCTCACCCCGGCGCTCGCAGGGCCTCCGTGTCGGCTCCGGATCATGTTTTCGCCCTCTGATGTGATGCTCTGAGCCCACCGCGGTCGCTCGCCGTTACGCTTCCTGCACGCATCGATTTCCAATCCCGACCGGCAGATATTCCGGGAACCCGGAGACGGGCCGCGTCCGCTCCTCCGCTCACCCTGCCGGGATCCGACTCTCACGCCTTCCCGACCTCCAGTTGCCATGATGGCCCCCGTGGCACCTCGCTGAGCTCGGCGGGCATTTTATCCCCCCCGGTGTTTCCTGGGCTTTTTACGCACGGAGCTGCGTCCGTCGTTCTGGGAACTGCCCTGCGGGGGGGCAGAGGAGCAGCCCCCGCGTGGCCCTGTGACTTCGCTCGGGGGTGTGGAGGAGCCGTGAAAGAAAACGTGGAGGGGGGGGGACGACTGCCTTTCCAGCTCAGGTTTAAACCATGGCCAATGAACCGGTCATCCTGAACGTGTACGATATGGTAAGAGCCTTTCCTCCAGACTACACTCACATTCATCACCTGTTCCCTCCTGCAAGAAACATTTTGTGATCAAATTCACTGTGGGAGTGAAGAAATCCACACGTGCAGGCAGGTGTACGCATAAAAAGTCAGTTTTCTCACGGATATTACTCATATTGTACAAACTGAAGAGTAAAGTTGCGTATTTCTACCGCATTTCTCTCATCTTGGCGGTGTCACATTAACCCTTTAACTTCCTGCTCTTTCATTTAGTCCAGCAAACCAGTAAGTATGAATTTCCTGAATGGATCTTCACATTTTTGATTTCACTTCAACTCATTTTACAGCAAAACAAATAGAATAGTGTTAAAACTGAAACGGTGCAGGTGGTTAAATCAGGCTGGATGAAAGTCCAAAAGATGTCAGGAACATTTATCATCAGTGCTCCTCTGATTGGATGAGCAGGAGGTCAAAGGGTTAAATCAAGAGGCATTTAAATATGGGACCACGTCGCTCCCTCCCTCAGAGATTTACTGCAACAGCCTGCTGGCTGGTGAGTTCAGTGCAACATGGAGCTGCACAACCTTATCTGGTTGGCTGCAGACGTGCGTGGCGTCATGGAGCCCAAATTCAGCCGCCGTTCAGCCGGAGTCCTTCACCTCCTCCGGCCTGGAGGAGGAGGAAGAGGAGGAGGAGGAGGAGGAGGAGGAGAGACTGTTTTTATACAACCTCGGGCTTGTGAAACAAGAGCCTCCGTCAACCCTCTGACCTCCGTCTCAGCGCCTTCAGTTCACATGCTACACACACACATCTGCACACATGGACCCACAAACACCAGGCTGGCACACAAGGGCGTCCATTCAGCGCGGCGCCCACTGCCGGGCAGCGTCCTGCGTGGACGCCGGGCGCCATGCTGCCACAGAATAGCTCCATTTACAGCAGCAGCAGCATTATCACTGAGCAGCAGAATACACACACAGGATGAACTGTGTCTGCATTCACGTGCAACTGGTGTGAATTCAGGAGGAATGAGGTCAAAATGATGAACCAGAGTTCTCGTCGCGGGAGGCAAAAGAAGCTCGAAACGACTCGAAATACATTTTTAGACTAAAATAAACCTGAGTGATATCAAAACTGATTATCATAACAGTAAAAACCTGCAGTTTTTTATTCATATGGACTTGCTTCAATGTCAAATCCTGTTTGTTGGTTGTGTTTGAAACAAAATGTTTGACAAAAGCGACACGGAAAGATGTTAAAAGCATGAGAACTGATCAAAACAGTGCGAGACAGTGAGTTCACAGGTGCTTTTGAAGTCGTTTTTTTCTTGTTCGAGTGTCGCAACAAGTGCTGTCAAATCCGAACATGAAGCTTTAATTTGGAGGAAACCTCAAAGGTAAAACAGAAACACCAGCAAGGAGACGGAGAACCAGCTGTATTTTCACTCTTTGCTCTCTCGCTGTCTACAAATAGATGAGGACTCCTGTGTGTGTGACTGTGTGTGCGTGCGTCCGTGCGTGTGTGTGTGTGCGTGCGCGCACGCCGGAAGTGACAGCTGCTCAAACAGTCGATTTAATTCCTGCGTTTTTCTGCCGTGCCGGGACTTAGCGGGTCACGTTGGGGCTGCTGAACTGGGAGAAAGTGATCACGAGGGGCGAATGAAACACGAGCGGGCGGCGATGGTGACGATGATGAAGACTCCTGCAGTGGGGGTGTCCAACTTTTTGTTCAACTGTAAAACCACAACATTGTACTGCAAAAAACACCCCCTGAATTTCGGCTTGTACAAGTATATTCTGACATTATTCTCCTTTAAAGTTATTTTCCAAATGTGAACAGTGACTTTTACGCAGGTAGCTACTTAAACTGTTATGTTCAGCAGGATGTTTGCTTGAAAAGGAGCCGCTAACTGGCTCAGCCTTTACAGGAGACGCTGCTGCTGCTTTTGTGCTCAGAGGCGTTTCACCAGCTGGATTAGAGGTTGTTTTTAACGCAGTTGTTTCCCTTTTCTTGCCTTTCTTCTCAGCGCACAGAAAACCCTGTGAACTACTCGTGCGCTGTGTGTTTGTCAGCCCTGATCTGCAGTGGACTCCCGGTGACAGGGTGATGAATGTCCGGATGCTCGGCGTAGCCGGGAAATTGTTGCCCATCAGCGACTAAAAAAGCTGCGCTAATGTGCCGCGGCGCGCGGCGCTCTCCGGGGACGCCGCGCTCGTTTGTGATTTGTCACCGGAGGAGCAGTCTAATTCCTCCCGCCGCCGGAGGAGGTCGTCCGAACGGGACGGCTTCCTCCGGTTCAACCCGAAGGTCGCCGCTTGTTTTTCCTGGTCTCTCGGCGTCAGTGGAACAGAGGTCAGCGCGGAAAGACAAGAAGTCGAAGTGATGCGGCGGAAATGCTTTTATTGTTTCACTCTGCGCCCGGAAACCTGCTGTATTATTAATAAGGGGACAGCTGGGCCCGCGTGGACGGCTCTTAGTGCGTTTTCTCGGGGGTGTCTGAGGGTGTGGGAGTGTCGCGGGGGGGGGTGGAGGATGGGTGAGGTTGAATTATCTCCAGACTGTCTGCTGTCGAAGGGCGGCAGGTTGGCTCCCCGACAACGTCAACAAGGGCTGATGGGTAAATTCTCCCCCCCCCCCCCCCCGCTCGGACCAGAGGTGGCTATCGATTGTAAATCTGCCTCCATCTCGGGTGTCTTCTCCACGCTGCATGCTGGGACACCCCTCCTGTGTACCGATACTATCAACACATAAAATTACCTCATGAATGTAATACTCTGAATGATCCAGTTTCAGACTTTTGTGTCACCAGAAAAATCTAGAACTGAGTTTTTTTCCTCAGTCTCCACTGTTTTTCTCTCCGTTCAGCCTCTTTGTTTGTCTGTTGAGACATTTTAAACGTTATTGTTGTGCACCACTGCCTCCGTACGTCTTCCTCCTGACTCCCACCTTTCTCCTCTCCCTCCACAGTACTGGATAAACGAGTACACCTCCAATCTGGGCATTGGAGTCTTCCACTCAGGCATCGAGATTTATGGCCGAGGTAAGACCAGGCGGGCGGTGGTGGTGGTGGTGGTGGGGTGTGTGTGTGTGTGTGTGTGTGTGGAGGAGGGGGTGTTTCCTTTGTGTCTCTGAAATCCTGTTACAGTTTTGTGAGAGCAGATGGGCACCAGCGTGCGAGCGGGACCTGCCGACACGCGCACGAGGCCGCGCACGGACACACGGACCAAGTCTGGGTTTAAAAATGGAATATGGAGTTTGGTTCCTGATAATGTGACCCCATTTCACTGGGTTGAATCACCACTGACTGAGTGTGTGTGCGCGTGTGTGAAACGAGATCACTGTGACTCCACCGTCACGCCCTCACAGCCCAAAATTTTGGCTCGCTGCTCCGAGAAAAAGCGACTAAAACTGACTCCGTGTTCATTAGTGCAGCAGGAAATCGCTCCTTATAAGGACGTCTGGTGTGCCGAGCTGAATTTGCAGCTTATTAGCCCATTGTTGCATAATAACTTTGATCATATCGGATTCAGTTTTTCAGTCCCAGACTGATGAGATAAAGAAAAACTCAATTTCCGTTTTTTTAAAACTGCAACAGTGAAAGTTCCTGTTGATGCTGTTGGAGGCTACAAGTGATCAAAACTGTGTTTTTAGTGTTTTTTTTCCTCATGTTGATCAGTAAATTACAGGATTAGCTGAGGTTAATTTCAGAGCGTTTCAATGTGAGACGAGAAAGCACGAACACTCCATTTTTCTGGTTAAAAACATGGTTGTTTTCAGCTTAAATTCATTAAAAACATGACGTTTTACTTTAAATATGTAGATTTGTTGTGATTGTGGCAATTTGAGAACAAGTCATCCACCTTTCCAGGCTGTTGCTGCTTTCTGTTGCCGCTCTCTCGTCCTCCATCGCTGCTTTCTGCCGCCCCGCTGTAATCCTGTAATTATCCGGGCGTGATAATTTAAGCGCAGCGTGTCGGTGATTAATTACGTGCGTCTGTGTGATTACAGTTGTTTGCTGCTAGCCTGTGTTTTGCATCTTCCTCCTCTGCCTCACAGAGTTTGCGTACGGCGGCCATCCGTACCCTTTCAGCGGCATCTTCGAGATCAACCCGGGCAACGCCGCCGAGCTGGGCGAGACCTTCAAGTTCAAGTGAGACCGCGGGACGCTGGGTGAAGCCTCAGGCGGCGGCGCGTGTTTAACCTGCTCTCTGTGTGTGGAACAGGGAGGCCATTGTTCTGGGCACCACCGACTTCACGGAGGAGGACATCGATAAGATCATGGAGGAGCTGGGGAAGGAGTTCAAAGGGAACGCCTACCACCTCATGCACAAGAACTGCAACCACTTCTCGTCCTCGCTGTCCGAGGTCGGTCCCCCCCCCGCCGTCGCCGTGCTGAGTAACGCCTGGAAACACCACCTGAAGGCCGTCATGCATCACAGTCTGCACAGACAGGAAGCGTTCAAAGGCGCAATGCACCTGAGTCAGTGAAAAACTGACAAACAGGCGAAATTTCCAACAGAAAACGTCTTTCCTTCGTTCTTTTCTTAGAAAATAACCTGCCAGCAGTGTAAAACCCGCCTTTAATTTCCTGAACCAATCAGAGGGGGACTCTCCCCCATCTTGCAGCAGTCACCTAGGCAACGCTTTGATTGACAGCTCCTCCTCGAGTTTAGTAATTCATGTCGTGATGCATTCATTGGAATTGGAAATTTTGATGAACTGACGTCTCAGGCCCGTTACTGTATTTTATCCATCAGCTGTTCAGCTTTTTCAAGAAATAAGAAAAAAAAAATCAATTAATTTCAGAATTAAAAAATAAAATAAAATAAAATAAAATAAAATAAAATAAAATAAAATAAAATAAAATAAAATAAATAAATTAAAAAAAAAATTTAAAAATAAAAAATCGAACAAGTTCAACATGTTGGAATCCACCTGTTTTGTTCTACAAGTCCTTTCAAAATATTATTTGTTACTCATTGTTTTGTTTGTTTTGTCAAACTTTAAACATTTTTTGCAGATAAAATGACAGAAAAGAGTCTTTTTTCTCTCGTAAAATTACAGATAAAACTTCTCATGTCTGTGTGTAAGATGCTAATGTGTCTCTGATTTCTGCGGCTCCTCCAGCTGCTGTGTGGACGGGAGATCCCTCGCTGGGTGAACCGGCTGGCGTACTTCAGCTCCTGCATCCCCTTCCTGCAGAGCTGCCTGCCCAAAGAGTGGCTGACGCCGGCCGCGCTGCAGAGCCACATCAGCCTGGGCCTCCACAAGGAGGAGCACAACGAGTCCAGCGACGAGGACCCCTCGTCCCCGTCCGGCGCCGGCGCCGCCTCCGCCGGCGGCTCGGGCTCCTCCCACAGCTGTCGCCACACCCGTGTGTGAGCCGGCCGCCCTTCCTCCCCCTCCGCCCGCATATAACGCCGACACCTCGCCGCCGCTGCCCGTGGTGGGCTTGAACAACCACCTGACCTCACACTGTTTGTCGTCGGAGCGAACAGAGGCAGGAGCAGAGGAGTGGTCTCTGAGAGGACAGAGATGGACACGCCCTGCGCGTCCTCCCAGCAGGACCACGGCGAGAGGGAGGCGAACTTTGACCTCAGCCGTCAACAACAACAACACAGACCTGAAGTTTGTGACTCTTGGGACTTTCAGACCTCCGTCAGCCTTCCCTGCCTTCAGAGCTGCTTTTGTAGAAACACTAGATAGCGACACCTGATCGTGACATTACCAGGAAAACAGCTAACCTGCTCGACAAGTTCTCGTCCAGTAACCTCGATGTGGCCTTCAGTAGATATCGTAGACTCGGCTTCTCCTCATGTGGATCTCCCCTTTGGCCATTTCAGCCGGTTAGAGAGAAACGGATCGCTCCTCCAGCCTGAAGGAGGGGAAGCGTTGCATGTTAACCGAGACGCTCCTGATCACTTCACCGACCGTTCTCCTTTAGTGACAGAGAGTCTCTCAGTGGTGGGATAGTTTCAGACAGTGAACCGGGGGAGGGGGTCGTACATTTGGTTGCAAACAATCAAGGGCCAATACTGTTCAGATCAAACCGGGTCACGCGGCCTCGGGCAGCCCGGCTCGCTGTCTGCCAACATCTCAGAGACACGACAGAACAAGCTGCTGCTCCGACAGATACCAACTTTTTTTGTCTACGTTTTTATATCTGAGTGATCTTTATATCACGACGGTGTGATCGCTGACAAGAGACAAAACACACGCCGACTCCCGAAAGCTTTGGTAACATCTTTTTATCACCGACTGAGACTGAACTGCCGCCAGAAAAACACAAAGCAGAGGGATGTTTTTTCTCCTCGGTGCAGACACTCAAGGCCAAGTCTCACATCTGTGCAGTTAATATGGAGCTCCAGCCAGCAGCTATTTTATTCAGCCACCTCTGTCGGCCTCCCCTCTGAGAGAGTTGGTTAAAATGTGACCTCCAACTCTGATTTATTTCACTAGTTTAGTTTGAATGCATGCCAGTGAGACCGAAATTGTACCACTGAACTCTTTGGATGCTCTAAAATTGAGCCACGATTGCCTGAAATCATTTTTTTTTTTTACACAATTGTGTCTAGAAAGTCATTTTGAACGGCAGGTTTCCCTCATATGTCACAGACTTTTATTGAGATATAATTTCTAAGAGATGCCGGCAGCCGAATTCGTCACAGTCGGACGCAGCCGTGATTGTTTTCACCTCCGTTTTTCAATCCTCTCCATGAAGCGAAGCTCCTTTAAATTCCTCCTCCAGACGGGAGAGCGGCTTCAGACTCGAAGCATGAAGACACACCGGCCTCCTACATGTCCTGCTGCTCCGCTATTAACAAGTATTTTTGCAGATTGGAGAAAGTACGTGAGCACCGAGATAAAAGTTTGGCATGAAACGATCAAACGATGTCATAACGTTATTTTTTAATCATCGTGGATTTAACTCGAATGAACGCACCACGACTCTTTTACGCTGAACGAGGAGCTGATGAGTGTAACGAAGCGAAGGAGGCCCGGTGTGATTTGAACCCTCCTTCCCGTCCCTCCTGCTGTAGTCGTGTCACTGGACAGCTACGCTTTCTCAGGAAGGAAATCATATTAACTTGTGGTGATGACAGTCGTCTCACTCCTGCTCAACACTCTTAGCAGGGTCCAAAGTGCAGGTGAATCATTTGACTCCATGTGCTTAAATGAGCTATTTATTTCTTTCTGGAGTTTTACTTTCAATCAGGTGGGTTTTGTTCTGATCAGATATTCGCTATTTCGTTGAGTCATGTTTTGGGTGGATGTTCAGTGATCAGTATTACGTGCTCGAAAAGTCGTTGGTACTTTTAACGGAGCAAAAACTGACAAGTCTGTTTGTTTTGGGGGGTTTTTCTATCGTTTTGTGTCGACCCAAACCTTGTATTTCTTTTCCTAACCTGAGACAATTTCAAGAATGACGATAGTACTAGAATAAAGAGAACGAATACCAAGCGATGGATTGCCTCCTCTGTTTCCAGCCCTCCCAACGTGATCTTTGGCGCCCCCCCAAGGTGGTCCTGCACCCCAGGTCAGGAGCCACTGGTCCCACTGAGGGGGCCACCATGAAACAGAAAGATGATCAACAGCAAATCTATTTAAAACTGAAGCTTTTATCAAGAGCCATGCTATCAGAAGCATTGAATGTTTTTTAATTGTATTTGTAATCATATATGATATAATGTTGTTTTCTTTCACGATCAGAAAATGCAGAAAATACAAGTTAGCAGCTTTTATTCATGATAAACATCATTTTTATTGATTAAATAATAGAGAAATAAACAGATTGTTTCAAATGTCCTGTGAATATAGAATTAAAATAATTAAACGATATTAACCTGAATGTTCCTCAAACTTTTAAGTTATTACAGGATAAACGAAGACTGTCTGATGTAACGCTTAGAAGTGGGTTGCCAAGTCATTGTCTATCTCCCTTTAAATACTTCAAGTATGAGTACTCATTTCATTTACATATGCGTCTTGATTTGATACGTTTTAGTGTCATTGTACTGTTGATGATTTTCATACAAGGCAGGAAAAGTAACAATCGGGGTAAAGTCCTCGCTTTTCATTGAATCAAACATGCGCAGCTGCCTTTTCACTGGCAACGCGAAGTCAGGAGTGGGAGAGGAGACCCGCCTGCCTCTACGTCTGATTGGCTAAAAGTCGTCACTTTCTCTTGTCAGGTTTGGCAACGGATAGAGCTGATTGGTTGAAAGGATGCGCTAGGCCAATCAACAGGGTCATCGATGGGCGGGACTTGCCGTTTGCTTCCATGGCAAAAGAAAAAAAAAACGTCGAGTTCGGCTTGTTGCACATTCGCCATTTTGATCCATTGAAGAAGAGACAGGACACAGAGAACCAGCATCATAAACAACGGGCCTGGATCAGCTTCTTAAAGATTACATACCAGGTGAGTTCTGTACATAGATTTGGAAGAAAAAAGCCCACCTACCAAAATGATTTTTTGCAAACGGCTAGAAATGGTTGCGTCCCATGCCTTAAAGTATTTAAAAAAAATCTTCGGTGTAGCAACTGTTAGCTTCGGCTAACTGCAGGCGACCTCGACGGCTGCAGGAATCATAACCAAACATAAAGAGTTTGGCGGGTAAATATAGTGCAGCACTCGGTTCTTGTTTCGCTCTAAGCTATCGGTTTCCAACCGTTTTGCAACACTTCACTTTAAAGTGCGTTTCTGTCCGTGATTGCAGCAGTAAGATGAGCTGCGCGCAGCGTGCTCCGCGGTGTGGCCGGCTGTGCTTAGGCCCGAACCGAACCACCGCTTCCCTCCGCATAGACGAGTCAGTGTGGATAGAGTCCACTGGTACTGCAGTGGTATCATCTTCATTTTAATATGTTCTTTTAAAAACGATCGACCTTTAAAGTCGGTTTGATATAATTAATTATATGTATTTCTCACCCCATTGTTCCCCCTGCGTTAAATGTTTGGGGTCATTTGCGTTAGTAAGGTGGCAGATTTAAGCTCATGAAGTAAATACTTTACGAAGAAATGATGTGTGTTTACAGTAAATTAACTGTGTACAAGTATGGATGTACTCGTCTCTGTAGCGTTTTTTAAAGTGCAATTATAACTGCTCACTCAATTTAAAGAGTGACAATAAAATAATTTGTCAGTTAAAATGTGAGTGTTGCTGGTTGGCTCGTGTTGGCTGGAGCCTTCACTCTTGATCAGGTTCAAAGCTGCCCTGACCTGTTTTTTTCTGGAGAATTGGGTTGTTGATCTATGTAGGTGAGCCGCAGCACGTGTGTGGTTAGTGAGAGTCAGGATCCAGGACAGGAACTGGGTTAGTCAGTGAGAGTCAGCAGGGATAATGGTTACACATGGAACAGGCACAGTCCCGTGAGATCGGTGTTTCAGGGTTAATGTTTCATCTCAGAAGAAACTTTCTGATACTGGAAGACGGCACTTTTAATCTCCAGCAACCACGTTTGTGTCCAAGTGTCTGATAATGTGACTTCACACACTGTAATGTTTGTTTCAGTGTCACGGTTCATGGTGTATTTGTTTATCTTTGACTCAATAACAAAGTAAACGTCTTATAAAATCTGCAGGTCATCGATATGAGCGGCTGTCGTGTTTTCATCGGCCGGTTGAGCCCGCACGCCAGGGAGCGGGACGTGGAGAAGTTCTTCAAAGGCTACGGACGAATCCGAGAAATCAACTTGAAGAACGGGTTTGGCTTCGTGGTGAGTGAGACTTTCTGCGAGCTGTGAAATGTGTCACTGCGAGTTGTTTCTTTCACACTTGAATAAATTTACATTTTCTCTCCTTTCCTCAGGAATTCGATGACCACAGAGATGCAGATGACGCCGTATACGAGCTGAACGGCAAAGAGTTGTGCAGTGAAAGGTAGTTTCATTGGTCCCTCTTTACTACATTTTAACATTCTACCATATTTGTCTCTGATGCAGATTTCTGTGCCTATTTTTGTCGAGGAACTCTGAACGGTTTGAAGTCCAGATGTCCAGA
>JAUESE010000057.1:13836729-13850179 GCA_032274725.1 Malacoctenus triangulatus
CCCCCCCCCCCCCCCGCCCCCGCCCCCCCCCCCCCCCCCCCCCCCCCCCCCCCGGCTCGCGACCGCAGGGGCAGCTGCTGTGTCGCAGCTCTGCCCGCACATCTGGAGCAGCATTCCAGGTGGTTTGAGTCTGCAGCAGGGCGACGACGAGCCGGCCTGAGGTTGATGGAGGTGTTTTTTGCTCCTTCACCTCCGCCCACTCGTTTCTTTCCCTGTCTGCCCCCCCCCCTTAAAATAAAAAAGCCCCGTCGTTGCTGCACTCGAGGTTCATCACTTGGGAGTGTTTGTTTTGTAGCCTGAACCGTTACGAAACATTTTTGGGCCGATGGAGATGATTTATACTCCCGACAAGCTGTTTGCTCCAACATACCAACTCGTTAAACAACCACGTCTGGACTAAATATAGACGTGGAAACGTCTGACTGGACTCTTTTATCTGTGAGGCTCCATGCTAAAAGATTTCCTATTCAGACCCAGTGGATAAAGTTAGATTAGGTGTCTCACTTCTACTTTCTGCCACTGTTTCTGAGGAATTGATCAAGCTGTGCATGTGCACGTCATTTCAAGTGTGTGTGTGTGTGTGTGTCTGTGTGTGAAGGGACCCTGGAGGGGGCATCGAGATGGCAGACTTCATCCGCCAAGAGACTCCGCCAGTGGACTGCAGTTCCAGGAACTCCTACATCGGGATGGATTTGAACACGCAGGTGAGCGAAGAGCTCGTTCAGAGACGCTGCGCCGCTCCTCTTCCTCAGGAAGAAGCGAAGGTTTCACGGTGCAGCCAATCGTTTCCCTCTTTCAAGCCTTCGACACGGCGACAACACAAAGAAAAGTAAACAGAACTGATAACAACAATACAGGAAACCAAACACCAGGTGCGCCCTGCAACTGTCGGCTGTTTATATGGACACACCATCTTATGAAAACAATACAACACCACACATGTACAAACTAATATCTGTGTGTGTAGAATCTGTGCTCAGCTGCATGTGTGCAGCCTAAATGAGCTCCAATGATCAAACACAGACCTGAGGGACGGAAGTCCAATTTAAATGACTGGATTTTTATTGGTGCGGCGCGAGAAGCAGCAATTATTGTGTGTGTGTGTGTGTGTGTGTGTGCATGAGGAATCATGCTCAAGTCGCCGTCTGTCAGCTGATCTCTCCTTTATTATTCCAAGTTATTTAGCTGCTTTTTTTCCCCTGTGCGATATATTTAACCTCTGAATCCCCACGGGTGCCGTGTTCTGCGTCTCTGTACAAGGTGTCCTTGAGTCTCCGCTCAGCTGCTGCAGCCCGAGCTGGAGGAGGAAGCCCAAAGTTTACCCCGTCATGCCGGCGAGGAGGAGACGCACAGACGGCGTCTCCTCCTCCTCCGCGCGCCGCGCTGTCTGACCATCAGGGCCCGTCCGCTCGCCTCTGAAAGCTTTTTCTTCTCCACCTGATTTCAGAGAACGAATAACCTGACGTGTTTTCTTTCATTCAACTTTCAGACACATGGAAGAGCAACTGTTGCCAAAGGTAATTATAGCTGACCGCCACCTTGTCGTGTCGTTTTAAACCCTCCGCCGGTCAGCCTCATGCATGCATACGCGACAGTTGTGTGTTCCGTCCTCGCTGGTGCTTCTCCTCGCTGTGGCGTCGCCACATCCCTCGCCACCGTCACCCCAGCAGGATGTGTTCTGACTCAGCATTCCTGTGACCTCAGCAGTCACACCGAGATGATGCAGCTTCCGACAGGCGCTGCTGAGCCGGGGAAACAGACTCGTACTCTGTTGGTCCCAGTGCGGGGAACCCGGGAACCGCGAGTGAACGTGCCGCTTTGCATCGGGTCCATTATTCTGCGTGTTGGAGCGAGGCGACGGCGCTCCGTGAATTATTCAGCCGCTCGTTCGATGACTTTCTAATTAAGCAGCTTGTGATGACAGAAAACGCTCTCAGCCGCGACAAAGGATTGAGTGTTTCGTGTTTTTAATCATATTCTCTTACTGCTCGTCACAAACTCCCAGGAAGTGGAGGCCTCTCCGTTTTGTTGAGAGAAACCCTGCAAGTGAAACCAAATGTAAACACTGTCATCTTTGTCAGTCCAGAGAGGCTTCATCATGTTTAACTCCTACACAAATTAATATAAAACCACCAAGCAGGACGTGTTTCTGTGTACAAATGATAAGGTGTCTGTTTCTCATCACGTTCAGAGTTCAGTGGCCGCAGCTTTCCTGGGACTGTGTGTCACTGTGTGCGTATTAATTATTGATTCAACCTGTCATCCTCTAATTGCTTTCTTCCTCTCCTTGCAGGAGATGTGGGAAAGACCTCAGATGACATCAGTTTGACCCTGGTGGAGAGCTGCAGTCACGATCACGGTAAACCTGCCGGGAATTCGGATACAAACAGACTGTTTTGATGCGAGTGTCTGTTTGATCCCAGCTCGCTCCCTAACGTTGACTCTCTGTGGCTTTGTTCAGATCTGCTCTCAGACACCAAGATGTACTGCCTTGTTCCCAACGACTCCTTCGCCTCCTTGCAGCCATCGACCTCCTTGTGTCCTTCGGAGCTGTCCAGGGAGCCCGCTGATCTCTGTAGCTCCGCTGCTTATCACTTCAGCATGTCGCACTCCTCCTGCGACACCGAGGCCCCCGCCCTCGCGTCCGTGCAGTCCCAGGCCTGCAGGAAGGAGCTGCGGTCCCGCGGCCTGCCCCGGACGTCCAGCTCGGCGGGCTCCGCCTTCCCTGACCCCTGCCTGCCAGACTTTGCTCTCTACCCTCCGCCCAGGAGAGGGGGCCTCGACCCCGTGTGCGAGCTGGAGACGGCCCGGTCGCTCCGGCCGGTGGCGTCCGACAAGGACGGGGCGGAGCGTTCGTACCAGCAGGACCCCGCCGTGCCCTCCACCTCCGGGGTGGAGTGCTACAGGCACAAAGAGCCGCGCAGGGTCGCCCGCTCGGCCTCCAGAGAGGCCGGGGAGGGCAGCTCGGGCCTGTACCAGGTGGAGGTGGGCGGGGGCGGGGGGAAGAGCGCGGTGGGAGGCGGGAGGTCCCACCGAGGGGAGCGGAGCGCCGACAGTCTGAGGAGTTTGAGCACCCGCAGCAGCGGCTCCACCGAGAGCTACTGCAGCGGCACGGACAGAGACACCAACAGCACCGTCAGCAGCTTCCACAGCGAGCAGACCAGCTCCACCCACGTGGAGAGCCTGCTGTCACTGTCGGGGGACGAGCGCGCACGGGACCGGGGGGAGGCCGCGTCGGCCCCCGCCGACGGCCGGACCCCCAGCCTGGGCAGCATCAGCTCCCGAGGTCTGGGCAGCCGGCCCTCCAGGGAGGCCAACAAGAACCCGCACGCCAACGAGCTGACCGCCAAACAGACCGCCGACACGGTGAAGCAGGAACCGGCGGAGCCGGGCCGGTGCGCCGACGAGCCCGGCGTCAGGACGAGCGCCGACGGCTCGACGGGCGCCACCGCTGCCGAGAAGGAGCCGGCGAACGAGGACGTCCAACCAAAGTCGGGCAACAACGTCCAGAGGACTTCCTCTCTGTCGGCGGGGCGCAGCGGGCGCCGGCGCACGGGCAAGAAACGGGCGAGCAGCTTCGACGCCAGCCGTCACCGCGACTACGTGTCGCTGCGCGGCATGGCCAAGCCGTGCAGCGCCGTGTTCACCGGCGGCGGCGAGGACGACTCCAGCGACCAGAGCGAACTCAGCTGTGCCTCCAGCCTCCGCTCCGCCCACCACCTCAGCACGGACAGCTCGTCCAGCACCACCTCCCGCTCCCGCCACCACTCCCCCGAGGGCAGCTCCAGGGCCCTGAAAGCCAAGCACGCCGCCGCGGCCCCCGCAGCCTCCTCCTCCTCCTCCTCCACCGTCAAAGCCGAGGCGGGACTCCGGAGCGGGGGGAGGCGGCGCGCCTCCCGCCGCACCCCCAGCACAGGCAGCGCCAAAACGCACGCCCGGGTGTTGAGCTTGGACAGCGGCACGGCCGCCTGCCTTAACGATCCCAGCCGCCTGGGAGCCCCCGCCGGGCCCCGGCCCCTCACCACCTCCAAGTCGGACCTGGAAGCCAAAGAGGGGGAGGTGCTGGACGCGGCGTCCCTGCTGGGCCGCGCCTCCCAGCTGGAGTCGGTGACGCGCTCCAGAAACAGTCTGCCCAACCAGGCGGCCTTCTCCGAGCCTCAGGACGCCGCAGCCGCTTCCCTGCGGGGTACGTAACCGCGCCCGGCGCGCCAACACACACCAAACACACCGCGCCCCGGCCCGCCAACGCTGGCGTTCGATGGCGAGTCCACATATTCAGAGCAGTGACTAGAAAGGCCTCGTCAAACCCTCCAGTCAGCGTTCTCTTTGTATTTAAAGGTGATAATTACTCCACTTGAACGGGCATGCTCTTTGTTTTTAACCATACAATGTGAAACCAAGGAGAACACACAGTGTTTTTGTTTTTTTGGTGTCTCTGAGAACATAGAGACGTTCTAGGTCTTCACTTTTTGATGAAAAGGTGTCCTACTTTTTGACAGGAACATGTTGATATACGTTTCTATTGTGTTGAAACTGAACAAGGAGACAAACGTCTCCAAGTCTGCGGTCCTCATCAGGAGAATGACTGCAGCTTTAGGTGAAGCGACGTTTGAAGGTTCGAGCTGAGGTTAGAGTGAGACGGACGCCGATTTCCGGCTAGTGAGTCTGCAGAAAATCCAACGTCTCGGTAAAGCATAAAAACACAACCTGTGTGTGTGTGTCGGTGCGTGCGGGAGCGTTGATGTGTGCGCGGGACGCTGAGGTGTTGTCTGTCTCGCTGGTTCAGTGTAACCATGGTGAGTTTCCATGGAGTGACAATTCTGACCCCAGTACAGCGTTCCCTGTGCAGATCACTGTGAGCATGATGGCACAGTGTGTGCTTTGTGCTGAGGTTGGACAAACAGCAGCTCTCTTATTAGTGTCATACACTCTGAGTGCGAGACGCGCTCCCTCCCCCACATCCTTCAGACTCACCAGCTAATAGCCCCTACATTTTCCCCCACTTCTGTGCTGCGGATATTTTTTGATGGCGTTGGCACCGCCGTGGCTGTCTGGAGCGCGCGCACCTCCTGGGATATACAATCTTAGAAGCGGGATGTGCTCAGACGTATCATGTGTTGGGATGGATACGCGGCGTAGCCTCATTTGAGTGCCGCTGTCTGGATTTTTAATAACGTGACTCTGCCTGAAAGGTCACGGCCAGTTTAGGTGCTATCGTTGGCTCTGCAGTCCAGGAACATTGTTCGCTCCAACTGCTCTGTTTGTCTGCACGTTAATGTTGAAGCATCAGGTAATAACCGATATACTGGACTGTTAGAACGATGAGCTGCTTGGATTGATTTGCTCCATTTGTTTTGTGTGGGCGAAAATATTATGAGACAGTACATAGAAGTATGACCTAATATCATTAACAAGTTAACGTTTTGTTCATTTTGATGAAAGAATGATGGAAATGATGGAAAATTAGTGAATTTTGTGAGAAGAGAACCGTGAGATTGTACTTTCTGACAGTCATCACCATCAACCATCGACTTTGCAGGAAACAGTTGAGCTTGCTCCTCCTCCTTCTGTTCACAAGGTGGCAGCGTTGTTTCTTATCCTCAACCATTTCTTCAAGAGAAGAAGTCAGTGGAACAGGAAGTCAAGCCAAGAAATGCAAACAGATAACCAACAACTCGTGTTCAAACTGAAAAAATGTGCAACCATGAAGATGTATTCAAGTCTCGGTCAGATTACTGAGAACAGTAAACAAACTGTTGCACTCACAGTGAGCTGGGAACTTTAGTTGCCATTTTTGTGGGACAAACTTATTGCCTCAGAATTTAAACTACACTAATTAAAGTTCATGAACAAATGAGGGAACGTTGAGGCATGAATACAAACGTTAAACGACGCATTGCTTTTTGACCACAGCCCGTGCGAGCTATCAGGCCTCACCAGGGTCACTGGAAATGCTCCATGTGCAAGATAAAAATAAATGTGTTACGTAAACTTTTCGGTTATTCTGGGAGATTCGACCTCAGTTGATTTTGGGAGCAAAAATCACATCAAGGAAATGAGGGACGTGCGGCCGAGTTTCCCAGCTGGAATCCAAACTGTTGTTTTGTCAGTGAGATCCTCGTTACTGTGCAGGTTTTTAGTGATTTCATCCCGTTTTTTTTCTATGAATTCCCTCCTGAGTTGTCTGATTTGCACTCACCAGATGTCTGAAGTATAAAATGAAAAGCTCAGCACAACGCGCTGTGTTGTTTTCTCCAAGAGGGGAAAAAAAGCCCTAATTGGCCCGTCATGTCTCTCACTGTGTCAGCCCCAGGAAGTGAGGAGACGGTCATATTTCGTCGTGAACGTAGCACATTTCGTCGGCAGGCAGTGCGGCGGCGGCACAACGCAGGGAGTAACCCCACCCCACCCACCTCCCTCATTGGATCTCCTCTCAGGTACGCCGTGCACGGAGCAGGAGGTCACTTCTGTGCTCGCGTCGCCTGGTGCAGCACGTTTGCCAGGTGGCGCTCGCTCGCTCTGTCTGTCCCTCTGTCTGTCTCATCGTCTCCCTCCTAAAAGCTGTCGCATGTAACCGAGCAGGAAGTGGTCCCTCGCCGCGCTGGTGTCCCCGCTTTGCATGTGGTGTCTCTGATCCTTTCTCCTTCACACTTTTTCATCCCGTTATCGCATCATCTCGTCTGTTTGGTTGCACATTTTGAACTTGGACCACAGAATCGAGCCGCCACAAATTCTGACTAATCTGCCTGACCGATAAACATCTCCTCTCACTGTTCACATGATTTTTTTTTAGGAGGAAACACAAGTGGGCTGTTGTGTTACCCGGTTAACCCTTTATAAAGACCTTCCTTTGCAGAGAAATGAAGATTATTTTGATCTTTGTAGAGTTACAGACTCATATCTGCATTTCTCTTTGTATTTTTGAAGCTTTCTTTGTACTTGTAAATAGATTTTCACGTTTTCTGCACCCTAAAGTCACTTATGCTGCTGAGTGTCTATAAATCGACCCGTTTCAACGTTGTTGCTTTCTGCGTCACATCGACATCACAACATTTCTTGAGGATTCGTGTCATGTTAGTGTCGTGTCACGCTGGGTGTGTCTCCGGCTCCATTATCCGAACTAATGTGGCACGTAACCTTGAAAATCCGTGTCCCCTTCGCACCGACTGATGTGTTAATCCTTGATGTCCCGACATGATTTACTACAGCGCTGCAGAGTGAACTGTCACTCCTGAGGCCGCGGCCTGATTAGAGACGCGCTGTCGAGCGGCGGCGTGTTTGTCCCTGTGAGTTTAGGAAGGCAAACTTAATAAAACTCAGCACAAAATCTCCTGTAAGTGTAAAAAAAAAAAGGAAAAATCACTTTGTATGCATTTTATTTTCTGCTTGGAAGCTCTGACATTTACAGAAAACCAATTTTTCCAGCACATTTAGCAAGGCTCTGTGTTTTTCTGCATATAACTTCACATTTTTAAACACTGAGCCTTAAATAAATGGTAACTAAATCTTCCAGGGTCAATAAACAAACTGCTAAACAGTTTCCGCTTCCATCGCTCTCACAACCTTCCCTTCCCTCACCCGAGTTTTCAGTTTCAGTCGGTAATTTGATCATTATTGCGATTATTTGCAAGCATCATATCGATTAAATATAGATTTAAACTGGAAAATATCTGTGTGAAACCATTGGCAATAAGATCCTTTGAACGTCACGCTGAATTTTGCAGCATCATTGAGAATTATTCTATCGAGGTTTGAGGGTAAATACGTTGGATGATCGATGATGATCATAGAAAACACAGTTAAACAGACGTGTAGTTCCCAAACGTTTTCTACTTACCGCCCCAAAAATCACTCCTAAAAAATTAAAGCTGGTTCAAGTTTCTCCTGCATGCCTTCAAATTTCCTGCTGTTTTCATTTCATAAGTTTCATCCAAGTGTGGAATCATTGTGGAGGTTTAACGGTGACTTAAAGCTATAAAGGTTCAAATTAAAAGAAAAAAGAGACAAAACAAACAGGTAAAGTTGAACTTGTCTCATCACCTGTTAAGTTGAATGTGAATTACAGTTGAACTGCAGTTAAACGGCGTCATTCATTTGTGAAATTGAGAAAACTGCAGTCAGAAAGGAATCAGAGTCCTCTGAATGTTTCTGATGTAAAGTCAGATGAGCCGACCTCCAGTGTGATCACCAGCTTGTCCTTCAGTCCCCGTAAAACCCCCCAGCCGTGAAACGACCCCCGTCCGATCGCCCCGCCCTCTCCTCCGCTGATGTAACCCAGCAGCACCTTTCACCTCCTCCCCTTCTCCCCTTCTCCCCCCACAGTCTTCAGGAGGCCCTCAGCCAGGCCTCCCAGCCTTCCACCTCCCAGATGAAAACTCAGCCATCCAGAACCCCGTCCCAGGTGACAGTGCTGAGCGCGAGCGCCTCCCTGCTGGCCAGGAACGGAAGCACACACCTGGAGGGTTCTCAGGACAAAGCTTCGACCGTTGGCGCCACCAGCTTGCAGGACGACTTCGGTATGAGGCGCTCGGGGCTCAGCTGTGTCCCAGCTGTGTCTCACTTCCTGGCTTTCACATGAGAGAGGCGCTGCCGCGGCTCGAAGGGAGCTGATCACGGCTCCGCCTGCCGCAGCGAGTCGTAGTAGCACGCCATTATCCACGCTCGGCGGGCTGTCGTAATCGGTCAAAGCCCGGCGCCGTTATTCATGCTCCATTTATCTGGCTGATATTGTGTCTGTAGCCAATACTTGACCTCTCTTGGATGTTGATGTTTGCCTTCGGTCACAGCGGAGCGCCTTTCCGCCCCCACCGGCTCTGACATCACCGTGACGCACGCGCGTCATCGTTCCTCGCTGATGTTTCAGAACGTCGATGAACATAATTTAGGAAAAAAAAAGTAGGACTTGTGTGAGAGCTGTTGCGCATCAGCGGCGAGTGCATGACGAAGCCTAATTTGATCCGAAGCAGATTTCTGTGTCAAGAAGCAGAACGTGTTTCTGTGCTCTTTGTGAGCAAACGAATGATCCTGTGTTTTATTTCCCTGTTATTATGAGAGCAGTACGGAGGACTCCATGTTTTACAGACGCTTTATTCAAACTGAAAGTTAAAGAAATTTAATTTTTTTGGTTATATCACCTCCACTCCAGGGTTTGGTGGTTACCAGGGAAAGCTGTGTTGACGTTGTTGTACAATACGCGAGACGTTTGGTTTTACTTTCTCGTACAGTTTCTTTGGCACCAAAACGTGTGGGACTGAAGCTGCTCTGAGGTCACCTTGTTGGGCCGACGTTGGAGTGGTAAATTTAGTGCGAGCCGGATTGTTTTCACACCGCTGTATGCTCGATAACACTGATCCAGTCAGACAAGTTTCTTCCTGCAACACACACCCTGGCCACTCCCCCCCCCCCCCCCCCCCCACACACACACACACACACACAGTTCAGTTTCACCTTTTTCTACTCGTCTCCCAACATTTTTTTAATAACCTCCGTTTCACATCCGAACTGCAATTGAGGTTTTATTAATGAGAGCAGGGAAACGTGTTGCCATGGAAACACCTTGTAATCCACCTGGACTACGAGGAATAACGCAGCATTGTCGGGACTTTTTTGCATTTCCCACAAGCACATTAGTTGAAAATAGCTCGACAAGAGCGACGGCAGGAGGAGGATGCCGGCTCAGCGCGGGTTATTACACGGTGAGCTGCGGCGCTGAGGAGTTGCGGACACTTTGGCATAAGCTTTTTCTATCAATGTGTGTGTGCATTGTGCGCTGAGCTTCCGTTTGCTTCATCGCAGGATAAAAGGGAATAAGTTCCTCGGAAGCTGCAGAGTCGCAGCGGTAAAGGCACGACGGCTTTCCAAAAGAAGCAGGAAATGACTGACTGGAAGCCTTTTCATTCACTAATCTCATTAGCTCAGATCAACACAGAAGCATCACCCAAGCCGTCTCGTTCCCGGCATGTAAACATGCACTTTAATGAAATTATTCCTGCACAGGAAGTCACGCTCTGCTCGCCTCTTTGTGTGTGTTTCTCCAGGAAAGCTCACCCCCTCCTTGTATGAGGGCGGAGGATATGACATGTCCCTGGTCAACTTTGAACCTGCGACGCGACGAGCCTCCAATAACATATGGTGAGTTTTGAAACTGATGCGTTAGCAAGCCTCCTCCGACTGCTGACGGATTAATTCAACTTGAAATGCGTCATTTCTACATCCTGTCTGATAGCAATGAGAGACGTAGTCAAACATCAGGTCCTGTTGTGTTTGAAGTAACAAAAAAAGCTGGTTTGAAGCTAGAAAAAATCTTAAATTAATGAACATTGCAGGTCTTTTCCTTTTTGTATCTGTCAGTAGGAATCCGTGGCTTGTTTGTTTTATGCTCTGTGGAGTGCCACAAAGCTCCATACTGGGTCCCATTTAAAATCTCTCAGATACTTTTGAAAATGCAGCATTTCCAGTCTCAAAGAGAAACTGAACCCGAACTAATTTCTATTCTTCTCAGTCTTGTTTTACGGTGGAGTTATAAACTCATGTGGAGTATCTCAATTTCACTGCTCCTGCCGCATTTTCTTATTTCTGCCTCGCTCTGAAAACATTCGATTGACTTGGATGTGACACAAATGCTTTTTTGACCATCTTTTGTCGGGCTGGATATTTGCAGTTGTTTACATTTTTGTCCCCAGTTTCCTTCTTGCCTCTAATAATGTGATGCAGGCTTTTATTCAAAGGCCTATTTTTCATTTTAATTAAAAATAAACAAACATAGGCGTACAGTACAAAAGCAGAGCGACGAGCCTATTGGCTGTTCAGTTTGAGGTCACCGGGAAATGAATCAGGGTTTATCACAGTAAGTGCTGCAGATGCTTCCCTCTCACCGGCGTTCTCATTTTGTCTAATGCCCCACAGGGACACCGACTCCCACCTCTCCAGTTCTACCTCAGTTCGCTTCTACCCTCATGACCTGGTGAGTACCCAGCCGGTGCGCTCAGCCAGCGCGCGTGGCAGGAAGCACACTGCCCTCTTCTGCCTGTCAGTTTAGCATATTTCTACATATTATTTTTGGAATCCCCAAAGTCACTTCTGCAGCTTTCTGCCGCATTATGCGCTCAAACTCTCCCCTGTTTTTATGATCTCCAACTTCAATTTCAACAAACTTGTTTTACCTGATTCACTGTTTCTTAAGCAAAAGCGTCTTTACTGATCCGGTGCTGCGATAAGCTGATGAGCTGAATAAAGGAACCAAATAGTTTTTCAACTTTTCACTGAATTTGTGGCCACTTTGACTGACGGTGGGGCAGATCTCCCTCCCTCAGATCCGTCTGAACCGCCTGCTGACGATGGACCCGGAGCTGCTGGAGCAGCAGGACGGCGACCTGAGCCCGGAGCTCCAGGACGCGCCGCTGGGCCCCGACGACCCCGCCGCCTCCGCCGCCGCCGCCGCCGCCGCCGGCAAGGCCAAGCAATACTACCGCCTGTGGCTTCTCCCCTACCTGTGGGTCGGCCTGCACTTCGACCGGCTCACGCTGCTGGCTCTGTTCGACAGGTGAGACGGCGCCGGGCGTCCTCTCGGCTGATTAGCGAGCATTTATCTCCATGTCTTCATGTCGTCACGTGACAGTCAGGCTGTCGCGGCGCCGCTGCAGGTGTCCTTTGTCTGTTTCACAGAGCACGCCGCCCCTTTTGTTAGGCTCCATCGCAAAATTGAATGTGCTCTTGTTGTCGAGGCGTTCGGAGGCCGTGGTTTTTGTCTTTGCTCGTCTCGATCACGGTGATTGTCTTTATTTGGGAGTCAGTCGATCGGTCGTTAACGTGTCAGCTGGAGGCGTCTCAGCAGCGCAGACAGACACAGACAGAGAGGAGAAGTGGAAGACGGATTGAGTGGTGACATCCTGGGTTCGTTTTAAAGCTCTGCTCATGGGCTGGAGGTGCTGCTTCAGGCCATCTGCTCCTGTTTAGTCATTCATCACCACATGCTGCCGGTTCAAGTCCAAAGCGTTTAATGATTTCCAACATTGATCCCTGAATCAGTTCATCTGTATTGAATTGTCTCTTATTTGATTTTTACAGATAATTTCTTGGAACACAGTTTTCAGGCTTTGATAATGAGCGATAATACATGTTTTTAACTGGCGTATCTTGTGTGTTGTTGTGTTATCTTTCTACAGGTTCTTCTAAACATGTAAATTGTGTAACTAAAGCTTCATTCTGGTTGTTTGTTTTCAAAGCATTGCACGTGTACATTTTGTAGATTTATTATCTGGACTTGTATAACAGGTTCAATCACCTCTCTGTCACTCTGCATTATTACAGTACATGCTTATAACTACATAATACTGTCATGTACTTCTCAATTATTCAGTTTAGGGGAAACAAATGCTTCATCTTCTTTGTATTTCCAACCTGTTCAGATAATAATCTTACAGTTTTTGGTCTCTAGCTGGTTGAGTGACGTCGTGTTGTGACGCGCTGCTTCTTCCAGGAACCGGGAGGTTCTGGAGAACGTGCTGGCGGTCATCCTGGCGGTCCTGGTGGCCTTCCTGGGCTCGGTGCTGCTGGTCCACGGCTTCTTCACCGACATCTGGGTCTTTCAGTTCTGCCTTGTCATTGCAAGTTGCCAATACTCCTTATTGAAGGTGAGCGCAGCGAGTCAACCGGCGATTACGTTTTTGGACGCCCGTGATAAAGCCGCTGTCTTGTGTTTCAGCTCAGCAGTGAGAAAAACAAGCAGCAGGCGTGTTTTTTTATGGCTTGAAGGAAAAATTCTTGATTAAAAAGTTATTTCTGTCTTTTATTTCTACTCTTACAAAAGCTAAAAGTATTTTTCAATTTTAGCTGTGATAATATTGGCCTCTCGTGGAGAAACATTTGAATTTAATAAATTCTGAATAATCACTTCATATCTAAGAAATTTTATTGGTTTTTTTTAATGAAGAATAAAAAAGTATTCTGAAATTTTGGAGGGGAGATTTTTTTCGTTGCGATTGAGTGAACTTTGGATGAGTTTAGTTGGTTTAAATCAAGTAGAGTAAAGTTTGTTTGACCTCCGTCTGGATGTTTAATCTTATTATTTGATTGTTCCCAGTTAACTCCGTACTCAGTATTTTAACACCTCCATGTTTAGGAAACCTCTCTGCTGACTTTTTTTCTTCCTCCTTTTGACAGAGTGTCCAACCAGACTCCTCTTCCCCCCGACATGTAAGTCCCCCTTTCGTCCTCCTTTCGTCGTCCTTTCGTGCGGACGCTTTCTGCAGCGTCACGTCCATCCGTCCGTCGGCGCTGCGGCGTCTTAGAAACGTCCTTCTCGTTACACAACGCAGACAAAAGAACAACCCTCCTTTGATTTGTCAGTGTTTGACCTGCACTTACTCTTCAGTGGGTTTTTCTTGCTTTGCCGAGATCCTGGAAAATGATGGTGCTTTTTCCCTCTGCGTGGGGGGGGGGGGGGGGGGGG
>JAUESE010000057.1:13878115-13916517 GCA_032274725.1 Malacoctenus triangulatus
GTGAATGTTTCTGCACTCCTTTCATTGATTTGTGACACAGAAGAACAAACGACAGGGTGCAGGATGTGATTTAAAGTGAGCGCAGGATTTCCCTGGTGAGGAGAAGACTTTGCCCGCGTGCTGATAATGACGCCATATCTCACCATAACTACCGGGTGATTTTTCCGCAGACGGTCTAATGTCCTGTACTTGGGCTTCCTCTGCGCTCCCTCCGTGTCATTTGTCATCCCTCAGTGGTCTCGGTGACATTGTGTGACCTGTAATTGCTGTTAGCGGCCGGTTGAATGACTCAGGCTCGGCTCTTGTTTTGCGCAAAACACTTTGTGTCACCTGCTGCGCGAACCTGCGGACACACAACGTGCGACTGCAGGGAGGTTTGGTCTGCTTATTTTCACTGAATTTGTGTGCTGGTGTTGGAGCTGCTGTGAAGCCTTCAGTGGAAGTAACAAAGTACAAATTCTGTCAATACTGTAAATCAGTAACATTTTTTTTGGATGTTCTCAGTTTCTTGCTGCTGTTAAAATCATCACTTCCCACTGAGTACACACAGAGTGTAAAAGTACCTCTTCAGTGGGGCTTTAATTTAAAATGTTGTTTTTTTTATTCGATAGATATCTCCAGCTACTTCTTGTTTTAGTTTATCAATTGTTGTCTTTACAGTGATACATTTATTAATTCATGAATGAGGGTTGGAAGTAACTGAAAAGACACTGAGGCTGGTGTCAAATTACAAACACTTGTGAGAAGCCTGTCTGATCTAAATGAAGACTTGTGTTAAACATTGTATCCTGACGCTCAGCCGGAGAAGCTCCCATCACTCGAAAACGTCGGTCCTCTTTCAGCGCCTCGTTTGTTCCTCGCAGGTTTTGCGGATGATGGTGGGCGTGAACATTTCAGACGAGCAGCTGGGCAGCATCGCTGACAGGACCATCCAGGAGGCCGACACCAACGGGGACAACTCCATCTCCTTCAATGAGTTCATCAAGGCACGTCGGCTTTCTCTGAATGGAGAGTTCTGACCACAGGAATGAGACATGTCTGTTCAAAACAGCAGGGAGTCGTTTTGTGTGTGCATAAAGTATATTTATGTACAAGAGAAAAAAGTTAGTTTTTCCAGGCTTGGTCTCCTTTAAACTGTCTTAAAATTAAACTTGTGTTTTTGCCAACTTTTTGGGGAGTTCAGATTTGCAGTGTAAAACTTTCCAGCACGTTTTTGATCTGAACTCTTGTGTTTCCAGGCGCTAACTCGTCTTTTTTCCTTTTGATTTTGTGTTTTCTTTCATCCAGGTTTTGGAGAAAGTGGACGTGGAGCAGAAAATGAGCATCCGGTTCCTGCACTAAGCTGACATTTCTTTGCCTCTTATCTTTTTTTTTTTTCTATTTTTTTTTTCCAGTAGAGTTTGAACATGTCAGTTGATGTCGGGAAACAAACCTCATCCAGCTTCTCGGCGGGCTGCCGCGGCCTCGCCGCGACCACACGCCGTCAGACGGCGCGCCGGGCAGACGACGGCGTACACCTGCAGTTTTTCTGCCTCGGCGCGGCGCTGAGAACAAAGGGAGAAGTCGCGTGCCTTGGGTTATTTTTTCTCCCAGTTGTAGTAAATTATTTATTAGAAACTTTCAGAGTAGATCGCACCGCCGCCAATCTCCCCTTTGTTTTAAAACACGGTACCATCGAGCTTTAAGTTTTAGTCACGCTGCTTCGCTGATATTTCGTGCCGCGTCTGTGTACGTACAAATACGCGCCGGTCATGCTGTAACTTGTGATTTCACTCCAGAAACGTCAGTGTTTTTAAAAAGCTACCAGGATCTTGTGAGTCCTCTCGTTCGACTCGTGGCAGAGCACGTCCGACCAGCCAGCTCTGAAGCTGCTCCTCGCATCGCTTCTCCTGTCTCGCGTCTCACTCCCTGACCGTGCCACGGCCTCGCTTCCTCTTCCAAACGTCTCGTCTGATCAGTGAGCAGGAACCCGCAGCCATGTTTGTGTGCGTTTTCCATTTGGATTACCTGCGATGCTGCCAGTCTGACTGAAGTTAACCCTGCTTGAAATGAGGGATCTCAGCCAAAGAAAGCTTCCAGAGAGCGTCTGGAACCTGTCGCAGTGAAAGTATGAATAGAAGGAATGGATGTCACACCGATGTGGGAGTCTTCCTTTTGCATCCAACAGGCTAAAAGCAGAACTGTTGGAAACATATCAGGATTCATCCATTACTTTTCTCCCTAATTGTCTCAATTATCTCTGGAAATCGAGACGGAAGTCAGCAGGTTAGTTAATGAAAAACTAAGATGATGCAATGTTTCTATTTATATAGTTTAGTCTCCTGATAGATGGATTTATTTATGCAACATTAATCTCAAACTTCCCCTCCGACCCTCCTCCAAGAGAGCCACTCGTTGCTGATTAGTGTACATAACCAACAGGTGAACCCTTTAATCACTACTTTGTTTTTATTAATCATTATGTGATTATCAGTCCAGTCCCACGATGCGTAACGTTGGTCTCGGTATTATGAAAGTAACTCATGAATATGATTCAAATAAAATAAGTGCCATCATTTCTTTGCTTTGTCTCTTGTGTGTTTTTTATATTATAGTCATATTTACTAACTTATTACACAAATAACTCGCACAAAAAGCATTCAAATGGGATCTCAAGGTTGCCAAAACAGACTTAAAACGTGCTTTCTTGGCTGCGTTGAGGCTCAACTAGTTCAATGTTGCCACACAAGCACAGACTGTTTATTGAACTTGCAGATTTGTCACCATAAAGTGGATTTTCCTTCCTAAACCAGTTGAGGCTTTGACCTGAGTAAGAGGCCATTCCAGCTGTGCAGCACCTCCTCCTCCTCCTCCTCCTCCTCCCCAGTTCACCTTGCTTTGACACTTCTGAGGTCACTAGTTGTCGATTACATCGTTGTGCAACTGGATCCTAGTTTCTTATCTTCAGCCTTGATGTGATAAGACATTTCGACAGAGGTACAAAGATAGTCTTTAGCTACATCGTCTCCTTATTCGTCTCCTCACTGCTCCTTCAGTGCTGACCTTGGCCCGTTTCTGAGTCAGAAGTATCCCAGTTGAGCAATGTGGCTTTGGCCTGAGCCAAACTTTACAAAGCAAACAGACACAAACACACACAGCTGATGTGATTCATATCCATTTTACCCTCAGATTTCCTGAAGAGTTGATGGTCTGCCTTTATAGGGAAAATTAGCAGTAAAACACCTTTTCCAGGCTGTGATAATCTTCCATGTAGAACTACAACACAACTACTTGCATCACAGAGCAGCCCAGTGTGGTTACAACTAATGGACAGATATTGTTTACTGGGACCCTCGCTGTTTTACAGGGGACCTGTGGTTTTAAATGGGACTTGTGTTGAGGGAACTCTGTCCTTATCGTGTCCTCTGTCCTCACAGTCCCCCTCTGTTTTCATTGTTTTGATTTTTTTACTGTCCCTGTCCTCTGTTCTCACACTTTATTTCTGTCTATTTTGTCCTCACAGATGATTTTGGCTAAATAAAATAAATAAGCGCTAAACTGTTTCCAAGCTTTAGCCTCTTTTTTTAAAACAGTTTTCGAGACATTCATAATTTTCATTTGATTGTCCTAATGGAGAACTTTAATCTTATCTTTCTTGTAACTTTGCAGCTAACGAAGTTAGCGGGTACAAAAACTACTTCCGGGGCGGGCTTCGCCTTTGATTGACAGCTCTCCGCCCCAATCCGCGCGTTGTTCCGTTAGCTCGTAGCGACGGAGTGAAAATGGCGTAGTGAAGGCTTCTCGGTGCGGGGGACGGCGGGACCTTCTTCTCTCCTCTCCGGTGACCACGGAGCGGCGGGAGGGGAGGAGAGGGTCCGGGGGGAGGGCTTGTTCGGAGGGTCATCTGTTAGCAGTCCGTGTTTTTACCGAGCCAGCAGCTCGTGGCTCCGTGAACCGGGCGGTCGTCCAGCCGGGGGGGGACCTGTGACCGCGGAGGGGAGATTCCCCCCCGGCTTTTGTTTACCGTTGTGTGCCGCCGCAGCTCGGAGCATCTCTGCGTCGTCTCGGACCGGCTCGCACCAAGGTCAGTGCACCAACCCGGGTCATTTCTACCCGAACCTGCGCCTTTTTTTGTCTTCTTCATGATTGTCTGACAAATTCACAAGCTGACAAAAACTGTTTTTATATTTCGAGCTGTTCAATTGTTTTGTGACGTTTCTTTAACCTGCAAAAAGCATCGAAAACTTGACTGATTAGCCTCAGAAGACTGTTGGACATTAACCGTTTTAACCGTGCCGAGCTGAGACGCATCAGAGACTTTGTGCGGTAATCAGCGTCTGTAATTAGGTCATTTGGAAATAATAAGCTTATGTCCGCATGATGATATGAATGCGGCATTTTTCTTTTCAATTAACGCTAATAATGGTGTTATGAGAAGGATTCATGGATATAATTTAGAGGGGAAACAAGCTGTTAATAAAGAAAAATGTAAAAAAAAAAAAAAATACAGGCTCAACGAACTATTAACGTACAAAATTAAAGGTAAAATAAAAATACTGAATTTACAGTGCGTTAAATGGCAATTTTATATCAGTTATGATGCATAAAGATAATAGTTATCACAACATTTTATGTTCATTACACACAGTCTATTATATTAGAAATATACTTGTAAACTGCAGGGTGGTGTCAGGATGGCCATTGACTTTATCTACTCTAAAGTTAATAAAAATCAGTTTTGCACATTTGAAATAAATGAAAACAAAACAAAAAAAGAGAAAAGTGATTATTTATCCTCTATATAGATTGATTGAAATAGAAAGAACCCTCTGAAAGACAGTTTTCAGATCAGCCAAAAGCAACAATTAGCCTCAGCTTCTTATTTTTTTGCATGTAATTAAATACTGATGAAGTGACATTTTGATGTGAGACTCAAAGCGACCGGGACTCAGCCAGCCTGACCTCCTCTGGCAGGTGGTCCCAGTGACAGCAGCCGCCGCCCGGACAGGAAGGACGCGTCCCGTCATGTCTGACCCACCAACGTATCGCCTCCGCTGCCCGCCGGACCCGTGGAGGAAATGAGTCACCATCAAGATGGCAGCCTGTGGGCGTCCAGGGGGACGCGGGTGTCCTCCTTCCTGCTGCCGCTGGGACTCCGGCCGCCCCCCCACCCCCTCCACGGCTCCTCCCCGTCGAGCCGACCTGCTTCAGCAGCCTGATCATGAGTGAGGACGTCCGCTGGGTTTCTGGGCCGCTTCACACACGTGACGTGTGCTCTGATTTAGCCTCAATGTAGCCTAAACACGAGTTGTTTTACAGTTTTCTGGGAGTCTGCAGTGGCTGAATTGATCAAAGATGGGATCTAGGTGGGGGGGCGGGGGTTCGTCGGGTGGCATATAAAACTTAAACTGCGTCTCAGTTCAGCGGCTGCGTCCTTCGAAGGTGGCGTTTGACGGCCGTGGTTTGTGGTCCGACAATTCATTGGCTTCTTCAGACGCAGCCCAAAAATGTGTCCTTTGTTTCAAAGACAGCGAAGGATTTAAACAGGTGCATCCTTCACACAACTTGCACACATTCTCACCTGAACCAGCGTTCAGTTAAACTTGAACCTGACGCCTTCACGCGACGCCAGATTCGCTCTGATCGCCGTCGGACCGTCCCGTCACACTCCCAGCCGATCAGGAACCGAGAAGGCTGCGTCCTTCGATGGCTTCAGCCGCCGAAAAAGACGCAGTTTAGTCACAAGGACGTCTGCAGACTCTCCAGTCGGATCAGAGCAGTTGGAAAAGGAACAAAAACCATTGCAGCTATTTTTCGCAGTTGTATTGAAGACACAACATACTGTAGCAAAGATCAAGGCCTGTGATTCGAATTAGACTCATCGGGTGTTTCCGTTTGGTTTTTTTGCACTACCTCATTGCCACAGCAAGTCGAGCAGGATGGGAAACAGCAACAGTAGCGTAACGGTTGAAAAGTGCCACAGCAGTTTTTCTATGGTTGTTCCTGAGCGACTTTTAGTGTCGCCAGGTGAACAGCAGCAGAAGAAGAAGCAGCAGCCCGCATGCACACGGTGCACATTCTCATTTTACTCTCAGTTTGACCGGTGTTGGAAAACACCAACGCACGTAAACTGTGGTCTCCTATGCATCCGTTTTGCATCTTCGTGCTCTTTTTTGTGACGTCTGCAGGTTGCATGTTGAGGAAAGAAACTGGGCATGATTCCCCTCCAATCTGGAAACTTTGCCCCTTCATTTTGTCATGTAGTTGTAGAACACAAAGATCAATCTGTGCACGCTGCAGGTACAGTAAAATGATCTGTTTTACTTCTCTTTTTTTTCCATTTCTTTTTTGCTGTCGCCTAAATGTCTCTCAAATCAAAGTTAAACTTTATTGGCCCCCTCCAGGAGATTTCTTCTCTGCGTTTAATCCATCTTATTCACTGTAAACTGTACCAAACTAGAAGCGTGGTGCTGCCACAGTGCAGCACCGGGATTCAAGGGACTCGAACCAACGACCGTCTGGTCACATGTTCGCGTCTCTTCCCTTTAGACCACCACTGCTGACTTTTTTGTTATTTCCTGAAGGAAAAAAAAACCCTGGTGTCACTTTTATTTTCACTACATTCATTTCATGTGATCTCTATCAGAAAAAAACCCACATTTTTACCGGGATGTGTGCAATATTTGATCTTAACTGTCATGTTGTTGACCAAACTGTATATTGTAAAAAAAAAGAAAAAGAAAAACAAGTGACAAGTTGTTTGAAAGCAACAAAATCACCAATGTCTTCCATTAAGATATGTATAGACTCATGTGCATTAGCTTATTTAGCGGGACTGTGGTGCCAACATTATAGTAGCCATGCATGACCAGTAGTGATGCTTGCTTCATGAAGAGTAGTGAAGTGGACTTTCTGGACTGGAGCTGGAGGTCGGAGACCGTTTGTCTGTCCACGCCGGCAGACTGACGGCGTGCACGGCGCTCCGACAGCTTCATCCTGAAACCCAACGGGAGGTTTTTCTTTTCACGTCCGTGTTCAGTCGTGAGAACAAGGAGACAGAATCAGGGTGTGCTCATTAAAATATGCTCGATATATAGGCGAACCTTTTCACGGACTCTTAATGTTGTCCAAAAAATGTCAGACGGGAACAAATCCCACAATGAAAGTAGTAAATCAAAGCCCCGCCCACACTGAGAAGGTGGGAGCATCCCACTAAAGTTTTAGATCCTACTGACGTTTTGTCAATTTGAAGTCGGCCAGTCTGAGAACCAAAATCTCTGCAAAGAGTCAAGAAATTTTAAACAGCAGTCCGTGTTTCTGTGTGGTTGCTGAAAACGCTAAAACAACGATATGTCTCCTTTAACTCGCATGCTTATCGCCCGCGTCTTATTGGCTCAAATTGGCTTCAGTCTTCTTCAGTGTTTCTGTGGCACGTTAGAGCGCCGCTCACAGGCCTGGCATGCACACGACAGGATCTTCAGTAGTTTCGTGTGAGCGGAAAGTTTTTTGTCTCGATTCGATGCCGCGTTTTTGGAAAACCAAATGCGTTGTGGGCGGGGCCTCAGAGTAGAATCAGACTTGTCGCGATGTTGAGTTTAAATCCCAGAATCAAGAGCTCATCGTGACCTTTCGTTGTACATATTACCTCCTGGTTTCAGAGCATTATATTTTGATCCATGAAATTGTATTTGATTAGAGGTTTAGAAGCAATAACCTACAGTAATGCATGAGTTTAGTGCCAGGGTGTACATGTATAAAGGACCCCTCTCCCCCTTCTTTATGCCTATACAAGCTAATTAGCGGGAAAAAAAAGTTGAACATGAGCACAGCTGTAGCATCATGACAAATTTACCTGCTTTTTTTGCCTGCCTTCTTTTCTTTCAACACCAAAAGAGTCATTTTGAAACCATCGGTACATGAGAGATGCTTTAAATTTCAATTCTTGTAGCATTTTCACCACCCGCCCACTTCCGTTAGGAATACAGACTTTCTTAGTAACTCTGTGGCTGCAAAGGACCTGCTGAACGAACTTGACACTTGTTTGAAAAAGCACTTTTCTCTCTATGTACTGACTTGCACCATCATCATCATCCTGTCTTGAATACTGTGTTTTGAAAACCCTGTCTCGCTCTCTCCGGGGATTTATAATCAGTTTATAAGCAAGTAGGCATCTAGCAACATGAATATATGGGTTTAAAAAAATATGCATGACTTTAGCAGAATAACGAATGATTTGTATTGCATGCAATAATCCAACTTTGTAATGTGAACGAGTGTAACTAGGGTATTGAAATGTTCATGTCTGTGACAACGAGCGCGCCGAAGCCGCTCCGACCATCCGGGGCGGTTTTCAAACCAACACCGTAATAAGAAAACACGAGCCGGCAGCGACGCTTCGGTGCAGCCGAGAAAACACAGGTCAGCCTTCGTTTTACGTTAAAAAAAGAAGAAAACAGAAATGTAAATGAAATTACTCTGAACTTTTCCACTGAGGAGGTGGACTGTGTAGAAACTATGCACTCCAGAGGGAGGAGATGGGCATGCTTGTTCTGTGTGAGCCTCTTGTCTGGTTTTGTATTACAAAAAAAAAAGAAGAAATGAAGCAATAAAATGATGCAGCATGGTGCCAATTGGATGAGTGTGTGTTGATTTTAACCTCAGAGTTAAAAGTCCTTTCAGATGTCAGAGCTTCTGTACAGATTATTGCTTGTTACTGTTTCACTGCTCCAGTTTCCAAAATAGAAACATTATGCAATAATTTCAGTTTATTCATTTCAGACGAGACTCGGTGGTGATGCTGGAGTCCAAACCTTCGTCCAGATTTTTAAGAAAATTTTATTCAACTTTTTCAAACAAATATACAACAAAAACATCATAAATATTTTTGAACTCAAAATAAAAGTAAAGAGTGGCAGAGTGTGGCTGAGATCCACCTGTGACAACTGGACTGAAGCGTGAAATCTCGCCCTCTTGTGGCAACAAAAGAAAATATTCCTGCTAAAATACAGTAAATAAATCGAAGAGATGGAAGATCAAATATAAGCTTGCTTATATATGTAAGAACAGTCAAAGAGCTCGACAGCTGTGAACGATATCCAGAACATCAGAGCAACAAACCTGGTTTACAGGCGAAGCCAAATGAAAACATTTTAACCTGAATTTTTGCTCTTCTTGTCACTTTTTCTTCCAAGCAGCATTTCTGGTGTCTACTTTGCTCTTCACAAGCGTCATCCGATCCAGGGCAGCTTGAAAATTCTGTTTTGTCTGCGAAATAAAAAGATAACAAACGTCGAGTGAGATCACTTCACCAGGCGGATCGTGCGTGTGTGTGTGTGTGTGTGTGTTAGCTGTCATGTGAACTGGCCACAGAGTCAGTCATGACTCTGATTGCAGCATAATCCGACAACGGCAGGCGAGAGGATCAGTTCCTTCTGCATGGATTCGGTTCCCTCACCTCATGCAGGTCCTTTAGGAAAGGTCTCTGATCGAAGGAGAGCGAGGTGGACTTCACCATCAGGCTGCTGTCCAGGACGTAGCTGCAGGAAGAGCAGCAAGGTGAGTCATCCATCCCAGCACATTTATCAGGCGACAGACGGTCCGTGGTGTCGGACCCCGGTCACACGCTGCCTGCTTGTCTGCTCCTGAAGTCTCACCAGTTGATGCTTTGCTTGCACAGCAGGAAGCTGCAGCGGAGCGAGTCCATGCGTGACGGCGAGGCGTGGATGACCCTCCCCACGTCGGCGCTGCAGACGCGGCACTTCAGACGGCTGTAGATGCTGAAGAAAAACCACAGGAAAAGATCAGCGAGAACCTCGAGGTGAGAGCGGGAGACAGAGGTCCAACCTGCTTATTACAGCAACAGTGACAACTACAGGTCAGGAAAATGAAGGATTATTTTAAAATCAAAAGTTAACTCAGTGATTCAGACACTCAAAATATCAGACACAATTTCCTGGACTTTGAGGCCAAATCTGTGACTGATCAACAAATAAAATTAGAAATATAATTGACATTAAACTTCATTGCACTTTGTTTTGAGATGAAAACTTGCATCAAGTAAATAAATTAAATTTGGTGTCAAATTGTTACTCACCAATTCGCAAATTCTTTCTTCTGTCCAAATGCTTTTTTGTCACTGACGACCACATCGTTCGTTACCTCTGAAAGGAAAACAAGCGACAGTAACACATCATTCTCATCAATATTATGAATTCTCCAACAACCACAGTCTCTATCTTTGACGGGATTGTTTTTGGATATTCTATTATTTCATTATCGAGAGTTACGTTTCGGAATCAAACAGTTTTCCAAGCTCACTGGGACACACGATGCAGTCCAGCCACGGAACCTCTCCGGAGACGCCGAGCGAGTCGGTCAGGACGGTGCTGCACTTCTCACAGTGGAAAGTCACCAGCTGTCGGCCCTCTCGAAACGGCTTCTCGTCGTCCACTCGTTTCACTACGACGCTGTCGTTGAACTCCATGCTGCTAAAGTCCCCGCTCGGTGTCGGACTCGGTGCAACAACTTTGAACTTCTTCTTCTAAATGTAAACTCAGAAACGCCGTATTTCAGTGGGAGTGACACTGCCGCACAGCGGCGCAACAAGAGTGTTTTTTTTTTTTTAGCTTTTTTTTTATTTCAATAGTTTTGTTTACTCAAAAACAATCTACTACGAATTATCTTACAGTAACACAATGCTAGATGTTTTAAAAATATTTTCTTTCTTTGAAAAATAAAAAGACGGATTTACCAAATGTCTTCACGCTGATTGGCTAGAAGTCACATCCGGTAAATTGAGCGGCCAATCTCACAGCGACTCACTAACACTGCTCACGTGATGCAACAAAAATAGTACATCAATTATTTAATTTTTAATCACTTGAAAAATGAAGACATAAATTTTATGGTGGATCAATGTGTCAAGAAAAAAAACATACAAAAAACATCTTTATCAGAACTTAGCTTCGCTCTGATTGGCTCATAGTTACATCCGGTTAAACGCAGCAGCCAATTAGAAAGCTTATCCCTAACGGTCCCGTACTTTGAATTTGAGGGCGTTTCAACCGTTTCGAGCCGCCGCAGTGTGTGACTGAGGAGGAAGAAAAACAAACCAACTCGGTGCCGTTTTATTCAAAAAGGATATTAATCATCTCCACAAATCATGGATTTGGATTCCATGAAATACGCGGATTTACAGCGCGTCGCTAAAGAGCTAGGCCTCAAAGCGAACATGAAGGTGAGACGAGTGCAGTTAAAAATATCAACGTGTTGATGTCGCTTGCAGGATCGTTTGTCGTCGTGTGTTTAACGGATCTGATAAAAGCTGCTCTTTCTCTCCGAACAGGCTGAAAAACTCCTGAAAGCCATCAAGCAGCATTATGAGCAGGAGCAGAAGAAAGAGGAGGAAAAGCCGGTAATTCGTCGCTCTTTGGAAACATTTCAGCGCTGATGTTTGCAAAAAATACCGACGTGTGTTGTTGTGTTGGTCCAAGAAACACGAGGATAGCGGAGTGGAGGAGGACAGAAAGGCCTCGCAGGACTCTGAGCAGGGGGACCAAGAGGACACCTGCCGGGGAAACCTGCTCAGCCTCGCCGTGTCTGTGAACACACGTCGGGGCAAAGGAGCCCGAACCAAGAGGAAGATGAGCGACACGGAGCCGGAGCGTGACGCCGTCGTGGCTCCAAGTGACGCGGAGGTACCGCAACACGTCCGACACAAAAACAACACACGAAAAACCAAAATACTAAGTGTTTATTCACGTGATATTTCTGAATGCATTGCCTCTTCACTGGGTTTTTTCAGGGTCAGTATGCAGTAACTGGACCTGATGTGTCCTCCAATGAAAAGGGTGTGAAGAGGAGAAAGGTGTCCTCTCCAAAGGACTCGGACAAAGCTGAACACGAGCCTCCAAAGGAGCTTCAGACCTCTGATGGTGAGCAGCAGCAGCAGCAGCTTGGCAACATGGGAAAACCACCTGTGCAGAATCAAGCAGGTTAGTTGTGATTGTTGATGAAAAATAACTGCTCTGATTTCTCCAAACACTGTCCTTTCTGACATGATCTTCAGATGGATATTGAATAATTTTTCCTAAACGAAACCTTTCTTTCGCTTAGAAAAAACTCAAAAAACAGCAGGAAAAATCCCTCGACTCCAGAAGAGCAAGCCTTCGCTGAAGCCCGTCACTCCAAGTGAGTTTTCTCTCACGTCTCGGCAACGCGGTCACGTTTCAGCACCTTCATATTCATGTTCGAATATCATCTTTCTTTCACAGACTTCAGAAAGCTCCACGAGGCTCATTTCAACAAGATGGAGTCCATTGATTCCTACGTTCAGCGCAAAACAAAGCAGATGGAAACCTACAAGATGGCAGCTAAGGACGTGAAGGTGCTCACCTCAAAATATAAGATTACCACTCTGGATTGCTTAAAAAAAGCTTCTCTGTGACATGTGCAGCGTGATTTAAACGCGTCCGTGTCCTGCAGAAACCGAACCCGGCTCAGACCAGCCTGTTCAGCCCGGCACAGAAGGCCGAAGAACGTCGACACACGTTGCTCTCAGCCAGCAAAGCTCCCCCAAAAAAGCCTGCAGGGAAGGAAGATGCTCCGTTCAGACCATCGGTCCTCTCCACCCGCAGGATCAATGTTCGGTGAGTCGCTCTGGCTTCACCAGACCTGGGACGAAACAGTCCGCTGGCCAGTCAGAGACATATTTTTACTTTGAATCTACAACTGTAGCAGCAGTCGTCCGTGTCGTCGGACGCCTGTTAGATTTGAAACTGAACGGAAAGTTTGCCTGTGAGCTCCAGGTTGTTCAGCCTTGCAATACCACTTTTCACCACATGGTGTAGTGAGTCACTCTCACATCGAGGCTGTTCTGAGCCCAACAAACTTTCCGTTGTTTTTTTTTTTGCAGATTCTTTTGAGAGTTAAACTTTGGTTCTGGTGTTAAATGTGTCTTCTGACCACGCTGATGTTTTTATGAGCAGGTTCTCAGAAGTCACTCGTGACAACGAGCCTAAAAAATCTGTGGTGAAGACGCCGTCGCGCATGTCGTCCTGCGTGGCCTCCAGCACGCCTCACAAAGGGACAGCAGGAAAACCCACCAGGACGTCAACTTTTTCTGCTACAAAAACTCCAGGTACAAAGAACGATTATTCTCACTGAAAATCTCAGGATTTCTCTCAAATAATTCCAACAAGTTGACGGTTTGTTTGTTTTTAAAGGACCGTTCGTTTTCTCCGGCAATATGAGCACTTCAACAACTCCAGCAACACAGACGAAGACGAGTTTTGACCTGAAGGCGAGTCTGTCCCGCCCCCTCACGTACAAGCCTCATACAGGTAGAGAACTCTCCTCTGTACATGAAGCACAGAGTCAGACACAGTGTCAGCTGATGGACGAAGCACCGACGTGTGGCGTTTGGTTTTCTAGGGAAGCTGAAGCCGTTCGGCGAGGTGAAAGAAAACAACGGAGCGAACAAGTCCATCATCTCCAATCCACATCAGGAAATATACAAACAACACAAAGTCCAGTCGAGGTAAGTTGAGGCTCGGTCGATGTCGGAGAGTCTCTGAGTCGAGTCGCTTCTCACTGGTGTGTCTCAACAGGGACGACAGGCGAACGAAACAGAACGAAGGACGGAAACAAAAGAGAGAAAACCAGCTGGGAGCGAGAAGAGGCCTCGTCATGATGTAAAAAAATGTCGCTCATTTCCAGATGATTGTACAGCACCTTGTCTATATTTGGTCGTCAGCCTGCAGACTCCTGCTTCAGCAGGGACTTTCGCCTTCAGTATTCAGTGATTAAACTCCTTTAAATGTTGAATGATGCATTTGTTTTGCTGGTATAGAAAGTTTACTGTTTTACACCTTCGGAAACTTTTAGCTTTAGAAATTGCTTTTACAATATTTCTATAAACGCTGATTAAAAATAGACCTAGACTTCAGAGTTTTGTCTGCGTTGTTACTTTTTAAAATAAATGTTTTGTTACATTTTTTCTCAGTGTAAATGTCTGGTTTCTGGATCATCAATACTCAAAATGGAAAACTCCCCTGAAAAATACTTTTATTATTGATTGAAGTGCAGCAGAGGGGACATCAGGTGTTGTCTGAATTGTGCTGGAAAGTATTTATAAATCAGATAAACGCTTTTTTTCAAACACTGACGGATCAGAAATGTCCCTGAAGGATCCCGGCTCCACAATTTCTGGACACAGCGACAGTTTTTGTCCAAACTCGGCTCAGTTTGCAGCCGTTCTTCTCAAACTTCAGGGTTCCTCTTGTACATCTCGTAGGCGAACTCCTCGGTGTGCGCGTGATCTTTACAGACGCCGATGAAATCGATCTCGAGCTGGAAAGGCCCGTCTGCTTTGTCTCCCAGAGTGAACCCGATGGTGTTGACCTGTGAAGGCAGCAAGCGTGTTTTAGAGCGCAGCCATTCCAGGTGTTTCTTTATCTGAGTTTACAAGACTAATGAGCACAGCAGTGCGACTTGCCTTGTCCAGCCAGAGAGCATGCTGGTCATCCTGTATCCTCCCGCGATGAGCAAGGAAGAATTTAGAGAAGGGAATCTGCAAACAAACACTTAAATCAGTTAACCCTTTCCTATCTGTTGTTATATTCAGGCCTCCTGTATTTATTTGGATCTTATGGACATTTAGTGTTCACTCACTTTAACATCTTGCCAGTACGGTCCTCCTCTGGTGTACAGGAAATAACTGTAAACGTCGTCTTTCTGGTGGGAGAAGAAGGTTTCTGCCGCGATGTTGATCATCCACGGCCGGCCGTCGCCACGCACACGCAGGTGCAGCGTGTTAAAACTCGTCCAATCGTAGTGAGTCTTCCTTTCAAACGAAAGCTAAAACACAGAAGTGTGTGAGTTCTCGAGACACGAAAGTGCAAACAGAAATAAAATTGGACTTTAATTGTCAGTAAACGTCTGTCAAATTTCACGTAAATCTGTGTAAAGTGGAACGGCATCAGGTGCACCAGACACTCACCAATGGCTGCTTGGAGCGCAGAGTGCAGTATCCACTGTAGCGTGTTTCTCCGTCTCTGGGCGGGGTCGAACACAGAGTCCCGTAGAGGAAGCAGGTGTTGTTGTTCCTGCCCAGCTTGAGGTGAACTTCACTCTGGCCTCCTATCTCGTGGTCAGACGACACGGTCCACTCCTCTAAGCTCTCTGGACCTCTGAACTCCCAGACCACTCGGTTCTGCTCCAGCATGTGCTCGATGATCGGTTTGCCCTGAGGACCGACGAAGCCATCGGTGAACTCCTTCTTCAGCAGATTGAAGTTCTTCAGTATCCCGGCCAAACCCTTGGAGAAGCTGAAGTTGATCTTCTCCCACGGAAACTTATTGTCTCTGGGTTGGCCGGGCCGCCTGTATTCGTTCTGGATCGTTCTCCTGGGTACACTGAGAGGGGCGATGGACGGGAGGAGCAGCCGCTGATGGTGGATGGAGGTCAGCAGCCTGACTGGATGGAGACCAGAGAGCTTCGGCAGGGACATCTTAGTGTGCTGGTGTTAGTTCACTGCTGAAATGCAAACAAAAAAATTAAACTTACTTAAAATTTTCTGTAAGTAATGACTTAATGATACACTTTGCCCATCATGGTTGTCACTTTTCTAAACGCATGGACTGATTAGAAACACATTTTTCGATTCAGATGTAGCTTCACATGTGCTTTCAACGACCAAATAGACAATATCAAAAACAACAATCCCTGCAGATACAAATGAGTAATGGATATAAACTAACTACAACGAAAACGTAATCTATTCATACTTACTTTAGGCAGCAGCAGCGGCTAATTTAAGGAAGCTACATCGGCAGACTTCTTCAGCTCAGTGTACATTCACCAACACCATGAGAGTCCCAAAATTAAGCCTGTGTTTTAATACAATCTTCGTCAACAACGTATTTAGGTACAACCTTAGTCCACATTTCGTGTACATTGGCCAAGGTTGCCCACACGGTTAAACTCGCCGGAACCCGCGTGGATGCGTTCAAGACACGTCCATGCAGAACCGTTTCAAACAGGCTCCAAATACAGCGCCGCCTCTCAACGGCGAACGGCTCGTTCTGTTGCCGATCTTGAACGCAGCTTGAGTGCGGCTTTGATTCTTCTCCCGAGAAGCACATTCAGATTTAGCATAGTTCCTATATGACTTAATTCGGTCAGTAACTATAAACATTTGCATCCAAACACAATTCTTCATATTATAATGAAAGAAGATAGATGTCTTTATTTTTTGATTGTTGTCAGAATACCAGATGATTACAGTATTCATGGTATCCAGGCTACGGCACATGCGCAGTCGTACCTTTGTGTGTCTGACTGCAGAGCCAAATAGCTAGGTAGCAGCAGCGGCTAGCCTCAAACACTCAGACGACACAGGGATAGCTAGCAGGGGTTAGCCGTGCAGCTAATCATGGTGAATGTAAAGAAGCGGAAAGGTCGAGTCGTGATCGACTCCGACTCCGAAGACAGCGCCAGCGACGATAATTTAGACCAGGTGAGTGGCCGTTATTCTCGTTTTCTCTCCACTGGTCGCTTCGTAAGTTGTCAACAGTTTGAGGTGAAGCTAATGCATGCTAACCGATTGCGCTTGTGTTTGGCGTCGCTTGAACAAGCTTGGAGGAGGCCCAGTTTATTTACAACCCCGAGTTACGACGCACGTAGCATACAAGTTTTGCTTCGGAGGTTCACGAACGTTTGTGGGTTGCATTTCAGCTTGCAGAATGAGCTCCACAGTTGCACGGCTCGGTGAAACTAAGTTAACGCCGCTGAACGCTGGTGATCATGCAGTGTTGTTGCAACGAAAATACCGCGCCACGGGCCTCTGAGTGGTTTCGGTGCTGTAAGCTGCTTGACTGCACTCGTCGGAGGGGATTTGTTTATTTGTGCTAGACCGGGACGTGTTTACGCCAAGAAGCCCGCAGACGAGTCGCATTTAGCGTACTATAACCTTATCTCCCGCATGACGTCATGAAGCGCAGTGCTTGAACTTCTATTTCGGTTTGTTGTCAAACAAACGCAGGCAGCGGTAACATGTCAGTGTGACGGGGGGCTCGGACCTGCAGCCCTCCGTCAGTCTGATCCCCGATCAGTTCCTTCACCTGAGGAGGGAAAACAACGCAGTTCTGACACTGATACCCGGACAGTGTTCCTACCCGCTCAAATCAAGGTGCAGGATAAGCGATAAGCTGAAGAACGTCATGCATTATTATTTACCCCTGATAATTCACTTTCGAGAGTGAAAGAGACAATTAAAACAGTTTTTTAAATGTCAGCCTTGAAAATACTTTTGCATCCTGCCAGAACATTTTGCCCTTTCTGTGTCTGATCCAGTTATCAGGTTCTGTTGCGGGTCTTGTAGCTGTAGTTTAGATCCAGTTTGTTTTTACTTCACTCCTCCAGTGTTGCATGTGCAACCTACAGAAGTCATCATGGGAGTTATGGTTTGTGTTGAGCTCATTGAAGTGGCGCACAAATGTAGTGGAAACAATGGGAACGGTGCAATTAAAAAGAAGCTTGATTGATATATTAGCTGAATTACATGTGAAGTCTCTGGATTTAAGCCTGCTTACTCAAGTGTGTTTCGTGAAGTGCTTCAGGTGTACTCGACATTTAATCAGCTTTTGCGCTTCGCTCAATTGAAACCTTGTTTTTCAGGAACTGTTGTCTCTGGCGAAAAGAAAGAGAGTTGATTCTGGCGACCAGGAAGAACCCGTCAGCAAACCAGCAGCTTCAACAGACTCTGAGACGTCCGACAGTGATGATGAGGTGAGAAACTCAGTCTCCTGATGAATCCAGCTGAAAACAATCCTGCAAAACCGTTTGCTTGCTTCAGCTTATAAAGAACCGAGAGTAATCTCTCTTATTTCTTTGTCTTCAGTGGACTGTCGGCGGCACTAAAGGCAAGAAGAAAGTCAAGCCGGGGAAAGGCTCGGAAAAGAAAAACGCTACGAAGAAGAAGGTGAACAAAGCGACGGCGTCTGGCAGCTCGGATGGAGACAGCTCAGCTGAGAGCTCCGCTCCGGAGGAAGGTACGAGTCTTCGGCCGCGTCCCCCGAGACGATGCAGTCTGTGCTCTTACATCAGGCTGTGGATTCGGTGCGGCCTCCATAAGACACGATCTCTTCAGAGGCCTTCAGTCACTGAAGTCTGATTCACACCAACAACCCATTTGAATCCCACAATCACAGACTCATGCAAATGTTTTTACAAATCAGTAAAAACGCAGAAAGTTTAGATAGGTAAGGACCTCATGCGATGCTTTCAGGGACCTCGTGAGTCGTTTGAATAGTCAGTACAAACTTAATTAGACATTCAGGTAGTTGGTGTCAAGCCTTTCGTATCAGGTTTTTTCAGTTAGTCCTGACACAAACTGCAGGTCTCTTCTCACCGCGTTACCACGTCTGCAGGTACCTCAGGTAGCCAGGATTACATGAGTCACTCACCCACTCATCCCCTTTTATCCCAGGTAGCACAAAATATAGCATGTAAGCTGCTGTTTGTGTTTGTCCTGGAATGTACATGTCCATTGAAACAGCTTCAAACTATGTTATTAGGCACCAACTTTGCAGGAAATCAGTCTGACATCAGCCGTTCCTGCAGTTGGATTGCTTTTATTGCCCAGTTTATTAAATTACAGTTCTGCAGACACGACTGTTAAAATGCATGCCTTTAGGCTAAAGGCTGCCAATAAAAAATCTGTTTCTTAGATTTATGTGCAGACTGAGCATGGTGGGTTTGATTAAAGAGCGTAATTTGGTGAAGCATTGTGTTGTAATCCTTCGATTTCTGCAAGTCACCGAGCGTCTGTCAGAGCGCCGTGTGGCACAAACCCCGAAAAAAAACAAAAAACCCAACCTAATTTTGTTTGTTGAATAAATCAGCCGGCATCATTTGCATTTTAACAATGTGATGTGAGCGGCCAGCGCTGTGATTTCCTGCTGTGCGTGATATGAGTTTCCACCAAACCGCGGCGCTCAGCAGGGGTGGTTACCTTTCATTACTGCCTGCTAAATTTAGAAGCGATCTGCAGTCAAACTGTTGCCCAAAGTGAGAGCTGCCTTTGTAGATAAATTATCTCTCTGAGCAACAAAATCTGACAATTTTAAATGCTTCTTGCAGCTGCTTCCATAGTTTTTTGTGTTATGTTCATTTTACATGCAAGTCCTGTCGAGGAATAATCTCTGTCAGATGTAGTGAAACAGACAAACGTGCGTAAAAGTGCCTCAATAACACACACAAGCAAACAAAAAGGAGTTTAAAACTCTTATGGAATACAACAACTTTCCTCTTTCTGTATATTTCTCTCCAAGACCAAAGTGTAAATTAGGAATAGGAAGTTTTTTACAACTGTTACAATCAACAAGAAACACTTGTATGAATGTTCGATTCATGTTTTTTTTTTTCCTTTCTGACTTTTTTGAAAACATCTGAAAAAGATGTGAAATGGTCTGAAATGGTCTTGTTTTCTTTTGTCAGGCGAGGTGTCGGACTCAGAAAGCAACAGTTCGTCCTCCAGCTCCGACTCGGACTCCTCGGAGGACGAGGTCTTCCGGGACGGGTACGACGACGACCTGATGGGCGACGCCGAGGACCGCGCCCGCCTGGAGCAGATGACGGAGAAGGAGAGGGAGCAAGAACTGTTCAACCGAATCGAGAAGAGAGAGGTGCTGAAGAGACGGTGAGTCGCAGCGATGGGGGGAAAAACGTAGCATCACCCAAATAAACAAGGACGGGAAGAATTTCTATTAAGATTTGAAAATAATCTCACCGTTTATTTGATGTTCTCAAGAGCAGACTTAATATGATAAGCAGAGACATGCCTGTATTTTTAATACTTTTCTTTCTGAGCTTGTTTTGAATGTTTTTGGTCGTTTTTCTTTTTTTTAACTAAGGTTTGAAATTAAGAAGAAGCTGAAGACGGCAAAGAAGAAAGAAAAAGAGGAGAAGAAAAAGAAGCAGGAAGAGGAGCAAGAGAAAAGGAAGCAATCTCAGGTTCAAGACACACAAGTGGTGAGTCCAGTTTCAAGACTTTGTCAAAGAGCCAGTCGGGTTTTGTTTTAGTTTATTGTATTTTTCAAGCAGTTTCCTTTCTGACCGTGACTTGAACCCGTGTCCCTCTGCAGGTCATGTCTCACAACAAGGAGCGGCGATCCAAGCGCGACGAGAAACTGGACAAGAAGTCGCAGGCCATGGAGGAGCTGAAGGCCGAGCGCGAGAAGAAGAAAAACAAAACGGGTCAGTCGGCGCACTTTTCCCTCTTCGTGATCTGTGTTGTCGTTCCACTTCGACTTGGATGTGAATGCTGACGGTTCGTCCCCGTGCAGCGGAGCTCCTCGCCAAACGTCTTCCCCTGAAGGCCAGCGACGTGTACTCAGACGACGAGGAGGAAGAGGAGGAGGACGACGACAAATCATCAGTCAAGAGCGACCGGAGTTCACGCTCGTCGTCTTACGACGATGACGAGTAAGTGCTTTTAGACGGAGGGAGCGCGGCGCGACGGTCCTCTCTGGTTTCCCTGTAACTGGAGTTTCGTTCCGCCCACAGAAAAGAGGAGACGCCACCGAAGTCGCAGCCCGTCTCTCTGCCGGACGAGCTCAACAGGATCCGGCTGTCCAGACACAAGCTGGAGCGCTGGTGCCACATGCCCTTCTTCGCCAAGACGGTGACCGGCTGCTTCGTCAGAATAGGAATTGGGAACAGCAGCAGTAAACCCGTTTATAGGGTGAGCTCGGCTTTCTTCATCGGAGACCGTTTGGATCGATTCGCGGAGGATTTCACTCAACTCGTTTCTCTTTCATGTCCAAAGGTTGCTGAAATTGTGGACGTAGTAGAAACGGCGAAAGTTTACCAACTTGGATCAACGCGAACAAATAAGGGATTACAACTAAGGTGAGTATTCTCTCCCTCCTGCGTCTGTGTTCTGTTAATTTCTAACTTTTCTCCTCGTTTCCTTGGCGTCACAATGTGACCTTTCGCTCTCGTCTCTTTCCTTCAGGCACGGCGGGGACACGCGGGTTTTCAGGCTCGAATTCGTCTCGAACCAGGAGTTCACCGAGAGTGAATTCATGAAGTGGAAAGAAGCTGTGAGTGGTTCAGACACCTGAAAGGAGCTCGTGTGTAGTTTTATAAAGGGGGGAGGTGGCTGATTTTCTGACGTTGTGTGTGCACAGATGATAGTCGCAAGCATGCAGGTACCAACGCTGGACGAAATCACCAAGAAGGAACAGTCCATCAAAGAAGCTCTGAACTACAAATTTAACGACAAAGACATCGAGGACGTAAGTCTTTTTTTCATTTTGACGAATAAAAAAAAAAAAAGAGACCCTAAAGTCACTCTGGATTGTGTTTAATGGCGTCAAAATTTTCTGCAGATCGTTAAAGAAAAGGACCGATTCCGAAAAGCACCTCCAAATTACGCCATGAAGAAAACGCAGTTACTCAAAGACAAGGTGAGACAGAATTCATGCCTCAGTTGGACCACTTTGTTCCTCCTGATCCCTCACGTTGGAGAGCAGCGAGTTTCCCTCGCTCACGTCGGTCTGTGTTTGGTTTGAAGGCCATGGCGGAGGAAAACGGAGACGGAGAGAAAGTGAAGGTGATCCAGGATGAGCTGAACGAGCTGGAGGAACGAGCAGAAGCTCTCGACCGGCAAAGAACCAAGAACATCTCTGCCATCAGGTACGTCGTTTAGCTTCTCTTTTACTGATATTTTGCTTATTCTGCAGGTTGACTTGTGAAGCGGTGTCATGCTGCACTGGTGACAACCGTAAAATAGGCCTCAAATGTTATAAAACACCTTTTAAATGGTGCCGTAACCTTCTTAACTCCTGAGCTGTGTGAGATCATTGATCCGGCAGCAGCTGTCGTACGAGACACAAATCAGGTTTTTAAATTCTTCTTTTTGCTCCTTCAGCTACATCAATCAGAGGAACAGAAGCTGGAACATTGTCGAGTCTGAGAAAGCTCTCGTGGTGAGTTTGCACCTCCTCCTTTATGCTGTGTGCATTATGGGATGTTGAGATGATATTTCCTCTTCAAGACCAACTGTTGAATTTAGATGATTTGAGCTAAACATTTAAATGCTTGAAAGAACAATAAAGAGCCACGTTGCGCCACTTCCACTGATAAAGATAAACAGCTAAATGTTGTTTTTCTGTTTCACTTTATGATCAGGAAAGATTTCCATAATAAGTTGCTTTTGACTTCCAACAGGCTGAAGGTCAAAATGCCAAAAACCAGCAGATGGACCCGTTCACACGAAGACAGTGCAAACCCACCATGGTGTCAAATGTAAGTTTTCAGCTAAAATTATTCACATTAATATATATTTATTTGCCCTTTCGTCATTTAGTTTTGCTCAAATTTAGCCTGAAACTGTGAGATGGTGACATAAAGGCTTGAACTTGGAGATTGCTGCTTCCTAAACTGACCTGAGGGGGGCAGCGGTGTCTCTCTGCAGGAGCTGTTGAGTTTACAGAAACCTGCAGTCTGTAAACAATCCAGAGATGCTGCACGCCTCGCTCCTGCACAGCGGCTCCATTTCACATTTGATAGACTGGAGTCATGGAGGATTTTCCGGTCTGACGTGAGGCTGTGCTTCTGTTTGCTCCGCAGGCCAGAGATCCATCGGTCCACGCCGCCATCCTCGCTCACCTGAACCAGAAGTACGGCTCGGGGTCGGCAGCCGATCCTTCCAGCACAGAGAAGAACAAACTGGTGAGCAGAACAGAACCACCCTAGATTTTATCACAGTTTGATTAGATTTGATTGTATCAAATGTTCTTTATTTAAGGAATTGCAAAGTGAATCAAAACCTCTTTAAGACGAACTGTAAGACTGACAATAATTCAGTAGAGGGATGGGATGAGTTGTTTCTGTGATGCATTTGTGAAAGCTCAGAAAATTGAGTTTGTTTTTTTATTCTTGAATTGTTAAGTTTTGTATTTGACTTTTTATCTTCTGCAGGATCAAGTGAACCCAAAAGACAAAGAAGCCCCCAAGCCAACCACTGACCTCTCAGAAGATCTGTTCAAAGTTCACGATTTCGATGTTAAGATTGATCTGCAGGTTCCCAACGCAGGTGAGACTTGTATTCCTTTGTGTTGTTTCAGCGCGGGTGTATCAAAACGTCACTTCATCGTATTTTAACGTCTGACTCTGTTTGCCTTCCACAGAGGCGAAGTCGCTGTCGGTGAGCTCCAACGCGCTGCCTGTGAAGGACGGCGCCCCCCGCAGGTCCCTCAACCTGGAGGACTACAAGAAGAGAAGGGGTCTGATCTGATGTGTCCCCCATTCATAAACCACAATGCATGTATAGTGGGCCGCGTAGGAGAGAGTTTATGTGTGTGTGTCTGAGAGAAAGTGACAGAGCGCCTGTGAGTGTGCGTGCGTGTGTGTGTGTAAGTGTAGGTGTGAGATTTACACCTGGAGGACGTGTGTGTGAATGTCGAAACAACAGACTGTTCATCCAAACCCTGAGGAAGTACTGATCCATCGAGACAACATTTTTCTCAAAGAAATCTTGTCCAGATATCGGTTGTTTTTGTTTTTTTTGCATTATCACAGACAAACTCGTGTACTGAGTTGTGTATGTGTGCGTGTGTTTTTTTTAAACGTATTTAACTTCACTCTTTTGGATCTTCTGGATTTTTTTTTCTTTTCCCAAAAGGACAAAAAAAAAAAATTTGTGGATTATTACGCAGAACAAGGACACCGTCTCGGCAGACTTGGCTCTGCTGCGGCATTTTGAACGAACTGGACATTTTACGCAGCCGATCGGCTCACCCACTATGAAATATTGTTGTAAATCTTTTCCCTCCCCAAGTGTGTCGTCTTCATTTGCCTTCGCAGTCCATCCTAAATTCAAACAAGCCTCATGATTTGCAGCAGAGTGATGACGGCGACGTCCTCTGCTGCAGCCATGACGATGGTCCTCAGTGGTATGTGAGCAAAGTTTGGTCCATGTCCGTTGGAGATCTTTCACTTTTTAACATTTTGAAACAACCGAAAGAAAGAGGCTCTTTTTTTAATGTCTGAGCAGGTTATTAAAAGTGTTGCTTTGTTTTTGTTGTCTTTCGGTTGGTTGTTGATGGGGTAAACTCCTCTGTCCTTCACTCCCAGAGCAGATTATTCGTGTTATCAATCATGTCCATAGTCAGTACCTGTATTGATGTGGCATGCCATGTAAATATGCATTTTTGAGTGAGTGCGGAAAAAATAAAGAGGCACTGTTTCATAACTGTTGTGTCAGTGTTTCTGTTTTCTCTGATCGGTTGTTTCTCTGACATAGAGAAAACAAATTGTCACTTCTTATTAGGTGAAGAAATATAATGATTGGTTAATGGATTACATTAGATATTTGTGCTACAATAAAATGACGAAATTAATCAAAAAAAAGATTGGATTTTTGTGGAACACTTAAAGTATATCAACAACCACTGTGGTTCAGTAGAAATCGCAGGCTGATAGTGTTTATCTACTGACAGCTGCTGTCTCGAATAAAGGTCACGTAGTCTGTTTCTGGTTACCTTCGTTTTATTTTATTGAGCAGGTTTAACATGAAACGCGGCAAATTGATTTGGAAAACTGGTTCATTGGATTTTTGATCAGGCTTTCTGTGCGGGCGCTCTGTTGTGGGGTCCTTGCTGGCAGCGCTTCCTGGTCCACGTATTGAGAGGAGAGCAGCTCTGTAAAATCCCCTCTGACAGATAATGCAATTTGTCTGCGCCCGTTCAAACCGTTTCACCCTCTCCTGCTCTGCCGTCAAACCTCGGCGATAACCGGGGGGCCGGAGGAGGTCTGAGCGGACTGACGAGCCGTTTCAGAGCGGTACGTCTCAAAGGTTTCCTCCTAGCAACCAAATTAGCCTGTTAGCTTTAGCACCGATGGACAAACTGTGTTTACACTTGATGACAGACGCTGGTTTACGCAGCAGATTTATTATTTTTAGTCCATATGTGTTAAAACTGAAGTAATACCAGATCAGCATTTATTGTTTATGATTTTTTACTCCGACTGCGACTTGATATTTCTAATTAGCACATGAGCAAGTAGAGAGACTGTTTTCACTGTCAATTTCAGGTGACAGGTTAATTGCACCTGCCACAAACTCCTGAGGTTCGCCTCAATCAAAGCGTATTTTACTTTGCTTTCAAATGTAATGAAACTGTAGTTTTGTGGGCCACACGTCACAATCTTCTGTTGGTGTCTTCTGTTTCTGGCATCAGGATGCAAAATGTCTTGGTTTGCTGACTTAGCTGGGAAGGCGGAAGACTTCCTGAATAAAGTAGACCAAGGTGCTGCGACTGCCCTCAGCCACACCCAGGAGCGAACGTCGTCCTTCTCGTCGTCGCCCTACGAAGAGGAAACCCTCGCCAAAGCTGGGGCACATCACGGCTATTCATCCTCCCACGATGCACCGGGCTACATCACCGCAGCAGCCGGAAACATCAAGAAGTCCAACGCAACCCTCCTGGCTGGGACCGCCAATGTGGCCAGCGCGCCCGCGGGTCCAGGAGGCAACAACGCTCTCAACGCCACCAAACCCTCGTCCACCTTTGTGCGGCCCCGAAAGAGCGAGCAGGACGTGGACGACGACATGCTCTTTGACTTCCTGAACAGCTCGGACCCCCCCAACGGCAGCAGGAGGGACTCGAGGAAGGAACTGGTGAAAGTGGCTGTTCCGGTCGCAGAGGCTCAAAGCTTGACGCCGCCTCCTTCTACCACCCCGCACGTCATCCCCTCAACCCCATCAACGCCGCCCTCGACCCGCGGCGTGTCCAGAGCCTCCAGCATGAGCTCTCTGTCCGCTCACAGCGTCAAAACCTCGGAGGAGAGCTCGGCCAAGGATCCGAGCCAAGGTACGAAACTCTAACTGACACCACGAGAGGGCTAAATTGTGACAGAACACTTGATGAACTATATCATTTTATTTCAGCTCCAAATGTGGTTAAAAAGCGCTTTCCTCCGAAATTCACCTCCAAAATGAGTGATTCTGTGTCTTCTCTCTCATCTGACCACTTCAGACACTCCGGACAGTTCAGACTCGGGCTTGGCTGTTCCTCAGGAGCCGCTCAGGCAGGAGGTGGCTCCGCCCACTGAAGAGCCTCCGAGCCAGGTCCTGTCCAGTCTGCGTCTGGAGAACCAGCTGCTGCGCAGTGAGGTGGCCTCGCTCAACCAGGAGATGGCGTCGGTCATCCAGCGAGCCAAGGACCTGCAGGAAGGTGGGGGCGAAAAGTAGACCCTCACGCCACGCAGCCTCACGTTTCTGCAGCTCTCCCTTTAGGTTTGATTGCTTTCTGTTTCTTCTGAGGCAGAATTGAATCAGGCTCGCCTGCGTGCAGACAGATGGAACTCGGAGCAGTCTCACACCGATCGCACGCTACGAGACCTTCGGTCGCACGTTGATGACCTGACAGAAGCTCTTTCGGCCAAAGACGGTCAACTGGCGGTCCTAAAAGTTCGACTCGATGAAGCCGATCAACTTCTGAAAACACGAAATGCTGCATTAGAGGAAGCCCAGAAGGAAAAGTCGAGGTACAACCTTCTTTACGTTCAACCAAACTTTTTTTTTCCCCACATGTTTTGACTGACATTAAAGTTTCCTGGTTTGATTTCAGGATGCTGCAGGACCACACAGAAGGAAGCAGCATGCACTCGCAAGCTCTTGAAACGATACAGGACAGGCTGCGAGAGGCCGAACTGGCCCTGCGGAGGGAGCGGGACGGCTTCCGGCAGATGCAGGTAATCATGTCGGGGTTCACGGCGAGGCTCAGAGAGGTTATGGGACTTCCTAACCTTCGCTTGTTGTACAGAGCGAGTACGCAGAACGCCTGTCCAAGGTGGAGGCTGAGAGGCAGACGCTGGCCGAGACGGTGACGGCGGCAGAGCGGCGAGCGGCAGAGGAGAAGCTCAGGGTCGACGACCTTCAGCAGCAAGTGAAAAGTACCAAAGCTGCAGCCGAGTCTGCCAAGCTGGAGTTACAAGACTACAAGCACAAAGCTTCACGCATCCTACAAGTGAGAAAATCGCCCCGTTTCATCTGTTCTGTCAGCAAAAGAGCTTCAGTTCAGTCACACGTTACTTCCTCTGAATGATTGTGGTGTTACTTTCAAATGAAAGTCGTGACTCCCTCATTTCTGCCGAAATAATGTTCGTACTTCCACTGAAGCACTGATGTTGTTCAGCTCGTATGTTGCCTCTGAACTCCTCAGTCCAAAGAGAAGTTGATCAGCAGTCTGAAGGAGGGATCGGGCCTGGACTCTCCGGGCGGCGGCGGGACGATGGCGTTCGAGCTGGAGGAGCTGCGTCACGAAAAAGAGATGCAGAAGGAAGAGATCCAAAAACTGCAAGTGCAAGTGGGAACCATGCGAACTGAAATACAGGTGAGAAGGTGCAGACCTGAACTTTCAGTGATGAAGTTGTTTTATCCCGTTAAATGACTGCACAGATCTCTGTGGTCAAGTTGTGAAAATGGCGACTTCGTTTTACTGACAGGATCTGGAGAATCAGTCGCTGGCGGAGGCTGAAACATGGCGGGAGCAGCAGCTGCAGCTCCAGGAGCAGCAAGCTTTACAGAACAGAGCCAAGCAGGAGGTGGAGGCAGAAGTGGAGCGCTACAAACAGGTTCGACAGGCTCATCACACCTTCCAAATGATTTACAGTGAAATGTGTTGATCTTCTGACAAGGTGGTTTGTGTGTGTATCTGTAGGAGTTGCAGTACATGGAGGAAGAGCAAAATAGAGCCAAAAACATGTTACAGAGCCGAATGAAAGACAGAGAGGATGAAATCCAGAAACTCAGGAACCAGGTTCGTCACACGGTGGAAATAAACTTTCCGTATCAACGCTGTTTCTTGAGAATATTGTAAGAACATCCCTGTTTGTCTTCCTTCAGTTGACCAACAAGACTCTCAGCAGCAGCAGCGAAACGGAGCTGGAGAATCGCCTCCACCAGCTGACGGAGACGCTGATCCAGAAGCAGACCATGCTGGAGGCTCTGGGGACGGAGAAGAGCTCGCTGGTCTTCCAGCTGGAGCGTCTGGAGCAGCAGCTGAAGAGCGCTCAGGGAGGACAGAGCGGCGGGCCGGCCATCAACATGAGCGGCCTGGAGGGGCCAGGTGTGTGTGAGGGTGGGGGCCGCGATTCTCGCTCCAGAGTTTCACCGTTCACATCGATCCCAGTACTCCAGTTTGGGGTGAAAGAAGTTTCGACATGCTTGATTATTTTGGGTTTTTTTTGGCCAGAATTTTAAGTTTCTGTTTGTTTTTTGCACTGCGATAAATCCAATGTACATTTTTTCCTATTTTATGACAGGAGCTCGACAAAGAAACACACCTGTGCTGTTTAGTGACCAGGACGCTCCAGGAGTGTACGGGAAAGTACGTAAAGCAGCAAGCACGATCGACCGCTTCAGGTAGATGTTTATTTTGTTGTTTCTTTTTCTTTTTAACCTTTTCTTGCAACGCTCACATTGAAGTACATTCATGAAACAAAAAATTTTATATGTTACAGCATAAGACTGGGAATCTTCTTGAGGCGTTACCCGATGGCCAGAGTGTTTGTTATCGTGTACATGGTGAGTGTTTATCAAAGAAATGCTGTAAGTTCACCTCTGAGCATTGATTGGTTGATGTCATGTTAATGATTTTCTGTCGTTTGCTTCTTGTTTTCCAGGCAGTACTGCACCTCTGGGTCATGATCGTTCTTCTGACGTACTCACCAGAAATGCACGGTCACCCCGATGGAAGATAGGCTCGGATGTTTTGCGGTTGTGTGTTGAACGGTGTATTTTTTAAATGGCCTTCAGTGTGAAGAAGCTGCTGGACTTTGGGCTCTGGGACCTCACTCTCCCTGATTTGCACAGATATGCTACAAGTTGAAGACATGTCCTTTAATTTCCTTTTGTTTTGTCTCGGTCTGAAAACGAAAAGGAGACGGCTGTATTGAGTGTTCAGATATGGGCGGAGTGAAATGTTGTACTGAGGGTCTCTCGAATCAAAATGAATTTAATCTGATTCTTCTCTTCTCCTGCTTTCAGACCTCTGAGAGATACTGTATTTAACACTATGTAAAAATGATAAATCTTTTAATAAAGAAGCTAGGAGGAACACCACAGACTGGCACTTTGTGAAAAAAGAGACACATATACATCCCAAACTTTTTAGAAAGATCAACCCTTGACAAAAAAATTGTTAGTCACAGATGTCAAAGCAAAGCAAATCAGCTTTATTTATATATATCAGCGTTTAGACAAAGCAGCTCAATGTGCATTAGAAAGAAATGAAAAATTTGATTAAAAAAGAATAAAATATTGATTATTACAATAAGGAAAACTTACAATAAAAGAAAGCAAATATTTTTTTTTAAATGGTATTTTAGCTCAAAAGTGTTCTCAATTTGGACTTACCTGCGTGTAAAATTTAATGCCATTAATGTGTATATTTTTACAGTTTTATACACACATATAAACACATACAACAAACAGAAATACTTTTTTGCTTGATTTAAAAACTGAAAGTCTTTAGGCGGTTCTTGACTCTCCGTCGGTCCCTGAACGCACCGCGGAGTTGTTGGTCCTCCAGCATCCCACAATGCACCGCGGCCGGGCTCCTTGTCCACGTCAAAGCTGACAGCCGCAGCCGAGCCGATAATGGCTGCAGTCGAGGTGGCACTTCCAGGACGCCGTGGAGTTGGGACTGGTCGGAACTAGAGCTCCCGCTGACCGCCGAGGACGCCGACTCCTCCGTGAAGCCGCGGCCCGGCGTGTCCGCGGTCCTCCGCCGGTGTGACGCCGCCTCCGTCTCTCGTTAGAACGGATTCCTCCGGCGGCTGTTAGCCGGTTGCTGTGGTTGCTAAATGAGCGTCTGTCAGCCAGGGAGCCGAGTTTGTTCTGGATTTATAAAAGTGGATTTTAACAGATAACGTCCTCCGCGAGGTTCTCCGGCAGCAGCGGAGCTCCATGACCGGGCTGAGTGGCTCCTCTGTGGCGTGAAAAGCTCGGCTAGCTCGCCCCTCTTCAGCCCCTCCCGGGCCGGCTTTGTGTTGTTGTTTGGTTCCGCTCGCCCCTCCAAGATGTCATCGTGGCTGGGAGGACTGGGCTCCGGCCTGGGACAGTCTCTGGGGCAGGTCGGAGGGAGCCTGTCCACCTTCACCGGCCAGATCTCAAACTTTACCAAAGACATGCTGCTGGAAGGAGTGGAGGAGGTCGGAGGTCAGTGTGTTTTGGTGATTTCCTCCCCCTCAGGTGTCAACATATGCCGGTGTTTATCACACCTGAGTCCAGGTTCAAACTGTACGCCTGCACTCGTTGTCTATTTTCTGCTTTGCTCGCACCTGCAGCTCTTCCTCCTCCTCATCAAATCCTGCAGAGTAAATCCCTCTTGTCTTGTTCTCAAACTTTTCATGAAGTTTTTTACCTTGACAAAAAGTTTGTAAAGTGTTTTGAAGTAAAGCAACCGAAAAGAGCAGAAACAACAATCATGCATCAACAATGTTTAATTAATAAAAAAGTGAGAACTACGTTTTTTCATTAAGCATTGTGAATTATTATTCAAATCACCCAAAATCGATTACTTTGCAGTATTACACAAACATTCAGCTTGATAAGGAAAAACAGAAGAAGTCTATACACTGTATTGGCCTTTATTATTCATATTGCTACTGTTATTATTTTGATGGACTCATAAAATCTCATTGTCTTTCAAACCTAACGAAGCGTTAACCCCCTAATGTCACAGTTAAAACTTTCTGTTTATGTGCTTGTTGGTAAATCGGATGAACTTTACATGATCACAAAAGTATCATCGGTCCAAAGCAAACAGCCGATGAGCGATAAAGCATCGACTCGAGGGGAACTTTGGCCACAGGTTTCCAACTCACAGCGCCCGTCAAAACTCAGAAGTGTGACTCTTTTATCACCGCGGGACGTTCGCTTGTGTCCAATCTTTGATAATGAAGTCAGGAGGTTTCCTGGAACGGTCCGTGTGGCAGTTAAGAGACCGAGCGTGTTCGCTGAGCTTTGTTCAGCTGTCTGGTCGCATAACTTACAAGATGTCTGAGACGGTGGCCTGCTCAGCCAAGCCAGTGCTGGTGTGTGTGTGTGTTCGTGTGTGTGTGTCATGTGATCTGAGTTGCCCAGAGCTGTGTGTCGGTGATAGAGAGGCTGGCTGGTATGACACGAATGTACACATGCTTCACTGTGGGACGACGCACCACAACATTCCTGATATCCAGTTTCGTTGCTGTGTGTTCAAAACAAAATCAACTGTGAGGGTGTTTTTGTTTGTTTTTTTGACTGTTCAGTCTTTATCCTGAATCTTCACCGTGTGTCATTTTTCCCTCCTGGCTGCTCTCCTACATGTGAACACAGATGCTGCCACGGAGCTGCAGGTGTCCAATTCCAAGTTGGCTGATATCGAGTCTGCGTTTGCCACTCAGAAATTTGAGGTCAGGCTCTCAGTCTTTCTGTGAAGCTCCGAACATGCGAGTTCAATCAGATTTATGTTGTTTTTTTCCTTTCCAGAACTTTAGTTTTGAGTATGATTGGTTTTCATTTAAGCTCCATCTTTTAATCTACAATTCTCAAACAAAAAAAAGCAAAAAGTTTGACATTTTGGTTGTTTCGAATGACTGACTTGTGTGTCTGTGACAACTTTCTTCGTTGCAGTACGACAGGTTGAGGAAGATTCATGCAGAGCTGGAAGAGAAGCTGGAGGCATCGGAGATCCAGATCAAGCGTCAGTCCGCAGAGTACCGGAATGTCCTGCAGCAGAAAGATGTAAACACTCGTCTCGTTTTGTTCACGTTTAATTCGTCCGTCGCGTCTCCAAACCGAGAACTTCCTAAAAGGTCTCGGTTAATCTGCGCCGACCTCACAGTGAGAAGGTGCAGGGTTGGCGCCCTGCTGGGGCCTTTCAGTGCAGAGTTTGCGTGACGTCCCTCTGCGTGGGCGGGGCTTTTATCGGTTCCCCTCCCGCCCGCTGTTGGTTTGAACCCTCCTGCGCCTCCTCAGGTGGAGATCAGCCACCTGAAGGCGCGGCAGAGCGGCCTGCAGGAGGAGGTCCAGAAGCTGCAGCGCTCGGCCCAGTCCGCCTCCGCCGGCCCGGCGCTGCTCCCCGTCACCACCGCCTCCTCCACCGCCACCACCTCCGCTTCCGTCGCCTCCTTCCTCTCGCGCCCCTCGGGGTCGCAGCAGGGTTTCCACGGAGACGAGGCCGACTTCGGCGACGTCATCTGGTCGCAGCAGGAGATCAACCGGCTGTCCACTGAGGTGCTGCGTCTGGAGGCGGAGGTGGCTCACTGGAGGAGGATGTCGCAGGTAGATCCAGCATGAGAAGCTTGATTGAAGTGGGAACTCCTCAGCTTCATATCACTCTTTACAACTTGTTTGTTTGTATTTTTTTGCAGGCAGCAACAGCAGGAAGTAGTAACGGTGACCAGGGCGAGATTTTAAAACTTCAGCAGACCATCAAGGTACCTGGAATAGTTTCTTATCATGCGTTATCCCCAAATACTTCTACTCAGAGACGGTAAACCTGATTCTCATGGAACAGGAGCTACGAGATGAGATGAGCCGCGAGGAGGACGTGCACCAGCACGAGCTGGCCGCTCTGCAGGACGCTCAGCGGCAGAAGATGGCCGACGTGACCCGGCGGCACAGGGAGGAGCTGGCGGAGTACGAGGAGAGGATCGAGGAGCTGGAGGAGCAGATCCAGAGCGGTCGGTTTCACTTTGGCTGTAATCCGAATTGTAGGACGCGAGGTTCCACTTCGACTGTTTCTGAACAAATATGAATAAGTGAGAGGTCAAATCCAAAAGGTGCCTCGCACAGTCGAATCTGATCGGATCAGGTTTTGTTGAAGTTACCGAGAGCTGAGAGCCGTCTCTCCGTCAGGTGGTGGATCTCCGCCCGACGCCTCCAAGCTGCCCGATCTCCAGGAAACCGTCCGGAGCCTGCAGGACGCGGCCGAGCGGCGGGAGGCGCAGCTCTCCGAGCTGTCCGCCGCCCTGGAGGAGGCGCAGCAGGAGCGGGCGTCGCTGCAGCTGGAGCGGGACGAAGCGCAGGGCGAGAACGCCGAGCTGCTGCAGAACTACACGCGGCTGCAGAGCTCGGTGACGGAGCTCCAGACGCGCGTGCAGGAGCAGGAGGGGAAGGCTCTGCAGAAAGCTCAGCTCGACCACGAGATCCAGATGTTGAGAAACAACCTCACAGGTACACTGACCTGAACACATCTGGCATGAGGCTACTGGAAACTCTTGGTTATTCTTTGAGATCTAAAGAATATTAACTTCCTGATATTTTCTCTTTGTAGTGGCAGAAAAAGAAATAGAGAGACTGAAAAGTCTGGTAAGGACAAACACAAACAACCATCCATGCGGTCGTTCTCTACAAATGTTTATTTCAGTGTTTTCTTAAGCTTATTGACTCTTAACTTCAGGCAGAACCGGAGGAAGAAGTGGAGCATGCAGACATTTTGGAGCTCAACACTATTATTGGGACTCTACGCCAAGAGAAGGAGGTTTTAGAGCAGGAAAAGGTTTGTTTTCATGCTGCTAAAGAACTTTATCACTTTTCTTCCCACACTGTCTGTAAAATCCTGGTTAATGATGTTATTGTTAGATTGAAGGTGTTTTCGAAGGCTATCTGCTAAATCTTTGCTTCTCTGCACATTTTAACACGTCGTTATCAGAAGAAAATAGCAATACATAGCCAAAATATAACACAGTTACGTATTGTTTTTCAAGTCTGAAAGCTCTTTATTGATTATTTGTTGAGTTTCATACTTTTGGTGATAACTGAGAAGTTAATCTTGTTTTTTGGCGGTTTTCTGATCACAGCTTGATCTGGAGCAGAAACTGTCAGCAGCACAAGAGAAAACGGACCGAGATCGCGGAGCTGAATCCGGTGAGGAGGAGGAGGAGGAGGTGGAGGATCTGAAGGTGGAGCTGGAGAGGAAAGAAAAAGCTCTGAAAGCTGCTGTGGAGGAACGAGACACGCTGATGTCCGAGCTAGAAGAACTGGACCAGCAAAACCAGGAAGCAACACAGGTCAGGCTTTTTCTTTCAAAACACCCTTTTTAATTTCACAATGACATCTGTGTCACGTTGTAAACTTTAATCCTCCTTGTTTCTCATAGCACATGATCTCCGTGAAGGAGCAGCTCTCAGGTCAGCTGAAGGAATCCGAAGCGGAGCTGACGAGAGTGACGGCGGAGCTCAATGCGACCAAGGAGCAGAAAAAGCAGGTGGAAGACGAGCTGGAGACCCAGAAGGAGAAGACGAGCCAGAGCGCGTTCACCCTGAACGACCTGCACATGAGCAAGCAGCAGCTGGAACGCACAACGAAGGAGCTGAAAGACAAGCTGAGCCACGCGCAGGAGCAGAGCCGGGACGCACGGCGAGAAGCTGCCGAGCTGAAGAAGAGCCTGCAGGAGAGAGACGAGCAGCTGTCTGCTGCTGCTGCACGGCAGGACGGAGGAGGACAGGGAGCAGCTGGAGCACAGGGAGCTCCGGAGGAGCTGGCAAGGAAGGAGAAGGAGCTGTCAGAGGCCAGGAGAGAGCTGGACGAGATGAGGAACTCTCACGAAAAGGCGGCAGCCGAAAACTACGACTTGAAGATGGAGAACAGGAAGTGGCAGGCGGAGAGCGAGCAAACTCTGGGAACAGTCGAAGATCTCAACAAGCAGCTGAAGGAAAACCAGGCGGCCCAGAACAGGACGACGAGGGAGAAGGACACTCGCATCGAGGCGCTGAAGCTGGAGAAGAACCAGCTGGAGGCGGAGCTGACGCAGGCCGAGAGGACGCTGGCGGAGCAGGTGAAGCAGTACCAGCACACCATCGAGGAGCTGAGCCGGGCCCGCTCCATGGACGCCTCGGCGCTGCAGACCGAGCACGAGCGCGCCATCAGACTGAACCAGGAGAAGGACACGGAGATCGCCCAGCTGAGGAGGGACCTGGAGCAGCAGGCCTCGGACCACAGGGACACCAACGAGATGCTCGCCATCACCGTCGCCGGGCAGAAGCAGCTGACGGATCTGCTGCAAGAGAAGGACGTCTTCGCGGAGACGCTGAAACAGAACGCGGCTGATTTACAGAAGGAGATGGAAAGCAGCATGTCGGTTATGAGCAAGGAGGCCGAAACGCTGAAGCAGGCGATGGAGGAGAAGGACAAACAGCTGGGAGGCATGAAGGAGGAGAACAGCCACCTGAAAGAGGAGATCGATCGTCTCAGGGACCAGCAGAGCCGACCTCAGCAGCTGGCCGAGCCCAGGACGCTGGACATCATCACGGAGCTGGAGACGGAGATCACCCAGCTCAAGTCCTCCAAGAACCACCTGGAGGAGGAGGTGCAGGCTGTGAGGAGGAGCGTGGAGGAGCAGCAGGCCTCCCTCCTCCTGTCCCAGCAGTCTCTGCAGGCGCAGCAGACCGAGCTGGAGCAGGCTCACGCCCGCAACCAGCAGACCACGCTCAACTACGACCGGCTCATCCACGCCAGAGACGAGCAGATCGCGCAGCTCCAGCAGACGGTGGATCAGCTGAGCGAGAGCCGGGACTCTCCGCCCGTGCAGGGAGTCGTCATCCTGCAGGAGGAGAAGACGCAGTCTCTCAACCAGGACAGCGGGAACGAGAAACACGACCTGTCCAAGGTGGAAATAGACAAACTGGTGAAGGGCATCAAGGAGAAGGAGACGGAGATCAGCCAGCTGAACGAGAAGAACCTCTCGCTCGCCAAGCAGCTGGACCAGCTGGTGGTGTCGCGCGACGAAGTGGGCAAACTCTCCCAGATGATCCTGCAGAAGGACCTGGAGATCCAGGCGCTTCACGCCAGAGTGTCCATGGGGGGCGGCCACAACCAGGACGTGCTGTTCCTGCAGCAGCAGCTGCAGGCGTACGCCGTGGAGAGGGAGCAAGTGCTCGCCGTGCTCAACGAGAAGACCCGGGAGAACAGCCAGCTGCGCTCCGACTACCACCGGCTCATGGACATCATGGCGGGGAAGGAGGCGGCCCTGCTGAAGCTGCAGCAGGAGAACCAGCGTCTCTCCAACATGAGCGACCCCTCGGGCAGCCACGACATGTTCAAGGAGACCATCCAGAACCTGTCCAGGATCATCCGGGAGAAGGACATCGAGATCGACGCGCTGACCCAGAAGTGCCAGACGCTGGTGACGGTGCTGCAGTCGTCGGGAGGGGAGGCCGGCGCCGGCTCGGGGGGCGTCAGCAGCAACCAGTTCGAGGAGCTGCTGCAGGAGAGGGACACGCTGAAGCAGCAGGTGAAGAAGATGGAGGAGTGGAAGCAGCAGGTGATCACCACGGTGAAGAACATGCAGCACGAGTCGGCGCAGCTGCAGGAGGAGCTGATCAAGCTGCAGGGCCAGGTGTCGGCCGACAGCGACTGCAGCTCCAAGCTGTCGGTGGACTACTCACGGCTGATCCAGAGCTACGAGCAGAAGGAGAGGAGGCTGGGCAGTCTGAGCCAGGAGCTGGCGCAGGTCCAGCAGACCATCACGCAGCTCAGCACCACCAAGGACGTCCTGCTGGGCAAACTGGACAGCGTGGCGCAGGCTCCCGACGGCGCCGCCGAGGCTCCGAGCCAGCAGGCTCCGGCTCCGACGCTCAGCGAGCGACCGCAGGAGGAACTGGAACGCGCGCGAGCGCAGCTGGCCGAGAAGGAGCAGGTGATCAGGACGCTGCAGGAGAACAACCACCGGCTCTCCAACTCGGCGTCGGCCTCGGAGAGCGAGCAGAAGAGCCAGGCGGAGGAGACGCGGCAGGTGAAGGAGCGTCTGGACGCACTGCACCGGTCGGTGCGGGAGAAGGACCTGCTGATCAAATCCAAAGGAGACCAGCTGCTGCAGGTGAGCGAGAGCCTGCGCAACCGCGAGAGCGACAACGAGGTGCTGAAGCAGGCCGTGACCAACCTGAAGGAGCGCGCGCTCATCCTGGAGATGGACGCCAAGCAGCTGAAGGAGGAGAACGAGCAGGTGGCCGCTCGCTCCCGCGAGAAAGAGTCCGAGTTCCGAGCGCTGCAGGAGACCAACATGCAGGTTTCCCTCCTGCTGAGGGAGAAGGAGTTCGAACTGAGCGCCGTCAGCGAGAAGGCCGCCACCGTGGAGAGGATGCTCAAAGACAAAGAGCAGGTGACGCCCGACGCCGCTCTGAGCCGACTTTCTTTCATTTCTTCTTCCGTCCTCCGGTAAACGAGTCGTCTCTTCCTCTGTTTTGTCGTTTGCGCCTCGCAGGGTAAAAACGGCGAGCTGAATCAGCTCCTGAATGAGATGAAGTCCATGCAGGAGAAGGCGGTGATGTTCCAGCAGGAGAGGGATCAGGTGATGATGGCGCTCAAGCAGAAACAGATGGAGACCACGGCCGTACAGGCGGAGGTAAAGAGACTGTTGGTCAATGTTTAACCACTGAATGAACCACAAACCTGTGAATGTTCAGGACTTATTCACTCTTATACACTAAAGTTATTGAATTTAGTGTGAGGACAATTTTATTTTCACCATTTTTCCTCTTAATCTGTAAATAAAATCATTTTCAGCAGTTATTTGTTTATAAAAGTTGAAAAAGCCTCAATATTAAAGAAAATGACTAAATTTTTAATAGTTTTAAAAACATTTTTTTGCTTATTTTTTTCCATTAAATTGTTTAATTCAAATTAATTATTTCTATTTTTTCTGAACTAACTTAATTTTTCTTTGTAGTGAATGTGCATATTTGCATTATTGAGCTTGAATGTGAACGGAGACGCACGGATGACGTCGTCTCTGTCGTCTCCCAGTTGCAGCACGTCCGAGACAAAGAGCAGCGTCTGAAGCTGGAGCTGGAGCGGCTGCGTAACCACCTGCTGGAGATCGAAGACTCGTACACCAGAGAAGCCCTCGCCGCCGAGGACCGGGAGGCGGAGCTGCGCCGCAGGGTGGCGCTGCTGGACGACAAGCTGGCCACGTCCTCCAGCGCCGTGGAGAGCGCCAGGTAAGACGTCCGCCGGCGAAGTCGCTTTATCGTCATCCAGATCCGGAAACTCCTGTTGAATGTTTTTATTGGTTGTTGTTTTTTTGAGATTAATTTCTCATTGTGTGTTTTCACGCCATCCGCTCGGCAGCCAACAGGCCAGCATGCAGGTGGAGTCGCTGCAGGAGCAGCTGAGCGGCGTGGTGAGGCAGAGGGACGAGGCGCTGCTGCAGCTCCGAACATCTCAGGAACAAGTCAACCAGTATGCAGTGTCACTCTCCAACCTGCAGATGGTGCTAGAGCAGTTCCAGCAAGGCAAGTGGGCAGATTTTATCAGTGAACGTTTCGGATGCAGAAATACGTGTGAAGCACATCCTTTTTTATTTAAATTTAGAGCAATATTCATCTTTATAAGTTTCAGTTTTCCTAAAATCTCACCAAATAATCAC
>JAUESE010000057.1:14012591-14023791 GCA_032274725.1 Malacoctenus triangulatus
GCAGCCGTGTAAGTGTGAAGAGATCGAGCAGCGTTGATGAAACATCTGACTAACTTTCTCCTATTTAACCCCGGCTTACCGTGATTATCAGTGTTGTCCCTTAACACCAGTGTGTCCTGTATTGAGCAGTTGATATAATTAACTCACTTCCAGGAGGAAACCTCATGGCTAGGAAGACTTCCTGACTTGAAGCAGCCACTTTCCTCAAGGCAATGATTCGTGGTTGTATGTGAGCATATCTGAAACAGGGAATCTGACGCATTCTTTCACTCACCGTCATGTGGTGATAAACTGTTCATATTCATGCACTTCTTTTGGCGATGTTTTTCACGTGCGTCGCATCCGACCACACAGTTGAATCCTCTCTTTCCGTTGGGCTCCTGCAGAAATTGGAGGAGGAAAAAGGCAAGAAAGAGAAGGAGCGTCTGGAGCTGGAGCGAGAGAGGAGGGAGCGCGACAAGGAGCGGGAGCGCGAGAGGGAGCGCCGGGACCGCGAGAAGGAGAAGGAGCGCGAGCGGGAGAGGGACAAGGAGCGGGAGCGCGACCGGGACCGGGACCGCGAGCGGGAGAGGGAGCGCGACCGCGAGCGGACGAAGGAGCGCGAGCGGGAGAGGGAGCGCGAGAGGAGCCGGGACGCCAGCGAGGACCGCAGCCGCTCCAGGTCGGTGGGACGCCGGGGGTCTGCACACGCACAGCAGCCGCCGGGATCAGTGTGAGGAACGCAGATTTAGATGCGGTGAAAAGGACTTTTGACCTAAAACCTTTGCAGCCTCATGAACCGACTGTTCTGACCAGCAGAGCTGCAACAGTCACCTGAATAACTTCCTGATGTGCAGAAAGAAAAACTAGTTTTACAGCCTCTTTTTTTTGCTGTGAGCTGAAATTGGCCAGAAATTCATATTCCAGCTTTGTGAAGAAACACATTTTTTTTATTTCTTCATCAACTGACGATCTTTTGGTTGTTAGGGAAGTGGTGATTTTTTTTCTTTGCGTGCCAGGTTCTGTGACCTACAGGTCAACATATTTCTGATATTTACTAAAACCAACAGCTCATCGATCAGCTGAGAAAATGGTCCACATGTGGATCAATGGTGAATATAATCAATATCAATCATAGAGAAAAGCCCAGCAGGGGTCCAGAATACATCTACTCAGAGGTCATGACAACTAGTTTCTTCATGTGATTAGATAAAATAATAGTGAATGAAAATCTCTCATTAAACATGAACAAATTCAGGAGTCAGAGAGCTCAAATCTCCCTCTAAACCTTTCCTGCTTTAACCTCTTGCATGCCGGACTCTCTTAAAGGGCCACATACGTTTATAACAATCCACAGAAATGTTGTTTTTCACAGGACCTCCACCAAAGCTTACAATAAATTCACCTGCGGTTCTGTTTTGTGCAGAGAGCGAACCAGAGAAGAGAAAAAGCGAGACCGTGAGGAGGATGAGGAGGAGCTTTACGAGCGGAGGAGACTGGAGCGAAGGCTGAGAGACAAAGAGGCGGCTTACCAAGAGGTATGCACGCGCCCGCTCTCCTGTCCTTTTATCTGTCATGTCCTGATGCATCCAGGAAGTTGAAGAAATGAGTTGAACTTGTTTTCGGTCTTTTTAAAGCGGCTGAAAAACTGGGAGATCCGAGAGAGGAAGAAATCCCGCGACTACAGCAAAGATACAGAGCGCGAGGACGAGCGTCGTCGCGAAACGGTGAAGCAAACTCATTCAGAACCACGAGAAGTTTGAGCAGTCGTGATGTCAAAGATGTGAAAAATAATGCTCTTTATTGCTGTTCCTGAATCAGATGAAGGAAGCCAAAAGATTGAAAGAGTTCCTTGAAGATTACGACGACGACCGGGACGACCCAAAGTACTACAGGTGGCTGTCACACAGAGACCTGCGAGACGCAAACTGTCATGGTGGTCAGCGCTCACCCACTGCGTGCTCGTCCTTTAGGGGCAGCGCTCTGCAGAAGCGACTCCGCGACCGGGAAAAGGAGACGGAGCTGGACGAGCGAGACCGGAAGAGGGAGAAGGAGGAGCTGGAGGAGATCAGGCAGAGACTCCTGGCTGAGGGTCACCCCGACCCCGACGCCGAGCTGCAGAGGGTGAGTCACAGCGCCCACGCCGTCTTCACTTAGTCACGGCAGGACTTTGAATACCGAAAACAGAATGCAAAACAAGTCAGACGTGTAGTGGACATGAGGTTTCCTGTGGTCATCGTTGGTGTCCGGTGTGTAAACGTCCAGATGGAGGAAGAGGCAGAGCGCAGGCGGCAGCCGCCTCTCAAACTGGAGCCGGAGGAGGACGTGGTGAAGGAGAAGTCTCACAGGGATCGCGATCGAGAAAGGGAGCGCGATCGGGACCGGGACCGCGATCGGGAACGTGACCGGGAACGCGACCGCGATCGCGAGAAGAGGAGTTCGGGTCGGCCGGTGGAGCCGGCGCCTCGAGTCCCCCAGCAGCAGCAGCAGCAGCAGCAGCTCCCGCAGCAGCAGCAGCAGCAGCCACCGCAGCAGCAGCAGCAGCAGCAGTTGCAGCAGCATTCGGACGACGACGTGGAAGAAGCGGAGGAGGACGACTACCGCGACGGCGAGGACTCCCAGGAGGCGAAGCCGCAGCTGAAGCCCGCCATGCGACCGATCACCACAGCCCCCTCGGTGTCCTCGGCCAGCGGGAACGCCACCCCCAACACGCCCATCAACGAATCTCCCTGCGGCATCATCATTCCCGGCGAGAACACGCCCGAGGTCCAACCTCAGGAGGAGCACCGGCCCAAGATCGGCCTCAGCCTCAAATTAGGTGAGTACCAGAAATACTGCATCATATTTAGCCACAGAAATGCGAATTTTGGATCAGCTGATGACCGAATCACTTCCAAAATGTATTAAGTTGTTCTTTATAACACCCTTCACACATCCATCAATAAGTGTTTGAGTTTTTCTGTTTTAATAAGCTGGTGTTTATTGTCCTTTCTTGACTCCAGGTGCCACCAACAGTCCCAGTCAGCTCACAGTAGGAAAGCGCAAGAAGCTGGCGAACGTGGAGAGCGTCTTCAACAAGTTCGACGACGAAGAAGCCGACGAGCAGCCGCGCAAGCGCAAGCTGGTCCCTCTGGACTACGGCGACGACGACAAGAGCCTGGGGCTGGACGGGGCCGAGATATCGGGGGCCAAAGGCAGCATCAACACCGAGGAGAAGCGCAAGCACATCAAGAGCCTTATCGAGAAGATCCCCACCGCCCGGCCCGAGCTCTTCTCCTACCCGCTGGACTGGACCATGGTGGACTCGGTGAGAACCTGCCGCGATGCATTCACCGCACCGTCGATGGCGAGCGGGTGAGAACGAAGCCGTTCATCGCTCTGCTTTCTTTCTGTCCAGACTCTGATGGACCGCCGCATCAGACCTTGGATCAATAAGAAGATCATCGAGTACATTGGCGAGGAGGAGCCCACTCTGGTGGATTTTGTCTGTTCCAAGGTCAGTTGTTCCCCGGCGCCGTCCTCACTGTCTGTCATCTTTACAAAGTGTTACAGTTGAATTAAGTCCCCCTGAAACAAGACAAAAAAGAGTTCCACCCTCCTCTTTAAAGATTCTTATCACTACGATATTACAGTGGTCATGTCTTTACCATTAAAGCTCCTCTCCTCCTTTCTCCCAGGTGATGGCACACAGCACTCCTCAGGGTATCCTTGACGATGTTGCAATGGTAAGTTTAAACTGATTTAACTGAGTGGTTAAAAGTAAGCTCTTTATCCGCTGCTACAGCCGGGATCTGTCTTGCAAATTGTTATTGATTCAGTAAACTTTATACAGTAGTTTGTCCCAAACTCTGTGCAATAAAGCACTAAGCTACCTTTGCTTGTTTGCAGGTTCTGGATGAAGAAGCAGAGGTCTTCATAGTTAAAATGTGGAGGTTGTTAATATATGAAACAGAAGCCAAGAAAATCGGACTAGCGAAGTGAACACCTCGTGTCTCTGACTGATTCATCACGCTGGTCTCGGATTGCTTTTTTTTTCCCTGGTCCAGCTGACGGTAAACGTGCCCGTACGCCCTCCATTCCATCAGCAAGGAGCTGCTGCCTTGTTAGGTTGTGTGTGTGTGTGTGAGTGTGAGTGTGTGTTTGTGAGAGGATGAAAAAAGAAGGTTTACACAAACATGCTGCATGATGAAACTTGGGTTGTATTTTTCTCTGTTGTCACACATCTGTTCTCCGGTCTGTTGGACACACTCTGCTTTGATTTAATGGTATCGTGAGGAGCTCAAGCTCCGCCGAGTGAACTAATAAATAAATATGCTTTTTTTTTAGAAAACATGTCTTGTGCCTTGTATTCTTTTCTTTTGATAGCACAAATTACTATGAAATCTTAAAGCTCTAGCAAAATTGTGATCAGTGTCAGATCTGAAAAAGTGAAGAATCCATCTTGGTGTCGATGTAATGTACACGAAATGTGATAGAGAGAAAAGAAATGATGAAAAAGGGGAATTTACACTTCAAACAAAAAGAAACTATTAATTCAATAATTTTTTTGCTGAACTTGACAATCTAAAACAACTTTATTGTGAGTTAGCTTTTCAAAACACAGATTTTTTTTGGAAACTTCACAATAATACTGAGAGTTTAACTGTGCGGTTAAATTTTGCGGTTAAAAACAAACTCATCAGCTCGACTTTGTTTTATCACTAAAAGTTCAAAATTCATTGTTTTTTGCGGAGGTAAAAAGAACTTAGTCTACATACTTTTGTGAACTAAAAAAGTATGTTTTTTTTTTTTTAAATGACGTTTTTTTTTCTTGTCGTTACGTAAAGGTAAACACGGTGTCTTCCTCCAGCGCGCCTCAGACGTGGCAGGTTTGCGTCGGCAGGTTGAGCGGTGACCTCTGAACCGGAAGTGCTTCTGCCCGCATCAAACAAGAGGATGTGCAGTTAGCCTTCCTCTTTAGCAGCTCTTCAGGTCGGGAAGTTGCAATTTAACGTTTCCCGGTGAGGAGAATCCGACAGGAACGATGTCGGATGTCAGCTACTTTCGCTGGAAAGTCGACGCGACGCGGTTCTTGATTCACGAGGACTGAGAGCGGAGATAATTACCGGAGCTAGTTAGCTTAGCTTTGCTATCGAGGCCAGCGGCTGTTAACGCGGATGTTTGGTAGCAAACTGAGGTGCTAACTTTTGAGTATTTTAAACTGTCATTCTCGGTTTGACACCTGTTCTTCAGGGAATGATATTAGACCCGCTAAACACGATTAAAAGTCCGCGTTCAAGCCGCAGAAAGTGTTGTTTGATTTAGCTCAGCCGCCAATTAGCCGAGGAGGAAAAGTGCAGTCATGGACGATTTTAGCTCGATCAGCCTGTTGTCTGTGGCTATGCTGGTGGGATGTTATGTGGCCGGGACCATCCCTCTGGCTGTCAACTTCTCGGAGGTAAGTTGGGACGCCATGCAGGCTCCTGATGTCGGTGCATGCTGGGACTGTTTTGGGGGCTGTCGTGTTGAGGCTGTGTCTGCTTGTGCGGTCCTCCAGGAGAAGCTGAAGCTGGTCACGGTGCTGGGCGCGGGGCTGCTCTGCGGGACCGCGCTGGCCGTCATCATTCCTGAAGGAGTTCACGCACTTTATGAAGAGATCCTTGAAGGTATTCACTGTGAGGAGAGCTGCTGACAGCTGGTAACCAGTCAGTAGATAGTAGAGGTGGTAGCGGCTGTTTGTTTTGTTTGTCTTCTTTATTTTAAGCGTCACTGCTTCAGATTACATCATTGGAGACAATGACTGTTCCGTACATAACATCTGCCCTTTGCACGTCAAATAGATGGCATCTAAACTTGTTTGGACAGTTTGGATCTTGTTCAAACAGGCCAAAGTTCAGCTCGTAAAGAAACGCAAGAATCTGACACCAATTTGTTCTAAAAGCTTGTTCTTTCCAGATACTTTTAGTTTACATTTCACTCTGGTGACTAATCGTGTCCTGCCGCGTCTCCCTGCAGCCGGACACCACGGTCCCGACCAGGCCGGCGTCGTGGAGGTGTCCGAGAAGAAGGCCGAGGTGGAGGCGGCTCTGAGCGCCGGCGGCAAGCACGAGCACGGCCACGAGCAGCTGCACGCCTACATCGGCGTGTCCCTGGTCCTGGGCTTCGTCTTCATGCTGCTGGTGGACCAGATAGGCAGCTCTCATGTCCACAACACTGAAGGTCCGTACCGACCAGTCACGGAGGAAATCTGGTGTCTTGAAATTCATGCAAATATAAAGAGAAAACCTCAGTTTAATGTCGGTCAGGACTTTAACAGCACTTCAGTTAGACATAAAGAATTTATAGGAGAAGTTAAGGTACACTGTTAAGCAACAAGATAACACTTACAGCTACGTACAAGCCAATAGGATTGGGTGAAGACTGTGAAACCTGCTCTAATTGGTGGTTTGTTTGCTTCAGATCCAGAATCGGCTCGAGTCACCTCCTCGAAAATCACCACCACGCTCGGACTGGTGGTGCACGCCGCAGGTGTGTCTGCTCGACCTCCTTCACTGATGACCAGCGATCCGTCCTGACGGCTTCTGCTGCCGTGCCACAACTTCACGATCAGAGTTGAATTTCTTTTTTTCAACTGCTGGAAATAAAATAACGCTTCCTGTTCTCTGTTTTTGCGTCCAGCTGACGGCGTTGCACTCGGAGCTGCCGCTTCGACCTCTCAGACCAGCGTTCAGCTCATCGTCTTCGTCGCCATCATGCTGCACAAGGTGACGATCGCGTCCAGTTGGTCTCCTGCTTTGAAGTGTGTGTGTGTGTGGTGGTACCTGAGCAGTGTGAATCTGTCTGCAGGCTCCTGCTGCCTTCGGCCTGGTTTCCTTCCTCATGCACGCCGGCCTGGAGAGAAACCGCATCCGTAAACACCTCCTGGTTTTCGCCCTGGCAGCGCCCGTCCTCGCCATGCTCACCTTTTTAGGCCTCAGCCAGGTAGAAGCATGTTTCTCTCGCTCGCGTGTTCGTGTTGCAGGCGTTTGCTCGTGTTTGGCTTCACCGCGTTTTTTTGTCGTCTCCGCCCTTTTCAGAGCAGCAAGGAGGCTCTGTCGGACGTCAACGCCACGGGCGTGGCCATGCTCTTCTCTGCCGGCACCTTCCTGTACGTGGCCACCGTGCACGTGCTCCCCGAGGTGGGCGGCAGCGGGCACAGCCACGCCTCCGCAGGGAGCGGCGGCGGCGGCAAGGGACTGAGCAAAGTGGAGGTGGGAGCGCTGGTGCTGGGCTGCCTCATACCTCTGGTGCTGTCCGTCGGCCACCACCATTAGACCCGCCCCCTTCTCGGCTCAGGACGGACGTACGAGCAGGGTGACGGAGACCTCGGACGTCGTCTTCCTCGAGGGACGGCGACCTCTTCTGACTTGAAACGGGATCCGGGCGGCGTTCGGTGGAGGAAAAACAATCAAGAGTTGCTGTGTTCTTCACACTGACATCCAGACGAAATACAGCTACTGTACATTTGCATTTAATCCACCTCTGGTGTTTTTTTTGGAGCGACGCCACAGGTGGGACGTGACGCTCCGTCTCCCATCGTCCTGCTCGTCGTCTTTCATCAACGCTGCTCTGATTCCAGGAGGAAGTTGCAGTGAGATTTAAACGGTGTTGGATAAGCTTGTGAAATCCTCTTTTCTCCTTCTTTTATCTTTCATTTCTGAACAATTGTACAGATCTGAACTGACATACAAGTGCCATATTGCATAAAGAGAGATCGGAGAAGAGCGACGACGCCACAGCGGTTAGAAGCCTTTTTTTTTTTTCGTAGACGACGCATCTGTTTGCTCCACGTGAATCGGTGCCAAGCGGGAGGTGTTCTCCTACAAATGGTTCCCAACCTGGGCTCCAGGACTCTCTGAGGGGACGCCGGGAATCACAGGGAGGTCCGAGGCTCTGCCTGCTCCTTTGATTGTCACAGAGAAACCAGATTGAGACACTCCCACACAGGAAAAAACCTGCCCAGCGCTTTTATTCTGAAGGCTCCTGCTTTTGTACGTCAGTGAAAGTGTGCGTTTTCCACCATTGTTTGGCTTCACTGTAATGTTTTGGCAAGAGGAGCTTTTTTCTTAGAGGCAAACAGTGGGAACCGAAAACTAAGAGCTCCAGGTTCCTCGTAGGAGATCCATCGTCCTGTCTGTTACCACCTGAACGAGGGCGAAACACTCGAACATCAGCGGTCACTTTTTTATCTAGTTTAACTCTCTTGTTATGGTAACTCCTCTAACTGTAATAGAAGCTGTTTTAAGTCATGATAGTGTCATTTAGAGGTGGAGGGTCTCTTCCAGCTCTAATGTAGGACCGCCGGAGGGCATTAGTCGGGTAAAAGACACAAAAAAAGACCTTTTTGGGACCATCGGCTCAGGAGCTGCTTGGACAGGAGGGCGTGCGGAGCGTTTTGACCAGCAATAATCATCGTAAGGAGGCGAGCGGAGGCTTCGTCTCCAACCATCAGAGTCGCGCCACTCGCATATCAAGACAAAGGAAAGGTGGACGACCCCCCCCCCCCCCTCCCGTGCTCCGTTAAAAACGGGAGGCGGTCGGCGTTGGCGAGCTGTTGCTGTCTCTCCTGTGAGGACGTGTGGATGTCGTGATGTATCACTGTGCCTGCTCACAGCAGAGCCTCTGTGTATGTAAATGTATGTACAGTGCAACCTCCCACACACACACACACACACACACACACACACACCAACACTTTGTTTTGGGTTTTTTCTCCATACTTTTCCTCCTCTGGGTGTTTTTGGATGAACTTTGTGTTTGCTGGGACGACTCCTCCAGGAGTCGGTGTTTCCTGCAGGTTTTACAGTCGTGGGATGATCCGGACGGCGTGCTGAGAATCGGGTGAAAGACGCCGTCTGCTCGCTGTTTCAGAGGGAAACTTCGCTCAGCTCCTTCACTGAGTCACACTAAACCTTCACGTGTCTGTCAGAGCGCAGCCTCATCATGTGCCACTCCATCTTTCACCATAATTCAGTTTACTAATCTGTGATTTGACTTTAGAGATCCTATTTAAAAAGACCATTAAGATCTAAATGTGTCAATTTAGGGTTAATTTGAACAATGTTATAGTAAAATTACTATAAAGCTGTTGGAAACTGGTCAGTTTAACTCATTTTTAGCTTTTGTTTAGGATTGTGACATCAGACATCTCTGAATTCTTTGGTTTTTTTGGTTAAAATTGGGTTTATTGGGTCAAAATTACAGTTTTTTTTAATTGGCTGGGTTAAAAAGATCTAAAAATTCAATTATTATTATTTGTGTCTAAACGTTGCTTTCCACCTGAAATAAGAAAAATATTTCTCCTAAATTTTGTCACATTCGGTGAGTCGTTTCTGCAGGTTTTTGCTCAAAATCAAGAAAAAAAAATCGTATAAACTGATCCGTGAACATGGTCGGGTCAGAAACAAAGATGGTGGCACATGGATGGTCCTGCTGCTGGGGTGAGGGGGGGGGTTGGGGGGGGGGGGGTCGGGGGGGGGCTGCAGTAACCTAGTTAAAGGTACAGTTGCACTCGGCTGGTCTTTCTGTTCAGTTTGACTTTTCTCTCTCTGTCATTCCACAAAGAATCGGCCTTATTTCCATACTCTTGATTGTGAAGATCTGTTGTAAAGCTGCGTGTTTTATGACGACTAAATTAAAAGTTTTTTAACTGGTGAAAGTATTGGCGTGTACTCGAGTGTGTTTGAGTTCTTCGATGAAGCCGGTCGAAGGTTTTTTTTTAATGTTTCATGTCAGAAATTGTCCCCACAGAGTGCGTTCAGCTTCTGGCCGGGGACATGAGACAGAGTCAGAGTGGAACGTGTCACGTTGGGGGCGGAGCAGACCACTGGACTCGTTCTCTGCTCGGTAAGCTCCGCCCCCTGTGTCACGGAAATATGCATTTTTAGACAATAATGAGAATTCCTCTGTAGATTTTCTCGATATTAGTTTAAAAAAAATAAGTTTTGTGACATTTTACTTCCGTGTTGTATTTTGTACAACAATGGCTCAAGTTTAACCATAACAAACAATATCTGCTGGAATCAAAGTGTTATAATAAGGTGGTTATTTATACTCAACATGTGAATATTGTGTAAAGTCCAGTCCAAGCAGGGCCGCACACTCAGTCATCCCGGGCCAGGGGGCTGCTGCCCCCGCCCCCCCCCTCCTCCCCCCCCTCCTCCATCAAACACGAGTGTTAATAAATGTTGATGGACACTCTTAATCTGCGAAGGAAAGCCTGCAGGCTGACACTCGACGCGCCAAAGCCGCACGGCAACTTTCTCTGACGCGGCCCCAGATGTGCCACTAATGCGCCGCCGTAATGGACGGAGGGACGGGTGGGGGGACGGGTGGAGGGACGGGCGGGGGGAGCAGCGAGGTCATACCTGCCAAGAGCTGGAGACGGCTGCCGGCGCGGTAATCTGAACAGCAGCTTTCAGCGGCCGGGATGTATCGACCCGCGCTTCAGATTTAGCAACTCACTCCTAAAGCTTCCCTCCCTCCCAGTACCCCCCCTCCTCCTCCTCCTCCTCCTCCTCCTCCCCCTCCTCCCCCCTCCTCCTCCCCTCTCTGTCAGCCTCCTCTCTCCACTGCTGTGCTGTGCAGTCAGTCCGCCTCCAGCTGATGAGCGTATTGGCAGCTGCATCATTCCGACCTGCTGACTTATCGGGATTCCTCTGCCGCGTCTCCCGTGTGTGTGACATCGGGTGTCGCTCGGCTAATTGTTATTGACGCGGCCGTGACTTTTTCTTTTTTATTTATCATTTCATTCCCATCGACCGCCCGGCCCCCCCCCCGGGGACGAGGCGGGGACCCCCGCGGAGGAAGCATGTTCTCGTCCTCGTCCAGAAACTCTCTGTTCTCGCCCTGGTCGTCCATGGAGCAGTCGGACTCGGAGGTGCTGGACATCAGCACCAAGGTGCAGCTGCACGGCGTCCTCTGGAAGAGGCCCTTCGGACGGCCCTCGGCCAAGTGGTCCCGCAGGTGAGGCTGAGGAGGGAGGAGGGGAGGGGGAGGAAGGAGGAAGGGGGAGGATGGGGGAGAAACTTCTCTCTGTGGTTTCTGATGCACACTTGTTGGATAAAACTCCTGTTTTGTTGCGCGCATGAAATCCTCTAAAAGCCTTTGGATAAAGAATGAAAAAAAAACAGCTCAGAGAAAATCAGCTTTGTCTTTGGATTTAAAATGGAAACATTCAGGAGTTTAAAAGGTTTTACTCTGA
>JAUESE010000057.1:14976031-14992748 GCA_032274725.1 Malacoctenus triangulatus
AAACTGAGGTACTGAGGTCATACCTCGTCCTTTGCGTTGGACTCCTCCACTATGGACAGAAATCTGTCGATCTGACTTGGCGAGGGCGGCGTGAAGTCGACGATCTTGATGTGGTGGAGCTGTAGGTCCGGGCAGGTGTCGTGGTAAGGCGGCTTCCTCTCACACAGGCACACCAGGTGTTTGATGCCATTGTCCAGCAGATACTGGTAGTCGCTGGTCATCCGGGGCAGCGCCAGTCCTGCCAGTTTGCCTTGGTCCACCCAGGAGAAATTGCTCGGAGCCAGGGAAGACATGACAGCTGCCTGAAGAGGAGACATGAAGTAGTATTCTTTTAGACATGAGTTAATACTTAAAATCATCACACTGTCATGTGATCATGTGCGTTTAATTGAGGAAGTCTGACTGTAAGTAATCACTTTGAAACTACCATTTTCACGATCCTTGACAGTAAGTCTTAGGTAATAATGAAGTTATAGGCTGTAATAAAGTGCAGATAAGACATGCATCGAACAGGTCACACTGCCGCGCCTCACTAAGTTCAGAGACTTCCTGAACAAATAGTATGACACAGTAAAACATGGAGAAACTCGTCAAACTTCGCCTACTTAGATCTTAAAAAGCTAAAAGACAAGTCGAAAGCATCTATATTATCGGTGAATAAACAAACAAACTGCTAATGACAGTTATTCATTCGGGCGTGAATCGACAATTATTGTTGTAATCTTCCTGAAAGCAGCCGTATGGGTGGTTTCTCCGATCATTTATAAGATTACTCGCCTTACTCGCCGCGGTGAGGAATGAACAGTCCCAGCTAGCCTGCGAGGCTAACCGCTAGCAGCTGCTTCACAACACGCCTGCCGGCCGTTGAAAGCGGGCGAAGCACGAAACAGACACGTTATATAACGAAGACCGGTGCGCTGCTGCGGCCGGTGAAGCAACACAAGTCAGTCAGTGTGAGAGACAGCTGTCGATACCAATCCTGTGGTGCACAAACACGAAGCACCGAGTGAGCTAAAAACTCAGCTAACTGTTAGCTAACTGAAAAAGTAGTAATTTGTTGAGATCCAGTTTTTCCCCCAAGGAATGCATTTTTCCTGGTTACAAATTAGAAATCAACCGAACATTTCAATTTTTTTTTTTACATACGTTTACGTTTTTTGAAATCGTCTTGTCTGATAATTTGTTTTCCGTCTACTTTTTTACACGTATCACGACAAAAACTTCATAGTGCAAACAAACAAACGTCATACTAGAACAGGTGTCTTCAAAATAAAGTTTTGAGGATCTACTTCTGGTTGCATTGAGGATTTTATTCTGTTTTTCTTGGAGCCTCGCACCCGGAAGCTGAGCGGTCAAATTTCCGACAGCACCAGAAGGCACCAGAGTTCGCGCGTTCCCGTCAAAGCGCGCGACCTGTCAGTAGTAGTAGATAGCGGGACCGTGAACGCACCGGACGGTGTAGACCAGTCAGCCGTGCCCGCCCGCCTCTTTAAACCGCCGACCCTCGAGCGGAACTCCGGCCCCGACGCTTCCACCACAGTCCCCGCGAACGTCCGACAGAAGTTACGGGAGTTTCCAGACGGTTTCGGGATCCAGTTCCGAGCATGGTGCCACGTTAGCTCGGAAAGCTAGCACCGAGAGAAGTGGCTGCTGTCGGCGTGAGAGGGAGACGTTACCCCTGGGGAGAACATGGAGGCGGTGACAGAGCAGCTCCGCCGCCTGCAGGACCCGCAGCTCGTCGCCCGCTTCCAGCACATGTGCGGAGTCCGGGCGACGTTCTCCAAGGTCGGCTCCGGGGGGGCAGCGGACAAAGCTCACTTGCACAACAACGGTTCGTGCCAGCACCGTGTTTCCGCGGGGAACGATGCGGAGGACCCGGCTGTTTTCGGAGCCGGGGAGGGGGGGACAGCGCAGGCGGGGGTCCGGAGGAGGGTGACGGAGCTGGAGGAAAAAACTGAGGATCCTCCGCAAAACGGGACGGTGGTGTGTGAGGCCGGGGGAGAGACGGTGCGAGCTCCGACAGCGGCTCGCAGCACCGTGAAGCCGCTCCGCAAGAACTCTCTGACTGGGGACGCCGGACAGGAGTTCCTCATCCAGAACCGGCTCCTGTACTACCTGTTCACCTTCGGCACCGAGCTGGGCAACGAGTCCTTCTACATCACTTTCTTCCCCTTCATCATGTGGAACGTGGACGCCTTCGTGGGCCGGCGGCTCATCATGGTCTGGGTGTGGGTCATGTACCTGGGCCAGTGCACCAAGGACGTGCTCGGCTGGTCCCGGCCCGCGTCGCCGCCGGTGGTCAAAGTGGAGGTGTTCTACAACTCGGAGTACAGCATGCCGTCCACACACGCCATGTCCGGCACCGCCATCCCCTTCTCCCTCTTCTTCATGACCTGCGGCCGCTGGGAGGTAAAAGCATCCGTCACCCGTCAGTGGTCTGAGGAAGGGGAAGTAGAGCATCTTCCCCTCTGCTTTCTCCCACGGACTCAGAGGAAGTAGTCTTGTTTCACAGCTTTTTTTCCTGAATGCACATTTTCTCTTCTTCCACGTGCAAATCACATGACCACAAAGCAAACATCAGCAATCCTGACAGGCAACCCAGTTATCACGAGGAAGATGCTCTATGTAGATGTTCGTGGCAGGAAGTTCTCCATATTGTTAAAACATGATTGAGCTCCAGGTTGACATTGTCAAGGAGAATTAAATCAAAATAAAGTTTAAACAGATAAATGCAATGCTGATGCAGCTACTGTTTAGAGGAGGAGTCTAAAGGAGACCTAATTAGTAACAGTGATATAACAGATTCTTGAACCTTTTTCTGCAAAATCAAGAAAACTTCAGTAACTGAAACTTTACTTGCTGACTTACGTGATTCTAAATGATTCCAGGATTATCAGTTACTAACTGGAAATTGATTTCAGTTTTGAAGTTATCTTATTAACTTGTAATTCACGGATTAAACCAGTCTCCATGATGTCTCGGTAGAATGAAACGTTCGAAGGGGGTCAAAGACATCTGAAAGCCCCCTGTAACTCTGATCCTGGTGTGCTCATCAGACTGTATGTTAAACCAACACATGCAGAGCGGAGGGACTTTGCCCTCTGAAGCGGTGCTGTCAACAATTAATGAGCTTGCTGGAAATGTTGAACGAGGCTTCTCAGCTGCACGTGCAAATTTTTTTTTTCTCACAACATAAGTGTGCAGTGGTGAGATAGAGGTTTGGTTTGATGAAAATTTTTATGCAGTTTTAATTTTACATTCCTCTAAAGGACATTTTACATGTGAAGGCAAGAATCACGTTACTTGCTGGATGATACTTTGTGATAGAAAAGCATCCTGTGATGTTGGAGACAGACTCTAGAAAGTCTTTGGATCACAGCTTGTTTCCTGCGTCTGTTAGAAGTCCATGAAACGGTTGTAAGTGGCTCAGATCAGCAGGAGAACATCCACAGAGGAATTCAGTTTGAACAAACCGCTCTCTGTTGTTCTTGTCTTCATCTCCTGCCTCCCATTCACTCCGCAGTAACAACACTGCATTGTGTTCGTGCTGCACAAAGCGACACAAAGTCTGTGTAGCTTTCACTGCTCCATTGTTTCACCGGGAGTCCTCACAGCCAGAAACTCACCGCAGGATGTCCGATTAGTTCTTAGAAACAACCACCGCTTTCCAGCTGTTCCAGCTTCGATAGGCTACAATTGTCATCTCATTCCTAAATACTTCACGATAAACTCAAATTCATTAAAAACGCTGTAGTCTCAGTCAAAGGACAACAAGCTCCTCTGTGTCGTATGATGAGCTGAACTTAGAAAGTTACCGGCTTCTTTTTCCCAGCAGCCTTTATAAAATGATCATGGAGAATAAGGTGTGTGCTTTTCGAGAAATGAACATCCATTAACCTTCCGAGCTAACGGTGGCTAGAATAAGCTGGCTCCGATGCCACACCTCGCCAGAAGTCAACGAGTTCAGCGATGCGAGTGTCCTCAGCTGTTCTATGTGTGTGATCAGCAGAACAAGAGAGAGTCAGAGTGGGAGGGTTGAATCTCAGCAGAGGTGGGATTGATTTACAACACTGCACCACGATGTCTGTCAGAGCCGGAGATAAGTGAGGCCACCTCCGACCTCTGAGTGTGCGACGTCGAGATAAGGCCAACTCGAATGTCGGTATCTCGCCGTTGCAGTCATGGCGACACGTCTGAATTGGAACCAAACCTTCGTGTGTCGACGCCATTCGGAGGCTAAAAATACAAGCTGCTTGTGGCCTGTGAGGAGAAGACGATAACCCCTTGCCCGCTGCTCAGCTCTCTTTCACTTATTGATTCAAGTTTTTAGGAGTCAGTTTTCAACTTTGCTTCAAAAAGAACTGCTGGAAGACCTCCACCTTTTGCTCCTCCCCTTCATGTAACAGAAGCCAGCTGTGGCTCTGTGGAGGATGGAGAAAGAGCAGCTGGAAGAGGTTCATAGATGAGACGGTGGTGGAGTGGAGGTTCGACGGGGACGTGAACACAGGAGTGAGCGAGAGGAAGAGGAGGTTGGGAGGTTGCAGGAGGGAGACGTGACATTTCAGCAGCACAGTAAACAGGCTTTGTGGGAGACTTCCTCCTTCAACGAGAACAGGGGAGGTGGGAACGCCGCAGCTTTTCCTGAACGCATCAATGAGTTCAGCGTTAGCCGCACGGCAGCACTTCCTCACAGAAATCTGTCCGAGCTGATCACGTTTCTGACACAGAGGAACTCCGACTCCTGTTATCCAGATATTACATCTGTGTCCACTGATGTGTGTTCACAGCTTTGGTCTGTCAGTTCAGACTCCATCTTGGCATCTCGGCAAGTTAAACACAGCACACCCTGAGATGTGTGTGTGTCTGTGTGTCGCTGAGCGGCGAGCAGAGAACCACAAACCACACTAAAAGTACACCACATATGTGAGACTTTGCACAAGGCGGTGGGCCGCGGCGATGCTGTGGTCACTGCCGCCAGTATGCAAAACATAGTCGGTGGCAAACAGGGGAACAATGTTTGAACAGCAACGCCCCAATACCGTAAACTCAGTGTTATTGATGACTGAAGACTTTTGGAGCCGGCTGACTTTCAGGGCTTTGCTCTGTAGTCCAGGGTGGGGCGCCAGACTTTAAGCAATCTACTCTATGCAACTTCAGTTTAAAGTTGAGCAGCCAGCCACCAACCAAACCTGATATTTTCCTAAGTTTTCTAATTTTCATTACATTTTTTTTCATCTTCTGTTTCCAGTCATCTCCTCTTTGGAAACCTGCCGCTGTGTGTGCGTCTCCCTGCTTCACGTTGTCACAGTTTCGCTCCCTCCGTGTCTGCCGTTGCAGCTCGGGTACATCTGATAGTAGCTGAAACATTTATGAGGTCATCCGAGTCCGTGTCGTGTTCGCAGCTCATCGACACCGCGGCCGCGTTTTATGCTCCTTTGTGTTGAACGACTGCAGCAGTTTATAATCTCAGGAGTCAGCCGCATGTAGTCGTAAAGATCCAAGTCGGCTTCACCACAAGAAACGCATTACGTAATGAAAAAGGACGAGTCGGTAAGTGCGAGTACGTCTGAGGATGAAGCCTGAATTAATGACAATTTAGTCAACACTGCTGAAAGGTGTTAAAATGTTGGGATCCAACTGGTCAAGCACAACAAAACCCAAAATGGTTCTTTTTTCATGAAATGGAAACGGGATTAAAGAGAAAGGAATGATTTGTTATGTATTTTCACTTATGATTGTTCTGTACTGTGTACTGAATGAGCGCTGGCTGTGGAGCGGCGGTGTGACCTCCTCTCTCTCCTCCACAGTACCCGTCCTTATTGGGCTTCAGCTTGGCTCTGTGCTGGTGTCTGCTGGTCTGTTCCAGCCGCATCTACATGGGAATGCACTCAGTGCTGGTGAGTGTTACACACACACACGCACACACATACTCTCCCTCACTCTCAGCTCTGTCATTACATCTCAGCATGTCTCCCACAGTCTGTGTGTGTGTGTGTGCGCGCAGCGGGCTCAGGCCTGCATGTAGAAGCTTTACACACTGTAAACAGCTGGAGGTTTCCATGAAAACCATTGGAAACATAATGCACCAGTATGAACTTGCTGCTTCATCCTTAATCTGCTGCTCTCACGTCAGCACAGAGCAGACGTGACGAATCAAACGAGCCTCAGGTGCTCAGCGGTGTATCCCATGATCCCTCCCCTGATTATTTATCTCACTCGTGCATCAGTCGGCCTCCTCCTCTCCGTTGTTCCGTCCTGCCGCAGCTCCGTCTGAAGTCTGCAGGCTGAGCGGACTCCGTTGTTGTGTTTCAGGGAGTAGGCCCTGCACACATGTTGAGTCACTGGCGGTGAGCTCTGTTCGACCTGCGGCGACCTCTGTGTTGTCTCAAAGTCGTCTTGTCCAATCAAACGGCTTCCTCTGGAGGAAGACTGAGGCTGAGACCTGGTACTGCTGATAACACGATCGCTCGAGTTGTTCTTTCATAGTTTCATACGTCAATTCAACTTCTGAGGCTCTGATCATCTGATGTAGATTTCATCGAGGCTCAGTCGTGGAAAATTTTCTTCAGTCAGGTATGTTTGGAGTTCCTACAAAACAAGCAAGCAGGTCGAACATACCCTCACAGAAAAGGGAGCGTGATCTCAAACCTGATTACTTTGTAATGTGAGGGTTTTGGACCTGCAACGACTCTTCCTGTATGCTGTCCTGCTCCTGTCTTGCCTTCACACGAAGTGACACTAAAGTGTGTCCTCGCTGCAGCCGTGCGTGTCCAGTTCTTGAGCTCAGCGGCAGCGGTCAATGAGTGACCAGCTCATGTGGAGCGCAGCGTGTGTTTAAGCAGCGTGATGGATGTTTAAACTGTGACGGCGCCACCTCCAGCAACGTCCAGCTGCAGCGACTCTGCTCGGTTTTATGCGCCAGGAAGAACTGACGTGAGCACCGGTCGACGGTGAGCTCACTGTGTGTGCACCAGCAGGCATCATTAATGGTTACACTCCGAGATCTGCTGTCGGTGCGTTCAACGTCCACGTGTCTGTGCGACACTCTAATCAGCTGGTTTGGTTTTATTGAGGCTGAGGTGGGAGTTCAGTCAGCCAGATCACATTGGTCCTTAACTGATCGCAACAACAATTTCAAGATTCGCACACACGCTGTATGAACACCGTGGAATGTATAGAAAACATCTTTACAATTACACAAACGTTTTGCGTTTATTCAATTGTAACTTCTTGTTGTAAATGCTGCAGTAAATAAAAAGGAACAACTGTTTGCTGTTAATTCAACACGAAGTTAACGCAATAACATGCTGCGATGTGATCTGAACAGTGAAGTTGGCCTTTATTCTTATATTTCTGTGGCTTTAACAAGTTGTGACTCCGTCTCCAGGACGTCATTGCCGGCTTCCTGTACAGCGTCCTCATTCTGCTCGTCTTCCTGCCGGCGCTGGACTTCTTCGACGGCTTCAACCTGACGTGCGGCTACGCGCCGCTCGTCATCGTGGCGCTCCACCTCGGCCTCGGCCTCTTCTCCTTCACCCTGGACACCTGGAGCACCTCGCGGGGCGACACCGCCCAGATCCTGGGCACCGGCGCCGGCGTGGCGCTCGCCTCCCACGTCAACCACCAGCTGGGCCTGATGGCGGACCCCTCCCCGGACCAGCTGCCCTTCGTGCTGCCCCCTCTGGGCGTCGGCCTGGTGGGCGTGGCCGTGCTGCGCCTGGTGCTGGGCGTCCTCGTGCTGGTGGCCACTCGGGCGCTGATGAAGGCCGTCACCATCCCGCTGGTGTGCCGCGCGTTCGGCGTGCCCGGCGACGACGTGCGGAAGGCGCGGCAGCACATGGAGGTGGAGCTGCCGTACCGCTACATCGTGTACGGCACGGTGGGCTTCAACGTGCTCTTCCTGGTGCCGCTGCTCTTCAGACAGCTGCAGCTCTCCTGATTGGACGCCATGAAGCCCGTGCACTGACGCTGTTTCCTGTTGGATCTTTAGTGTTTTTGTTCGCTCAGGTTAGCCTCACAGACCGACACTCTGGACGGAGCGGCTGCTTCCACCGTTCTCAGTTCGTCCTGTGGAGAGAGATTCCTCCCTGCTCCTCTCTGTCACATCGCTCACAGGTGAAATCACTTCTCGTCAGAGCAGTTAGCATCACAGACGGTCATCCACTCTGAAAGATGGAAAAACAAAGACTTCAACAGAAACTGTGAGACTGAAACGCAGCAACCGACCAATGAGAGACGACCGGTGAGAGACTGTTTCAGTTTGTCGAGTCCAGACAAAGAACCAAACAGCTGATGTTTATAAACTGAACTCATTCCAACACTTTAGGAGAGCAGGAAAAACAGATACTTGTTGTCTGTTTTTTTACAATAGTTAGCAGCATTTATTCGATAGCTAAACATTAAATATCGACTTGTTTAGAATGTTTCTTTAAACGTTCAGTGTGGACTGTGTTTAGTAAAGCTGCTGAAGTGAGTGTGTGTCGCGTCCAGTCAGTCCAAAGCACCTGCTGCTTCCTCCTGAAATCAGAGACTTAAGTCGCTCAAGATGCAAGATTAGAGTGAATTACAACAAAATTTTAAATGGAGTTTTTTTTGGCAGATTAAAAATTTTAAAAAATGTGAATTCTTTGGTTCAACTTGCATCATAAATTCAAAGGGGACTATATTACAACAAACTTCACAGACTGATTGGATCATACTTGACACAACCTTCTCTGATCTGATTGTAATCTCAATTAGAACAGTTTGATTTTTCCTGTCTGCTAGTGTTTGGCTTCACTAGAATGTTTTGGCCAATCAGAGAGCTTAGGAGGGTCCACAGCGCTTCTCAGAGGGAGTCTCAGGTTGGAAACGGTGTTATTGAAAGTACAGGGGTTTTTTTGGGGGGGGTGTTGCAGCATTGTCTGGTGCTCCTCGCTGCGGTTCTTTGTCTGGACGCCCGTGTGAGCGTAGACTTCCTGTCTGTTTATGTGAGAAGGACGACTCCCGGGGAGCAGTCGCTGCTTTCCTTCCAGCCCCTGAGATTCGGATTGGGTGTCCAGCTCTGACGAGTCTGTTTTTTTTTTTTTCACCCTCCACTCTTTGATTGATTGTTTTTCCTGAGAGACGACGGGAAGAGAAAAGTTTGCACAGGCTGGGCACATACTGTACAGTCCAGGAGGAAGCAGCGAGGAAAGAAAGGAAGCACCACTTTGTTTGGGAAATGTAACGAAAGCTTTTAATTTGACACTCTAACAGGATGAGGAGTGTCTGCGTCCTGTTCTGCCTTCGCTTCTCTCAGTTTAACCCTTCACAGGTCGATCTACTGCTCTGGCTCTTCTTTCCTCAGCACTTTAATGACCACTATCGCTGGGACTCAGTTGTTCGAGTACAGTTGCTGGAAAAAACTAACCGTTAAGTGTCTTTGCAAGAGCTTTTACTGAGACAGAAGTCCACGTCCACGCTTCCATTCCCTTCAGCCTTAATGACCACGTTCCAGTGTGAAACTGTCGGAGCCACTCGGTGTCTTATCTCGAGCTTTTAGTGACCCCACAAAAGCTTCTTCATCAGGGGAAAATTGGCCAAGTGTTTGGAAATTGTACAAAGAAAAATCTATTTTTTTGTCTCTTGGAGAGAAACGGAGGAGAAAAGTCTGAATTTCAAAACCTTTCCGTGCCTGTTTTTAGGACCTTTTATTAGAGTCACATGATTTCAACAACTAACAAAACCGGTTGGTTGTCTTTACCACTTTATGCAATATTCAGCTTGTCGTGTCTAATTATTTTTGACTTGTTGCAACAGAAACGTCTCACAGAGGTTTTCTTGAACACATTTAGGGACAACTGTTTGAAATGAAGGGCTCTTTTATGAAGCATTTAGTGAGTCCATCGGATCTTTCTCTGCAGTTAATTATCTCTGTTTTTAATAAACTGTAAGTGGAGGTTTTTTTTTTTTCCAATTTTTGTCAGTTCAAAAGGTGAAAAATTCAAAATGTGGATTCTTGTTGTCTTTAGGGGAACTTTGAATACTTTCACTTCTTTTCAGGTGAATATTGCTCAATTTGTTTGAAGAAATGTAAACATGAAAATGTGGCATTTTATGTGATATGAACACTGTCTGGTCAGTATTACCTGAAGATATATGGTCTTATTCTCATATGCTATGATTCAGAAAAGTCTTTCAGTGTCTTTTTCTGGTGCTTTTAAAGGCCTTAAATTAGGTTTCACATCAGGTAAAAAAAATTCCAATTTGAATTGATTGTTCTGTTTGTTTTCCTGTGATTTAATTTCCAGAGTCAAACTTCTTTTGAATACTGTTGTGACCAAACTGTCCGACTGTTGAGGTTAATCAGTGTTTGTTTCTGGAGCTTCTCTAGTAATTGACATTGTTTGAAAACTATTCCTTGTTTCAGACTTTTTCAGACATTTTTTCTTCAGTTTGGCCCCAAAATCTTGACCTTTTTTAATTTTGTTATTTTAGTGCCTTGGAATGCCCCCAAAACACCGACACACTGAGATTAATCTACTTTTTGTTCTGTCTTTTAATTTTTTTTCTCAAACATTTGGTTTTTTGCCACTAATCCCCACCTATTGCCTTATATGGAAGTGCTTCCTCTTAGTAAACCGAATCACTGTAGCTGGTAAAACTCAGATTTCCCACGTGTGGAGGCGTCAGTGAATGCCACGGAGCTTTTAAAGCAATACAGACTGTGTGTGAGCAGCGTGCGGGTTCATGTGCAGGTTCATGTGCCTTTGTTGGAGCGCGCCTCGCCCCTGCTGTGTTCAAGTGCAGCAGTTGAACTGGACATTACAAACTTTCGCCTTTCAAGTCTTAATTTTTCTACAACGCTGATGCAAATGTTTGTTGTTGTTTGTTTTGTCGTGTTGACGGTACTGTCCTGATTTAAATGCACTGTTCCAAGAATGCACTGCTCTCGCAGGACGTTGATCTGAGGTTAAATTTTGATGCTGAAATGGGATTTTAAAGGAAAAAGGAAAAGAAAAAAGAATTTCAAGTTCAGTTTTAACTGTTTCATGAAATTTTCTGAATGATTTTTAGATATTCTGGAAGTTTTTGGGGTTCAGAAAGTGAACTCATTTGTCAAAATTAAATTGAAGTTTCAGAGAATCCTCACACCAGCACAGCGTGTAAACTATTTATGAGTTTATGGCACATATTCTGTTTCCTTATTCACAGTGTGAGAATGTTTATTTAAAAATGAAGTATTCCCAATTAAAAACATGAAAATTCAAAGCAAAGTGTGAATCTTCACATTAGATGGTCAAAAAACAAAAAAACAAGAATGGCAACATTTCCTCTGGGATTCAGTTCACTGAAAAATTTAGTGTAGAGATACGTGAATGAATATTTTGGAGCTTAAAAGCTCCACAATGTAAACATGCCTTTGTCACACAAATTTCTGCATCAAAGGCATTTTTTACTCGAGTATTTCACTTTAGAAACCACTTTATATACGTCTAACAGATGCAGAAAGCTGGTGATTTATGAAAGCTTTCAAACTCGTGATCACTTTTACTTGATTTGTTTGTATATTTCCTTTTTCCATTTGGAATTTTCAAAGTAAAACCAGACTGAATTTGGTTGCTGCTGAACTGCCTTTTAAACTGAAATCAGAAGCTTTTATTTTGGCGTCTGTTCAGACCAAATCTATGTTCCAGCTGCTCCTTTCACTTTCTATGTTCCTTTCTACTTCCTGTTTTCAGTTGTTTGTTTCCTGTTTTTGTTGAAGAAAATAAACTTGATGAACGAGATTAAAGCAAAACTTTCGAACAGTGTGTGATTTATGTTCTTCAATAGAAATACTTGAACTGTATTTTAAATTTTATTTCACACACAAATGAAGGTGATCTAAAAATAGCATTAATTTAATGATTCGACTAAGTGACACAACGTTAATCAGACCCCAGATGTTCCCAGGGCAACCTTTAGACCTCAGACAGCTGTCGCCGCCTACTGGGGTGACTGTAGAAGTACAGCTCATTGATTAAAAAGCGGAACCCTGTCCAGTCACGAATGTTCCGCACGGGCTGTAAATACTGTGGCACCGAGTCCTCCATGTGTGGTGGTGAGTGTAAACGTGATAAACGTCAATTTTGCTTTCGAAGCCCGTTCAATCGTTTTAACTTACTGTAGATTTCAAAATCACTCATTAATTTCTCTTCAGAGAGACGCAGCGCTACGTGATGACATCAGACGTGCGTCGAACACGTTAGAATCCACCGCAGTTTTTTTTCCCTTTAACAGGTGAGTTTAACCACACAGGACCTCGTGACACCCACTGCTACCACACGTGACTTTTTTGACAGACACGCGATTCAGAAATCATAAAACGTAAGTTTTGCGTGTCCTCGCTAGAAAAGTCACATTTCTGCGTAGTAAGTGTTAAATAATAATTGTCAACCTCATAGTTTAACTGCTAAATAACGAACCATCATCGACTAATTATTGTAAAATACGAACATATTCATTTTTTGCAAGTAGTGACACCTTTTTGTGTTTTTTTGACAGAAACTGGTTAGCCCAAAGTTAGCTTTAGCATTACCCAAAGCTGTAACTTCCCTGACTTTTGGTTCTTCAGTCTGCTCAGGTGGAGCCTCCATGGAGGGTTTAGAGGAGAAGTTGGGGGGGTTGTCCCTGGCCCGCTGCTCCCGCCCGGAGGAGCCCACCTACCTGCTGGACGCGGCCCTGCAGCCGGCAGGCAGCAACCTGCTGGCCGTCTCCTGCTCCGACTTCGCCGTCCGCCTGCATGACAAGGACACGCTCGGCCTGCAGACGGTGTTTCGGGGTCACAGCAGGCCGCTGTGCGGCGTCGCCTTCGCCCGCGCCTCCGCGGACCTCCTCTACTCGGGCTCTGCGGACGGGACGCTGCGCGTGTGGGATGTGCGGCAGTCGGGCTCGGCCGCGGCGCAGACCTTCAGGAGCGACGCGGCACACGCGTTCTGCAGCTTCGACGTCAGCTGCGGTGACTCGCTGCTGTGCGCCGGCACCGAGCAGGCCGCCAACCAGGAAGACAGCTTCCTGGTGTTTTGGGACCCCAGGAAGCCAGGCGCCGCTCCTCTGGGTGTGTATTCTGAGTCGCACAGTGATGACATCACACAGGTGCGGTTCCACCCGCGGGATAAGGACCGGCTGGCGTCGGGGTCCACGGACGGGCTGGTGAACGTGTTCGACCTGAGCCGCGGCGCGGAGGACGAGGCGCTGCTCGCCACGTGCAACAGCAGCTCGTCGGTCGGCGCCGTGTGCTGGTGTGGCTCCGCCTACGACCAGCTGCTGTGCCTGAGCCACGACGAGGGGCTGCACCTGTGGGACCTGAGCCAGCTCCACACCGACCAGCCGCTCGCCGTCTTCAGCGCCGACGACGCCCGCGGCCTCACGCCGCTGCCCGGCGGCGGAGGCGTGGACTACCTGGTGGGGGGGCGGTGGCTGGACGGCGCCGGCCGGCTGCTGGTGGTGGGCGGGATGAGCGGCGGCGACCTGCACCTGATGGAGTGCGACGGCGGCGGGCTGAGGCTGCTGCGGAGCCTGAACGACGGCCACACCTCCACGGTGCGCTGCTTCCTGTGGGACGCAGCGGCGGACGCGCTCATCACCGGGGGAGAGGATGCCCAGCTGTTGCTATGGAAACCAGGAGGGGAGAAGCTGACGGGGGCAAAACGGGAGACCATGAAGAGCCAGTCGGCGTTAAAAGTCAAAGCCAGGCCGCATAAAAAACACGATTATCAGAGAGAGAAGAAGAATAAGACGTAGCAGCGTTATATCACTCCTATTAATTTATTTTTAATAATTTTTATTAGTTTAAAAAAAGAAGGATTTCATTAACAAAGTTTGAAGACTGAAGTTAATTGTAACTACAGCACAACAGTAACAACTGCATCAATAAATAGTTTTCTTGTTAAATGCGTGGTTGAATTTTTTTCAAATATTTTTTTCAAACTTCAGAAAAGAAGAAATAAAAAGACATTTGACATTTTAGATATTTCAATTTTGTCCAGTTACCTTGACCAACATAAGCATAAGGGAATAATGTTGAGGTGATAATCATTTATTTGTTGTATTATACACCTTTTTTTTGGGGGGGGGAGGGGCGCTTAGTTAGAAAACAGTCATTAAAAATAGTAAAACAAATTCCCAGAAAAATGCCAAAGTGTTCCAGTGGTTTCCTTCTGTGACAGCAGCTCTGTCTCAGTCAGACTCTCAGTCTGTCCTCACTCTGGTCTCGGTTGGTGCGTGGGTTTTCACTCGTTCCTGGTGAATGTACTCGGGCTCGCTGCTCGCTGGGCGCGGGAGGGCCGAGCTTGGGACAGGTTGGGCCTCATTCCTGCGCGCCGTGAGGCGGAGAAGACGCTCCCCTCCGCCCCATCTCCACCCTTCTTTTCTCGTGGTTCGTGGATCGGTCCAAAAAGTATATCGATAATATCCATCGATACCAAAGAAACGTCGAGATTTAGTTTTTCTCGTATGATATGAGGGGAATAGTATTCAAATTACTGGTTTTTTTTTAAAATTTACATTTGTAATATTATTTACTCATGTAGTCATTTGAAATTTGCAAATATCTATGAGAATTTCTACGCTTTGAGTTGGAATTTTAGTTGATCATATTTGCTAGAAATAAAACCTTTCTGTCAAAATTGATTGAATACAGTTATCCTGTTTTAACTGTTTCAAGCAAATAACTACTGTACAAATACTGTGATAATATATTTGGGATGAAAACAAATACACTCAATTGGAAAACTAATAAAGGGCGGAAATGTATTTTCAATTTGTTTTCGCTTGGTATCAGATCGATACCAGGTCTTACACTATCGCACTCCATGGTCTCCTCCTCCACCTAACCGACGGATTCACACCAAAACCGTTGACTTGACTGGCAGTTATTCGCGTCCAATCAAGAGCGCCAATCTCACCGCAGGAAGCCAATCAGCTGTGAGCTGCCGTTCCTCAGCAGGTTAGTGTGTGTGTGTGTTATGTGTGCCGTGGTGTCAGCCCAGCAGTGTTGACAATAGAAGAACCAGAATCAGAGACGAACCGCGGTGAAGCAGCTTCATCCAGCGGGCCGCGGAGGACGAGCCAGCCGATCAGCCAACGGGAATGTCCCTGCGTCTAGCCTGAGCCGCTTCCACCGAGCCGCGTCCCGCTGTTGATGGCCGTGTAAGGGAGGATTATTCCGCTGCACGGAGAACAGCCACTCGTGGGTTTGGCTGATTCAGGCCCAGATTTTCCTGCCGCTCCGGGGAGGAGAGAAAAAAGCCTGGAGGTAGTCTCCCGCTTAGCTCCGCTCGCTGCCCCCTCTTCCAACATAGGATCACTCCTCCTGCTCCTCCACCTCCTCCGCCGCCGTCTCGACCCGCAGAGGATCCAGGTAAAGTAACCGGAGCCCGTGGCTGCAGCTCGGGGTCGGGACTCGGGGACGGTCTGAGAGCGCTAGGCTAACGGTAGCAGCATTAGCACTGCCCCCCTTCTCCTCCTCCTCCTCCCTCCTCCTGTATTTACATCTGGGACGATGGGTGACCGTCCGAACGCGCCCAGGTAAAGTCCTCTCACCGAGCACACCTGTGAATCCTCTCACAGACCCGCCGCTCTTTCATCCTGGCTGGTGGTGGATGCTAAGCTAAAGGCTAACTTATCAAGCTAACCCGCGATAGCTGCAGCCCAAACGTTAGCCAGCTAGCTGAGATAATACATTTTTCTTGAATAAATCTCAACCGTCTTTTTAGAAATTACCAGAATAATTAAAAGTTGATGACATTTTAGTTCTTGCTGGACCCAGAGGCGATAACTAGCTGCTGCTTTACGCTGATTTGCAACGGTTATTTGCGTTGCTAATGTGGCTAGCTGGCTAACGTTAGTGAGGCTGTCAAGCTGCTGCTGCCAGGCCCAACATGGCCAAGAAACCGCCAGCTCCTCTAAACGGACTCATTTCTCAGCTTTACATGGTCCTGATGGCGAATTAATTTCATACAAAATGAATGAATGATTGTTTTCATATACGATTACATACATAACGCACATTTATGTACCCGAGTGACGCTTATTTACATTGCGTTTCAATGAAAATCAGGAATTAATATCCACAAAACAGTCAATATTACACAGGTACAACGAAAAACGATAAAGGTGTTTATAAGTCACTCATAACGCCTCAAATGATTGTAATTGAAATGTTTCAAACTGATTTTTACATGAGCATTAGCTTTATTTTAGTATTTACATTAGGTCAAAGTGGCTGGTATGTTTTTCCTACTTAGGTAGGTTCACTCAAAGCTTTATTTTGAGATTATTATTGTAATTTTAACTTGTTTACGAACTAACCTACAAATGGCACAGATTTGACCCTAGATCAGTCTTTTTCTATTGGGTGTATGTTTGAATTTTTACACTGGATTTTCTGAGTGCATAGTTTAGAATAAGGTAACATTCTGCTGGTTTATTTCAGTTTTATAAATCAGCAAACCGTAATCAACGACAATGTCAAACAGTTACTAGGGCCCCAATTTACTGATATTTTGTTAATGTGATTAACCTTTGTGCCTGGCAGCAGTAAAGTGTGGAATCATGGATAGATAATCAAAAATGACAGAACAATCTTTAAATCTTGGGTATATGACAACAGTATGATAATGACAGAATCAGCCAATCATCTGACCTCAGATCAGTGTTGATTACTTGCTTCTTTAAACCAAATATATCTGTTAAACTGAAATGTAAAGAACTG
>JAUESE010000057.1:15052262-15063901 GCA_032274725.1 Malacoctenus triangulatus
ACAGGAGGGTTAAAACCTCTTTTCAACTCGTCCTCGGACTAAATGGGAGAAATGGGAGCCAGCTTTCATTCGGTCAGCTGGAAAGCTCAAAGCGAATCAGATCCACCAAAGAATTCGGTTTGACTTCAGGCTGAACCGGCTGCTTAAATCCTTCCCCCTGAGGACGGAGGCTCGGACACGTTTTGAAAACTAAGTGCAGGAATTTCCCCCCTCACCTCTTCAGTCGGTGTGAGAAGGTGTAGCGTCAGCAGAACAGGTGTGAAACTATTCAAAGCGTCGCATTAGCGTCCGTGTTCAGCACAGTGTGCTTCACACAGAGCTGCTACAGAACCTCTGCCAGTGTGTGTGTGTTGGATGCTTTTCTGTGTGTGTGCCACCGACCGCGGTGACACGGCGTCTCCGGCTCTTGTGCCCGACTGACAGATTTCTGTCCCTTCGCCCTCATTCGCTCCGACACTCGCTGCTCCGGCTGAAAATGGAAAAATACACACGATGAGACAAACCGAAGAATTTGCACCTTTTCATCTTCATCGCTCCTAAACGCTGAGCTTTGTTTGACCCACCACCCCCCCTTTTTTTTCTTTCCACACTGTTTTGTACAAGTGTATTTTTCTACTGTTTCGTCATCCAGTCGTGTCTCGATTCACCTCAAAGAGACGAGTAATTACAGCAGAAAGCTGCCGCGGATCGTCTTTTATTGATGTGTTTTTGAAAAGGGAGAAGTGAAGCCAGAGAGGCTGATGTCAGATGGAACAGGTGCTTCATCAGTTTTACATGGCGATCATCATCATCACGTCTGCACTGAGGAAGATTTTCATGGATTACTTCAGAGAAATGATGTTTGTAATAGGCCAGGGTTTATTTCAGTTGGATTGTGAGTCAAATCGGCACAAAGAAGAGGAGAAGCAGCGTGTTTGGATGAAGACGGGAGGTGAGACGGTCGAGCTGCAGCGCGTCTGCGGTGAGATGAAAACCCGGCGGCTCGCCGGTCCTCCGGCACACCTGCAGGACCTCGGCGGGACCCCGTCAGCCGCTGACAGCGCCGGCGAGCCGGAACTGAAGGCTGGCGGACACGCCGCTCACCTCCACCAAACAGAAGACTCCTAATTGGGTGAGTCAGTGGCTCAGAGGGGGGGGCCGGCGTCACCGCAGCACGGAAACATGGCCCGGGTTTGAACCCCCACCACCACCACCACCACGGCCACCTTGAAGGGACGCCGCTGGGCTGAGACGACCTCTCAGGGTTCACTCAGACTGCCTGGAAAATCCTCCTCCGTCTTCTTGGAAGTGACACAAAAAAGACACGGCGCAGACTTTCGTGTTTTCGTCCTCGACGGCAGCCGTTCCTCCCAGGTCGCCTCCAAAAAAGGCCGCTGGTCCCCCGCACGTCCAACCTTGACAACTGTGGAGCTGGCAGAGCCTGCGCCCCCCCCACATCGGATCATTAGAGACCCCTCAGAGGGGTCAGAGACTGGGAACCACCAAACTGAAACTCCTGGAGAAAGAGGAGCGTGTGAAGGCCCAGACTGCAACTGTCTGAGAATCACAGATGGATTCAAGGAAACTCCTGAAGTTGGTGACCGTCACAGCGTCTTTAAGGTTAAAGCACGTTTAATATTGATTGATGGACTCGAGCTGAATGCAAATAAAGCAGGTAAACAAGTAAAATGAGTAAAAACAGTCACTGCGTTGTTTCTCGACTCGTTTTTGTCATTTAGACGAAGTCTGTTATCACTAGTGGTGTAAAAATGCAACATAGCGAATCAAAAACAACGTTGATGGTGTTGATTTGGAGCCTGTTGAATAATCACATTGTTCCCCTGAGCGCCGTTCAGACCAAATGAATCCAGCCTGGATGAAAAGTTACATTACTCTGCTGGGATTCCTTATGGAGCCAACACGCTCGCGTGTCCGCCGATAACACTCTCTTCAGTCCGACGCCGTCGTCTCGACGCTAAATTTAACATCTCATCTGTCCCCCGTGGCTCCGTTCACTTAGTCTGCCCCCGTCCCGTGTGGTGGCCAAAGGAGGGGGGGGGGGCTGTCAGTCAGAAGAGGTGCTGTACTTCCCCAGCAGCCTGCAGGGATGCAGGAACAGACACTGACGGTCTGCAGGGAATCGCTCTGACGGTGTCTTTGATACGATCACCGGCTCTGTGGGGGGGGGGGGACATGTCAGGACAGTGGTCTCGTTCAGGGCGGTGGGTTGCCTTCATTCTTTAGCCTGTTGGAGCTCCCTATTAGCATCGACTGTCTTCTAAACAGTTTCTATTCCACTAAACTCCTGTTTACAACGGAGGCACCATCATTCATTATCCAGTCGCGACTTTGCCTCAACTCTGTTATTGCTGATTCATTCGTCATCAGTTGAATCTTGTATGAATCTTAAAGAAGCACTAAAATAAAGATCATTAAGCGTTTTCCTCCCACTAAAAAGCAACTAGTTTTCTTTTTATTACCAGTAACTGTTTAAGTAACTCCACTGCCTCTTGTAGAAATGACTGGTTTTCAGTATCTTGCACTCGACTGCAGCACACAGTGATGCTCGTACAGGCTCCTCGCTCCTACTGTAGCCCCCCCACCCCCCCTCCCCTTCCTCCTCCTCTTCCTCCCGGCTTATCAGCTCCTCCACTTTCCTCCGATCCACTTTTCTCCTCCAGAAGTCGATAAATTTGTGTTTTCTTCATCTCCTTTGTCTTTTGTCATTTGTGTCGACTGAGGGTAGGACGGAGGGGGGGGGGGGGATAGGGACAACTATTTCAAGAGGGGTCTCTATGGAAACAGAGGAGTTGCAGCAGGAGGTTACAGAGGCGCCTGAAAGCTGGAGCTCGACAGCGGTGACGCACAATCGCTTTAAGTTTCGAAAGCAGGAGGCAGCTCCCAATCACGACCAGCCACGCGGCGTCACTCGCCAACTTTCTTACATCTCTTTAACTTTGCGTTAAATTAAGTCACAACTGCTACCGGAGAAGTTTTTCTCGTCTACTTACTGAGTTTGTTCTGCCTCCACCTGCAGTTCAGCAGGTGCAACAGGAGACAGCACGGAGGGAAAAGGTGCTGTTGGGAAATGTTGATCCCAGAGCTGCAGAATTCAAATGAAAACCCTGGATGAACGGTCTTCTTTCGTCCCTATATGCTCTTTTTGGTGCATGGGGGCTGGAACAAAGGCTGTTACTGTTGTGAATGAATATAAATGACAGAGTTTAACATTCTTCTTCTTCCTCAGCGCTGCTTTACGCCACCATCTTTGGAAACGTCACCACCATCTTCCAGCAGATGTACGCCAACACGAACCGCTACCACGAGATGCTCAACAACGTGCGGGACTTCCTGAAGCTCTACCAGGTTCCCAAAGGCCTGAGCGAGCGCGTGATGGATTACATCGTGTCCACCTGGTCCATGTCCAAAGGCATCGACACGGAAAAGGTGAGAGCCGCAGGTCTGAGGGCCGTCCGCGTGGTCGCACCGCAGCCTCGCTTTAATTAGGAGGCAGTGACGAGACGGTCTTCAGTGGGAATTATCCGAGCTGGGATTAAAGGGAAACCCAGACACCGTGCAGCTTTGCGCGCTCCGCTCTGATTACGAAAACCTCAAATGACATGTGAGGAAGCGAAAGCTTGCTTTAGGACGCGGCGGGCGCACAAAAAGGCTCCCATTTCGGAAGCTCGTTTAACAAGACAGCCGTGTCATGAAGACAGGAGGAAGCTACAAACAAAGCCCGACAACAAAAACAAGTGGGAGGAAACGCTGGATGAGCGTGAAGCCTCTCAGGCAGCCACCAGTCACATCCAGCGCTGACCTGATTTCCTCCAACACACACACTGAGCGCTGAACTTCTGACCTCCCGCAATCAAAGCCATCGAGCCACGCGCGCTGCCGTGCGGCGCTCACTCAATTTGGATTTTCAAAATTATATTACAGCCTCGGAAAGTGCTGCGGCGTCTCGGCTGGATGGCGAGCTGCGGTGGCTCCATCGGCTCGCGCCCGATCGTTCAAGTGTGGAGGAAATGTGGCGTCAAGCCACTGCGCAGCGGGATGAAGTGGCTCCGAGTTCATCACGGGTGACGGAAACAGATACGAAATGTAAACAGTTCGATCGACGGTGTGAAAAGGTGAAAATCGGATTATAAACACGGTTTACGAGCGCGCAGTCCGAGTTTGCTGAGCTGGTTTTCTTGCAATCCCGAGCCACACAGACTGAGCTTTTCTATTGGCACCTACTCGGCCTGACTCGACTCTGCACAGCGTGACTCGGCTCGGTTGTGTTTCCTTTCCGGTTGCCTCCTTCCTCGCCGTGCGTGTGAAGTCGTCAAAGCAACACGACACACGCGTGTCTCGAGACGTCTCTCCCCGCGGACCTCCTGTCGTCGCATGTCGGGCCGAGCGTGAGCGGAGCTGCTCGCTTTCCGTTATTTCTTTATTCTTTTTTGTTCCCATTCTTCTGAAATCTCTCGCGCGGATTCTTCGGCTTTGTTTGCACCTTTTGTGGTCGCTGTTTGATTTCCAATCGAACGTTTAGTTCTTCTGCAGCCCGGCTTATAATGATGATGATGAAGATGAACTGAGGAGAAAGCAGATTTCAGTGATTTTTACACTCGCAGCTCTGATTGACTTCAACACCTGCTCCTTATTGTTCAATCATCTTTAATGACACGATCCCTCTAACTCTCATTTGTCATCCCAGCCCCCCCTCCACCGCACCCACCCCCCGTTGTTCTCACCCTCCGAGTGTTTGTGGAGGTAATCGTACCGTGTTGAGGCGGCAGAAGGCGAGGCTCGGTACAAAGCTGAGCTGGGGCCAATTAGTGGATGTTTTGTGTCACTTTGGGAGCCGTTGTGCGGTTCACACTCAGCTGCTTATGCAACCACACAAATCCAGAAGAAACGACCGGAGGCTCCGCAGATGATCTGGCTTCTGCCTGTATCCTGCTCTAAACGCAGCGGCGCCGCGTTCGCACGTTTGAGAGGCTTTCAAGTGATTTATTGTCGTTTTTTTTCTCCAAAGCTGATTTTTTTTTTTGGTTGTTGCTCATATTCACCACAGCGGGACTCTGTCAGGCTCCGCACAGCTTTTTGTTCTCTTTTTTGTACCGAAACGTTTCGAGTTAACGAGGGCAGATTTTAGTGCTTAGTGTAACGAGCCGGACGAAGTGAACACAATCAACAGTTCAGACCCTTCAAGTGTTGATGGAGGCTGCAAAATAAGCATTATTACTAAACAGCAGGAGAGCACAGGCTGTCTGGAAAACGGGCAATTTTTCTATGAAATGTACAACTGATAAAAAGAACAACTTTCACTTTTCTGTCTGACAGATTGAGTCGGTTTACATTAGATTGAGGCTGCTAATGCTAATCACTGCTACAGTGGATACAGGTTCATGCTAATGTTACCTACTTGTGTGTGTCTGTATTTCAGGTCTTGTCCATCTGTCCCAAGGACATGCGGGCTGACATCTGCGTCCACCTCAACAGGAAGGTTCGTATCGGCAGCCTCGCTGTGGTTCCACCGACCGGCTTCAGAGGCGCAGATTTGGCAGAGACGCGAGCGCTGAAGCGTCTTCACACAAGCCGACTGTTGTCGTTTTCTGGCTGATCATAAAGTCTCACACACAGTGTCGGTCCTCAGATGTTCGCGTGATGTAACCGCGGAGGGTTTTGAACCCCAAACTTTGGCAGAGTGAAGCTGCGAACGCGGCTCCGACGGAGGACGCCTCACTCGGACGTGTCGTCATTGAGTGTCTCTGTTTCCAGTTCAAGCTTTTGTTCATCAGGGACAGAAACGAGACAAAAATCATGCAGCACACTCGTTTAACTTCGACTTCCGGCGCGTGCTGTCACTCGCGTCGTTTTTCCGAGGTTCATTTCCCTCCAAAACACGCCCAGAAACGATTCGTGTTCATGATTTTGGGGGATGAAGCCCATTGGGAGCAGTGTACCGGTGTGACATCAGAGGATGTGTGGCGTTCGCGTGCCGCAGCCGTCTGATGCTGCTGACTTCTGTCCCGGGAAAAAAAACAAAGCAGTAAATGAAAACACGGCGAGGTGACAGTGAAGCGTGCACCGAGACGCCGGCCGGGTTTGAGGGATTATTTCCTGATGGAAACCAACGTTTGTTCTCGTGGGGGGGTTGGGGCGCTGCAGGTGAATGACGGGGAGTCCTGATATGAAAACAGCAGCTGAAATAAGGAACACAGTGAATGAAGGCTCGGCCTGTTCCTCTGATGGATTATCTGTGCTCTCTGTGGAGGCTGTCTCACTCTGCACATGAAGGAACGGCTTCAGGAAATAAGCGCAGATCAGAGAAGAAGAAACCTGCACCGGTTCACTTTCAGAGAAAGATTTAAACTTAAAACTTAAAGATTAAAACTAACTCAAAAAAAGTCTTTTCCCTCCTCTTTTCGATCTGTTAAAAAACTCTCTATTTCCTGCTCCGTCCAGGTGTTCAACGAACATCCGGCGTTCAGGTTGGCGAGCGACGGCTGCCTGCGCTCGCTGGCCGTGGAGTTCCAGACCATCCACTGCGCCCCGGGCGACCTCATCTTCCACGCCGGCGAGAGCGTGGACACCCTCTGCTTCGTGGTGTCGGGGTCGCTGGAGGTCATCCAGGACGACGAGGTCATCGCCATCTTAGGTAGGTGGTCACGCTAACGAGAGGAAGGGCTGCTGCCATGTGTGTGTGTGTGGCTTACAGTCGTTGGCGTGCGTGTGTGTGTTCTGAGGATAGTAAAGGAAAAGATTGTAGGTCAGTGCAGACGACACATTTTTGTTGAGTTAACGTGGAATTCAGGTCCGAGTTTATCAAATGATGAAGATTGTCGTCATGCACTGATCTTAATGTTGATTTATATAAGCCGGGATCGCTTCATATTGATGTTTTACTCCTTCTGTGAGGTCCAGACTCAAACCACCAGGGTCTCATCTAATTTCACGGCTGTGAAATTGTTTTCTAAATGTGTAATAAGAGACGGTTTCCACCGACTTTCATTATTTTTTTTCTGTTTGATGTGAAGAAATGTTTGTTTCATGATCGAGTGAATCTCAGTTTTTAGCTCCGAGTTGGACAAACATGACATTTAAACAGAAGTTTCAGTCTCAATTTCATGGAAAGAAATATTTTTCTGCAGCCATTGTGATTGAAATCTGTGTTCAAAGGGCAAAAACAGACTTGTTTGCTTTGTACTGAAGGAAAAACATTTTAAAATATTCAGTTCAGTTGCATTTAAAATGGACTGATTGTGATACAGTGATCTTACAACCCGTGTAGTCGTGAAACATTTAAAAATAACAGAGTTTAATGGATTTTGAGGGAAGGCCAACAAACTGACGGCCGAATAAGTGCAAAATAATTTGTCTCCAAATTGTCGTGTTATTTAGTGAGAGATAAACTCTGTGTTTTTCTCTAAATGGGATCAACAGGTCAGCTGAATCTCTGAGTCCTTTAAAGACTAATGAATCGCTCCGACACGACAGAGCCGTCAGAGCAGCTGGTTTCACGCTTCAGTTTTCACAGTGTCAGTAGTTTAACGGACGACGGCACTCGAACGCGGCGCTATCGTTGGAAAACAGCCGTCAGCTGACAGCGTTTCTGACTCCAAAGAGCGCCGATACGTCCGTATCGCCGCGTGCAGCCCGGTCCTGCGATGTTTACGAGGACGTGATGAACGAGGTGGAACGAGAGGCTAAGACAGATAATGTAAGGGAAACCGAGCGCCAATATCCTCATAAACATCAGCAGGACCCCGATGGGCGTCAAACTGTGGAGGAGGGAGCGCTGAGCTGTGGGAGAAACGTCGACTCGCTGCAGCGCCGATGCAGAGAACGAGCGTTTGTTCAGCTTCACCCGAACAGAACCGGCCCGACAAACGAGGAGCCTGACAGTCGCGTCGGGACGCCGGAGCGGAGCTGCTCTCCGCGCCGTCTTCGCGTCGCTGCAGTCGGAGCTTCATAAAAAACAGATTAGATGCTTGATGAATTGCTTCATCTCACCCAGGACATTAATCAATACGCTGTCAGCTCGCTGCCACCAGCAGATGCTGCAGTGGAGGAGGAGGGGGGGGGCTCTTATTTTGTTAAATGCAGTTAGTCTTCACAGAGAGGAGGGAGTCCATCCCCCCCCCCACTCCCCCACCCCACTAATCATCATCTCTCTCATTGTTTTAACCCTTTTACCTCCCTTCCTCACCTCTCTTATCATCACTTGTTCTCCTCCTCCTCCTCATCTTTTTCCTTCTTCTCTTCTTAATCACCGATGATCCTCATTTTTTCTCTGGTTCTTGGTTCTCTTCACTTTTTCTCACTCTTCTGAGCCACAAGCCGTCTCCTCCTCATCATCTCCGATCGTCTCCTCCTCCTCTTCCTCCACATCTCGTCTTCATGATCCAGGAAAGGATCCAGTCTTAGCTTTCCTCCTCTCATTAACTTTTATCACCGTGTCATTGTCTTACTCCTCTTCGTCAGCCTAATCGACCTCTTTAAAATTCCCTCTAACCTGAAGTTCCTCCTGGTCATCCTCATCATCACTACATCCTTCCTCCTTTATTCTTATCCTCCTCCTCCTCATTCCCCAATGCTTCTTCATCAGACTCATCATCCTCATCCTCTTCCTCCTATTCCTCTCCCTTCTCTTCCTCTTTTCCTCCTTCCAACCTCTTCACCATCCGACACCATCCAGCAGCAGGTTGCGCGTTTCTGATTATCAGGAAAGAGCAATACATCTGAGGGGGGAAAGTCAAATATCCTGCATAATGAAAGAAAGAGAATGAAAGGTATTTATATTGTGGTGGAAACTAAGCTGCAAGGAAACCTATCGAAGAAGAAAAGGAGGTAACGAGGGATTGTAGAGAGAAAAGATGGAATGCATCTTTAAAAAGAGAGAAAAAACACAAGAAGTGTTCAGCAGAGAACAGTGTGGAGGACAGTGTGGCTGCGTTTCAGAGGAGAGGATCAAAAGGCAGAAATCAGGGAGAGCAGAAGCAGCAGGATGGAGGGGAAGAGGAGGAGGAGGAACAGGAGAATGACGGAGCGCGTGTGTGTGTGTGTGTGTGTGTGTGTGTGTGTGTGTGTGTGTGTGTGTGTGTGTGTCGGTTGTGGTGTTAAAACCACTGATTTCCCCAGGCTGACTAGCCAGACTGCTCCTCCAGGCTACAACACACTCTGCTCTCATTAGAGTCCAGTGGCATCAGGTAGAGGGAGACACACACACACACACACACACACACACACACACACACACACACACGGCAGTGGTGCTTCTGTGAATTTGTTTGTTTTTGTAAAGGCTCTTTAACATCCCGCGTTCGGGCCCATGATATGAGATCTGTCTTTAGGGACAATATAGCATCTTAACAGAAATGTACAAGAACAAACACATACACACACACACACAACCTCACACGAAAGCAGCCGAGCCACACAAGGACCTTCAGAGAGTCGCATGCACAGAGGCAGGAGGCTCCTGGAGCGTCCGTGGCTCGGTTACTGGAGTGGTCAGCGCTTCATGTCCTCTGGCACGACGCGCTTCACCCCCGTCGTCAGCGCGAGGAGGCGAGTCGGCGGTCGCAGAGGCCGCTGGCGCGAGAGGCAGCCGAGCTTCAGCCGGTGTGTCCCGGGGCGGCCGTGACAACGCCAGGAGTTTACCACCACCGATGTGTGAACGTGTGTGCGGATGAATAATGTAACTTGCAAAGCGCTTTGGGGGTCTTCAAAGACGATATATAAACACGATCCTTTATTTACTATCCACCTACAAGTTTAACGGTTGGAGGAAGATGCTCTATAATCTGGAGGTTAGAGGGAGGAAGATGCTCCAGAATCTCAAGGTTAGAGGGAGGAAGATGCTCCACAATTTGGAAATTAGAGGGAGGAAGATGCTCCACAATCTGGAGGTTAGAGGGAGGAAGATGCTCCACAATCTGGAGGTTAGAGGGAGGAAGATGCTCCAGAATCTCAAGGTTAGAGGGAGGAAGATGCTCCACAATCTGGAGGTTAGAGGGAGGAAGATGCTCCACAATCTGGAAGTTAGAGGGAGGAAGATGCTCCACTATCTGGAGGTAAGAGGGAGGAAGATGCTCCACTATCTGGAGGTTAGAGGGAGGAAGATGCTTGAGTTAAGTTTTTGTTTTTTTTAGCAATGTGTTGGAGTTAAGTGACACAGAAATTCTTCACCTGCTGAGAATGATTAAGAATTAATTTTGACCTTTATTCCAGCAGCAGTTAAAGGACACAGTTTGTATTTTTAGCTTCAGCTATATTACAGCAGTGAGTTTGGTCATGTCGTTGTTTTTTCATGATTTAAACTGCTTCTGTTCCTTCCAGGTTTATCCACTGTAGTTTATGAAGGACTATTTTGTTTTAACTCACTGTTTCACTGATGTTTTTGTAGTTTCCCATAACTCTGGTGGGTTTGTACACTCGTTGTGAGTCTGTGTAAAGTTCAGCATGCTTCTCCAATCACTGTCTGCATGCCAGCTGCACACACCATCAGCATTCGAGCCTCTATCATTTATTGATGGACCTCCACTGTGGGATGATTCATTCCTCCACCCTCTTTATTTTTATTTTGTCTTAGCAGATGAGCTGATTATCTCTTGAATCCATTATTCATGGCTGGTTACGATGATGGGGCTTTATCGCGGACTCGCGGCGTGTTCAGGCCCGGCGAGCAGCAGGCGATGCGCCTTGCGACGGCGTATCCGAGTCTGGCTGCGGTACAAGTTCCACTAATAAGAAGCATGGGCGGCTTTTTTTTGATGTGGGACAGATGAATATATGAGGAGGTCGGCGGCAGCGGGGATAAAAGGGAACCTGCCACCCTCGGCTTCTTTATGCGCAGACGCTGCTAATGATGCAGCATCACTCCCCTGCTGAGAGGACTGACTCTTCGCCGTCCTGATGTTAGGAATGCACACATCTGGCTGCACACGCAACCCACACAATGTACCACAGTCAGATCAGCATGCGAGTGCCCGCTTTCCAGAAACCGACACTAAATTTGACAGTAAACTCCTGAGGACTCTTTTTTTGCTCCTCTCAACTCGGCTCTACTCGGTTTCCATCTTTTTACATAGCAATTGAGTGCTGCCTCGATGTGGAGGAGGTTGTCATAGCAACTCAAAAATCCTGTGAGGTCGCAAGTTTCTGCTGCTCTGTGTTCCTGAATTTCCTGCATTTTTCGCTTCGTTTTAGAAGAGTAATCTGTCTGTGTTTGTATATTAGTCTCACGCGAGGAGGAAATCTTTTCCTTGAGGACTCCATGAGCCGCGGAGTTCCCGTATGAGTGCTGCTGATGTGTCTTTGTGACTCCAGCAGCAGCAGCATTCGGCACTGAATACATCAATTGTTTTAATTAATGGTCTCATTAGCATAAGTGGTTCAGATTAATATCTCGCTGATCATGTCGGACCTCCAGGCAGATCCAGCTCCTCTTGTTCGGAACAGAAGGATCGTCATTAAACTTTCTTTATTACTTTTTTTTTTTCTGCAGCGAGCGTCACGAGCGGGACTCATTAATCATCCGTCAGAACAGGACCAACAAACGTCTGACGGCTCTGCCGTCAGCTCCAGTGATATAAGGGACACCCGGTCCAGTTCCGCCCTTTAAGGAGTCAGCGTGTCCACTCTGAGCATGCTCAGTGGCGTCT
>JAUESE010000057.1:15068374-15080834 GCA_032274725.1 Malacoctenus triangulatus
ATGAACAAACTGACATTAAATGACTAAAATCCTAAAAATTGAGGATCAAGGTTCACAGCTCACAGACGGACAGCGACAGACGGCCGACACGCTCCTCTCGCCCGCACCACTCGTGTAGCTCCGCCCACCGGCTCACGCCCACCTGCGGACCACCGCCGCCGCCGCCGCTGCTGGTGGTGGGAGCGCTGCCAACACGCCGAGTGCTGCAGCTCACTGCTGATCCTCTGGAAGTTCTCATCAGAGCTCACGTTACAAACACCGGCGAACAGTTTTTCCCCTCAGCGATGTTTGAGTCAACTTCTGAGCGTCTCCGATGACATAATGAAGTCAGGGTTTGTTTACAGGGGAGTTGTTTATTTGTTTATTTTGTCGGTGGGATGTTTCAAAAGACCAACTTTAGACCTAACTGTGTCTAATCTGGGAATCTTTGAGCCTCCGGAGCTCTGCAGTGATATCAGAAATCATCAGTGAAAGAGTATAAATAGTTTTACAACACGACTGTTGAAGTTTACAAAGTGTTTTATTAAGTAAAAGTCAGGAAATCCAAACGAATCGTTGCATCAAGGGTGAACTTGGCACTAAAAATGGCTGCAGGTGTTTCAAGTTGTGTTGTTTGATAAGAAAAAGAACGATTTACTGTCGTGCTGCAGCGTTTTGTCTCTCTGACGCCTCCAAGAAGTCAACAAGCCTGCTATCATATTTTTGGCCCGTCAGCTGCAGACAGTAAAACTAAAAAGATGACATTTTTTTAAAGGTTTTCCACCGTTGAAATGTCAGATTCTCACACCAAAACAAACAAGATTTTGTGACACCACACCACGTGTGGAAGGTCGAACTAATCGGTTTGGACTGGATGTCACAAGGCGGCGAGTGTGAATGTGACTCCAGTAAACAAACAGGAAAAATCCCAAAAAACACCTCAGACTCTCGCGTTTTCTGTCCGGACAGATTAAGCACCAACTGTTCTGAGCTCAACGTGAGTTTCACTAACCAACGCGTGTGTGTTGTGACAGAGGAGGCCACCATGTATGATCGTAGATCTGTTCAACGACTTCCGCGACGGCTCCAAACTGTTGGACCTGCTGGAGGTGATGAGCGGCCAGCGCATCGTGAGTCCCCCTCACAGACCCCCCCCTCCCCCCTCCTCCTGGTTCTTCTACTGGTCAAACGTTTCCATCCTCCTGCTGACTTGACCGGTCCTCTGTGTTGTCCAGATCCGGGAGAGAGGCCGAGGAATGTTTCAGCACAGGAGCAACATCGAGAAGGCGCTCGCCTTTCTGAAGCAGAAATCGGTAAAAGGCGCCTTAAAGTGGGGAAATACAGCCGGCAGTCTTTGCTGACGACGTCAGGAAAATCTTGGAAATATCAAAGAGATCTGATGTCTAATAGATCATTGTTTAAGAAAAGATGAGGACGAGAATAGTGACTGAGAGTGAAGCTCTGAAATGTTGTTGCTGTTTTATAACCAGATCAAACTGGTCAACATAAACATTCCCGACATCATCAGCGGTAAACCGTCCATCATCCTCGGCCTCATCTGGACCATCATCCTCCAGTATCACGTGAGTCTCTTTGTGTTGGACACACTTCGTCCTTTCCTTTTTACCTTCAGTGTCTCACCGTTATGACCTCATTCAGAGATCGGCTTCATGTTTCTCACGTGAAGTTCCCAACCTCAGCGCCGTTATCCAAACATCACTTTGCTCCATTTCTGAGACACTGACGAGTCTCTGCTGTCCCCAGATTGAGGAGCTGGCCAGCTGCCTGTCCTTCGACTCCCGCCAGTCGTCCATGGAGTCGCTGGCCAGCCTGGACACGCGCTCCACGCTGTCCAGCCGCTCGGCCAGCAGCAGCCCGCTGCCCCCCAGGGGCTCGCCGCTGCACGCCCGGTTCAGGGTGTCCGCCAAGAAGGCCCTGATGCTCTGGGTGCGGGAGCAGTGCCACAAGTAAGGACTCAGAAAAAGGCCGGTAACTAAATTGTTTGATGGAAAATCAATGGTCACATTGACGATGAGCCAAAAAATGGCTTTAAAACTCATGACGAGCTTTGCCTTCTTCTCTCTTATGGAGCTTTTCAGTCTAAACGTTAAAGCCAGATGATGGATTAACTGCCTTAATGATGCTTTAGTGAAATTTCTTGGGCAGCTTTTTACACCTTTTTTCTTGTCGAATAAGCTGGAAAAAAAGCAGATTTTTCATGCTCAGCTGTGCTGCTCATCCCACAAATGCTTGTTCTCACCAAAACACAAAGTTAACTCATTCGGTAATCCGTTTCCCTCAGAGCGGGCTGCTCCATCAACGTGAAGGACTTCAAGGCCAGCTGGAGGAGCGGGGTGGTCTTCCTGGCCATCATGTACGCGCTGCGGCCCGACCTGGTGGATCTGTCCAGAGCCCGGACCAGGAGCAACAAGCAGAACCTGGAGGAGGCGTTCCGCATCGCCGAGAGAGAGCTGAGGATCCCCCGACTGCTGGAGCCCGACGGTGAGTCCCCCCCAGAAAATCCCCCGATACACAGCAGCAACACACACGTTTGTCTGCCAAATCTTTGCAAGGAATTTGTGATTTAATCACAATTAATTCATCAAACTGTTGATCGCGTCATATCTTTGGTCTTAAAATTGTGAAGCGAAACTGTCATGGCTTTAAATCTGCACAAAAGTGCTTTTTATGAATTTTTCTCAACATCTTTACTCATAAACTGTTTGATGGTTTGAGAAAAAAACAAGATGTCCTCATTCGGGGAAAAACTTCTCATAAACTGAGTCAAGTTCTTTTTTTATTGAAATGTCCGCACGCGACTCTGAGATGTGTTGTTGCTCTGACAATATTCGAATCCAGTTCTGATTTACTTTTCTGAACATAGAAAAACAAATGCTCTGATTTGTTTTGAATCGCCTGCACGTCATATTGCTGCTCCAGTTCTGGTGCTTTGTCCGTTTGTGTTAATGGAAGGTTGGTAACCTGTTTGGGTTGGGCGCATTTCGGAGCGTGACACAGTTACATCTTCACTGCGCTCTCAAAGTCACTCTGCGCCAACTTAAACGGGAAATACTGCATTTCCTGCCTCACAGTGTCGCATTTTACTGCAGAATTGATTTTATTTTTCATATTAATATGTGCATAGATTTGTCTGGGAATTAAAACCAGCAACAATCTATTCATAACTTCAATTTGCAAAGCCACAGCTTTGGACGTCATTGCCTGAGTGAATGATACGTCACAGGATAACTCGTCTCTGGTACGAAACAAAACACAGAGGCAGAGAAAACAGGCAGGAAATAATTCAAATATGGAGAAAAACTCAAGAGGAGTAAGAAAAACAGACAGGCAGTCAAGAAATAAGCTTCAGTTGGTACAAATTGCCTCCACAGAGCTTCTTTTGTCAAGTTTATTGGCTGTTTTTAAAAAAGGATCTCTTTCAGGAGTGAAAGTGAGAAGAGGGCGTGACGGTTTGTTGACATTCAGTTGTACGGATTCTCGGCAGTTTCAACATATTTTGTGAGGTTGACCTTGTTGCTGAGGTGTTTGTGTCCCATCTTTTTTGAGCAGAAAGCTCCACATTCAGGTTTTTTCACCCTGAACGCTCTTCATCCTTTTCCTGGAATTCTCTGATTCACAGTGTTTTTCACTGCAGTTTGAAGCTTTTCCATTCACATTATCTTCCTTTATTCAGCGCGGAGTGAAGCGGGTTGGTTGAAGCCCTGGCGAGCGTGCGCTGAGTGGGCCGGGCGTCGCGCCGCGGCGAGCCCGAGGGCGGCGGGGATGACGGCGTGACTCAGATCTGCTGACTCTCCGGCTGCTTGTTTACTTGAGCCTCCTATCAAACCTCCGTTTGTTCCTGCGCTCGGTGGCAGTTCCACCTCCATTCCTCAGATTCCTCCTTTTTAAAACTCCACCTGCCGCTCTCAGATCGCAGATCAGAATGTTAGCGTGAGGCTGCGGCGCCGCGCGGCAATCACAACAGATAATCATGGAGGACTCTGATGTCCACGCAGATGTGGACGTGCGGGACCCCGACGAGAAGTCCATCATGACCTACGTGGCCCAGTTCCTGCAGTACTCCAGGGACGTTCCTGTGCCCGAGGAGGAACCACAGGTGGGTGTGCGAGTGTTTGTGTGTGTGAATGTCACTGCAGCTCCTCATCTGACCCCAGATCAGATCAAATATTCAGTTTGAAGGGTTCTGAAATTACATGACTATTCAGGTCATGCACAGACAATACACATTAATTTCAATCTTTTCTGAATTTCTTAATTTATTTATTGGATTTATTTTTAATCTAGAATTTGTTCTTTCCTACTTTGTGCCTTCTGCTTTGTCACTTTTCTCAGACTTAGCTCGTTTGGTTAAATCACTGCTGCGTCTTTTGTCAGTTTTTTTAAAGCTCCTTTGACGATTTTGAGCTGCCGCCAAAATCAGTTTCAACAACACACAAGTTCAAACAAGGATTCTTTAAAACGTGGCCGTCTGCAACCGAAAGACATGAACCAGATTCAGTGCATTGCAGCAACTTTTAGCATCAAACTTCTGCATGAAAATAGTCATGCAAACTTTACACTTTCATTGCAGCAATTTTTCTCTGCTTAAAAATTATTTTCTGGATGCAACGAAAGATAAAATCCTCTAAGTTTTGGGATTATCTCTGCCTGTCTTCCTGTAAACCTGCTTTCTTCCTCGTCTGACGTCTCTCTGCACTCTCCTCCCAGACACAGTACCTGAGTCCTCCTAAATCTCCCTCTCCCATCAACCTGCCTGTCCACTACACTCCTGCTATTTCCGCTTCACCTCTCCGACAGGTACACCTCCTTCCTCCTCATTTCCCACCTTCCTTCCACCTGCTTTACCTTCCACTGTCTCACTGTTGGGTTCAGACTGTGAACAAAAGGCAACTAAAAACAAATTATGAAGTGAAAACAAGCCGAGCGATGTGTCACGACAGAACCTGGACTTATTTGACCTGCAGAGCCACACCTCCGACTCTGCTGCTGGAGCTGTTCCAGAAATATCTGAGCGTTTGCTCCCCTGCAGCTGATTACCAGGAGGCTGTGGAGGGGGTTTCCACTTTGTCCACTGTAACTCTCCATTTGTGTAATGAATAATGAGGCTTTTGAGTCTTATCACTCACTCTACTCAGTGTTAAGTGGTGTCATCGAACTTTTTCTTCGAGCGCCACCCAGTAGCTGAATATCTAAGCAGCGATGCTTTGATGCTGGGAAAGTTGTTTGCTGGCATGCAGCTCAAGAAGGTTCTTACCTTCATTGCGGTGGTTTCAAAGCAGGACCCATCATGCAGCATCGAACCGGTTCACCCGGTTCTGTGGGAACGGATCCAAAGCCACTGCCAGGGTGTGTTCCCGCTTCGCCTGTCAGATGAATCCAGGTTTCACGGGGCGACTGTGACCCTTCAGATCCTGCGAGTATCGCCTGTCGCACAGCTCAGGACGGATCGGATGGAGGGGCGAAGCAGCTGCCAGTTTGGGTTTCTGACACGATATCAACATGTTTACATGAAGCTGCTGAACTTTATTCTACTTTCCAAACACTTTCTGTGCAAAAAAATCGTTTTGGGGGATATAAAAGAATTGAATAGGTGCTGGTGGTGCTCTTGCTCCAACAAGAAGACATCTTGGCACTGAGAGTAAAGTTCCCGATGACTTGTGTTGGTTTCTTGGAAATCTTTTTTCAGGGGGATTATAATGATTATTGTCCTGATTCCTTTCTGAACAAACCCAAAATACAGCATTCATACCTCGCTGCACCACACAATGTACACCTTTCAGATAATGACTGAATGCAGGATTATTTGTTGTCAACACTTCATTATTCGTGACGTTTTTGTCCGCGGTTGCAGGTGGCGCCTGATCGTAAGGCGCAGGAAGTGACCTGCTGGCTGGTTCACGCTTACGAGGAGCTTCTGGAAGGATGGGACTCCACGGAGGGAGAGAGTTACTCAGAGAGATACCATGTACGTTTGGAGTGACATCCTGCATCTATAAGCACCACTGTGAATGCTAATGTTTGAGAACTGATACTTTACAGCTTGATGAAGTCTGGCATTACTCTGTCTTTGTTCCTATTTCTATAAAAAGTGACTTTTCCTTGTGTTGCCTCGTGCTCTTCTGGCCTCAGGTACTTCAGACCTTCCTGGTGTCCTTCAACGAGCAGCGGCGGCCCATCATGCCTCTGCTGACGGCCATGAGACGAATCCCAAAGTTGAGCGATGAGCAGCGAGCCCTCCGAGAAGCCTGGGACAACCTCACTGAGAAGGTTCATTACAGTCTGGAAAACACGATGTCAAATAGGCACATAAACACCTAGCTTAGCATGACACATAGCATGAGCTAGCTGTGAAAAGCATGACGTAACACGACACACAGGTAGCTTTTATAGTGATCGATATGTTCATGTTAGAGTTTGATATTCTTAAAGTGAATAAGTTTACAAAAACAGTTCTAAACATTTAAAATTAAAGTATGATTTATGCCAGAATCAATCACATTTTGTTTGTTCCTCCTTAATGTCTGTAGGCTACAGTTTGTATGCAAGTGCATACTTGTTCCAATTTGTTGCTTTATGTGCTTTAAGTTTACAAGGTTACAGCTGTTGAAACACGACTTATGACTCGGTCTCTTCTCTTCTCTCGCAGCTGCGTGAATATAAGATAGCGTTGGACGTGAGTCTTCCGGCCCCGCTGGACACAGTCGCCCGCTGGCTGATGAAAACAGAAGGCGCTCTGGCGGAGGAGGAGGGCGACCCTCAGGACCACGGCCGGGCGGCTGACGAAGCCCGAGAGAAACAGGAGCTGCTCAAAGTAAGAAAAACTCTCATTTCAGAGGATTCACTTCATTCGTGCAGCAGTGACGCTCAGTGGTCCGACAGAGTTTTCCTCCGGCGGGGTTTTCTGTGGCCGAGATGAAACAAGCCTCTGTCTGTGCACACAACACCGGTTATAATGTGCATGTAAATCCTAACCGACTTGTTGGTGCCGGTGACTGTTTCTGCAGGTCTGCCTGGAGGAGATGCCGCAGCACCTCAAGACCTTCCAGACCTTCCAGAACCAGGACGAGTACGGGAATGAGATGGTTCCTGCTGACAAAATGGACGAGCTAAAGAGGAGGTGGGGCACGTTTTGTAAAAAATCTGATTGTAAACGTATCCAGGAATGACATGTCATCAATCCGAGCTGGACAAAACGTTCACTGAAGAGTGAAATCTAAGCCGATCTCTGCACATATCTGAGCAGATTCACCAGTGTCAGAGTGAGTGCCAAGTACCACGGCATCAAGCTGGAGTACCGGGAGCACCGCCACACCGTCCTGGATCTGTTGGGGCAAATCAGGACCAAGCTCCGTGTTTGGAAGAGGCCTTATCTATCTCCAGAGGCGGTCAGGGTGTTGCTGCAGGAATGGCATGTGAGTAATCCCTCTTTAGGTTTGACATTTCCAAAACACTCCTCATCGCTGGGCGTGGTTCGGACAGGCGTGGAGCCAGGCGCGTTGAATAGGTTTTGTTTTACAGTAACAGTGCTCAGATTTTGTTTTGGTCGGTCTGCGCAGCTCACCAAAGCGTTGCCGCAGACGTGGCAGTTGTTGGGAGAATTTGCGCTGCATTAGTAATGAGCCAAATTCATCCTAGTTCACTTTGTGTGAAAATATTAACTAACTGTACTTTTTTTTTAACATGCTCACGGCACAAGTCAACGGATTTACTACGGTACTAATTCAAGCATGCTGGAAGAAAATTGTTGTACACTAATGTGAAATAAGTGAATTTGTGCATGTTTGCATGCTGCATTATCATATTTTAGGTTACACCAACATAGAGATAAAAGCAATGTAGCAGAACTTTAGCTACAGTGGTGGACTGTGAGCTTTTCAACAAAGAAAACGTTTAATATCTATTGCATCACTTAGCAGAGTTACAGAAGGAAGGTGGGCATTTTTTCTCATCGTTGCGTAAAAAGTCAGTTTGTGATGTTGATTATTTCTCTGATCTCAGGAGCTGGTAAACAGACAGGAGCTGCCTTCTCTGTTGGAAGCGGCTCTACGCAAGCTGAAGCAAGTTTCTGAAAAATATTCGAGCAAATCGGCTCTCTGTAAGTTTTCTGCATCTGTGCACTGGGACTGATGTTTTCCTTCATCGCTGCATTTGAGCTGATGTTTTCCTCTCCACAGCTGGGGATTACCACCAGGTGAGCCAGCAGGTGAAGCAGCTGGAGGAGGACACTGCTGTGGTCCTGGAGGAGGTGACCTCAGTGAAGGGCATCATGGGACGGGTCTTGTCCACCTGGGACTCGTACACGGACTGCCACAGCTCCCTGCTGGCCTGGCTCGCACAAGGCTCTGCAACACACAGCCAAGGCCAGAGACCACAGGTGGGTTTCGTATGAGAGGACGTAGAGAGGAGGGACTGAGAGTGTCCCAGACCACCCGACGGGACCTCAAAAACCGGATCGATCACACTTTAATGTCGATGCTTTGTTGAAGGTCACGGCTGAATCCATGGCGGAGTGGGGCTCCCGGCACGCCCACCTCAATGAATCGGGCAACTTCCTGATCGAGTGCGCTGACCCGCAGACCAGCAAGAGCCTGTCGGAGGACCTGCGGAAACTCAACATGCAGTGGGCCGAGTTCGTGAAGAGAAACACCTTTGTGAGTATTGGAACTAGGAGAACCTGGTGGGTGAGAAGTCACATGCTGTTGGACCAGTTTGTCTGTTTGTTCAAGACAACAAATGCTGCTGACGTGCTTATTATACTTTGATTTGAGTCAAATTCACACTGAACCCAGCAAAAAATGGACACAACACATAGATTAGCTTTTGAATAAAGTATGCACATTATACTCTGAATAATTAACACCGTGCAGGTATTTTTTCTCAGTCTGAGTTGTTTTATAATCTCCGTGTTGACTCAGTTTCTGCTGCGTTTATACACCTTGACCAGAGGCAGCAGAGATTTGGCAGCTTGGTCTTTGTTGACTTTTCTCAGCTGAAACTGTGATTTACTGTCTGGTTTGGAGTTATTCCCACACACTGATGTGAGGGTGTGGCCACAAACTACAAAACAGCCGCTCCACCTGCGCTGTTTGCTTTATATGCAGATAATTGCAAAGCTTTGTCGTCTTCAAGAACAGTGGGTTGCTTTTATTTGCAGTCATCTTTAATGGCTCAGTGGTTGAACAGGTGACATAAGTGTCTCACTGTGCCTGCGAAGCAGCATGACGACTTGAGATGAACTCAAACTATTGGAGTTTATTCTTGTGGCTGAATTTATGTCCCATTTCTGGCTTTCTGTGCAGGAAAACATGCCTGATCCTGGAGCAGAGGTCCAGCCCAGAGCTCAGGACCTCCAGGCTTTGGTCAGAGAAGCCACCCTGGTCCTGAAGGAGCCTTTGGAGGTGATGGCAGGTCCTCTTCGCACCTACAGGAAAAGATTACAGTTCATCATGATGAGGACACGAGAAGTGGATCTGGAAGCGCTCTCTCCCTCCCAAGAATGCAGCGCTGATCAGCTGCAGAAGTTGAAGCTGGCAATACCTGAAGTATGAGTCGTTTCTCTTTAAAGCCTTCGACAGCAATGTTTGTCTTTTCGGTTTATTCATTGATGAATTTTACCATTACAAGGTGATGAAGACCTTGTTCGAGGCAGAACAAGTGTGTGCAGAGCTGCAGCACAGTGTGTCCGGCCTGGACAGCCGGCTAGCTGAACTGCTGCACTGGGAGAAAGACGCCAGGGAGCTTTACCAGCTGCTGAGGGCCGCAGACCGACAGAAGAAACAGAAGGGCCAGGACCCGCGAGCCCGGGTACAAGGACCCACCCGTCAGAGTTAATTCAGCTGCAAATGTTCAAGAGTAACAATACTCATTACTCTCACCTTATTGTTTCCGCAGGCCATTATTTCTCGTGGTCTGCAGCTGGAGGGTCAAGTGGTCACAGAGGAGCAGGACCTCCAGGTGATGGTGATGACAAGTCAGAAGAACTCTCCTGTCCAGTACCTCCATGCCTCCGCCATGCAGGACCGAGTGCGAGCTGCTGTGGCTCAATCGCAGGCGAGTTACTTTACTCACTCTCCAAGTAAGAGACACACACCACAAATGAAAGAACACATAAAACAAACACAATGTTTGTGGTTTAAATTACAGGAGGTTGTTGGGATGCTGAGCAGCCTTGGTGCCAGAAGAGACCGAAGCAGAAGTCCTCCGGAAGCAAGTCCTCCTCCTAAAGTTTTTGTCCAGGGCAAAGAAAGCCCTCAACAATTGGCAGGACTGCCAACCCAAAACCCTGAAAAAACCTTTGTACCAAGGATTGTTGTGCAGGATGTCAGAGGAGAGAAGACCACCTCTCCCACTTCTCCCCCTTTGCCTTACAGCTACGCAGAAGCTGTAACGCACATGAGAAGGTCTCCTCCGGAAGGCTTGACTCAGTTGCAGCCATTAAGTGCCGAAAAGCAGCAGGAGAGTCAACAGATACCGCAACAAGTGCCCAGCAGACAGGCAGACAAACAGCCTGGACAGCAACATCAAGAGATCAAACGAGCACAACCACTCGAGGAAGTGCCACAAGATGAATTAATGCCAACACAACGTCAATCATCGCAGCTTAAGCGTGAACAACAGAAGGTGGAGCAGCGGCAAGAAGAGATGAGTCAAGTTGAGCAGACTGTAGTGACAAAAGTACAGGTGGAAACACAATTTGAACTGACACCAGAGGCCTCCTCATCTCAGCTGGCAGCTGAAAAGAAAACCCCTCAGAGTTCCCAGGAGCTTCAGAGCAGAAAGGCTCAAGCCATGAGGAACCGGCCCTGGCTTCAAAAACCAGCCTCAGAGGAACCAAAACCTGCAGACCTGGTTCCTACTCAAGATCCAGCTCAGACAAAAGCACAAGCAGGAGAGGCGGTTCAGGGGTCTTCACCAACGGTGTCAACTCCCAGTCAGCAACCGGCGACATCTGCAAAGACTAAAAAGCAGGAGCAACCACAAAAAGTCACAGAACAACAGCAAAAGTCAACACAGAAGCAACAAGAAAAAGTGCAACAAAAACAGCAGAAGCAGCCAAAACAGCCACAAGCATCTACAGATTCAGAAAGCAGCGCAAAACCTCAAACTGCGACTGTGGCTCAACCTCACTCACCAAAAAAAGGCAAAACTCAGTCACAACCTCAAACTGGAGGACAGTCTCAGGTTAAGGGGGAAGTTCGGGTGCAAGCGCAGGCCCCGGGTGGACCCCGCAGTGCTGCAGAAAGCCAGCAGTCACAGAAGATTCAGTCACAACCCAGAGTGAACCAAGGTCAATCGCAAGGTATTTCACAGTCTCAAACTCCGAACCAGCAACAGACACAACCACAGTTTCAGCCCCAACCTCAGACCCAGTCCCAGTTGACCGTACCTGCTGGGGCTCAGCCAACAGGAGAGCCCCAAGGTTCAGTCCTGGGTTTGGCTCATGGGCCAGCAGTGGTACAGGTGCAAACATGGGCTCAAGTCAGATCACCTTCCCCGATGCAACCTCCACTTCCTGGTCAGATGCAGCCTCCTGTGCCATCCCACGTTCAGCTTCGAAGTCATCCTCAGTCATGGTCTCCAGTAAGACCGCCCTCCCCAAAGCCACCAACGCAAACCCAGGCTCAAACCCCTGCACAGCCAATGGGTCATTATCAAATGCCCCCACAAGGACAATCCCTAACACCTCCCCAGTCCATGTCCTACCCTCCGACTCATGCTCAGTCAGGAGCTCATCCTCCAGCACAGGCCTACCCTCAACCTCAAGCACAGCACATAGGCCAGGCTCAAACCCAGGTTCAGCCAATGGCTAGGCCAAATCAGACTCAACCCACAATTCACCCTCAAACTCAAGCTCAACCTGTTGTTCAACATCAAGGACAGGCCATGCCAATGTCTGAGCCAATGCCTCAATACCCCACAGAAGCTCAACTAACTGTCCAACAGCAAAGCCACATCCCTCAGGGACAGTTGCAGGCATGGTCTCAAATCAGAGGCTCATCTCCAATGGCTGTCCAGCTTCCTCAGGTTCAGACACAAGCACAACTTTATCCGCAGGGCTACCCCCAGGCGGGGTCTCCATCACAGCCGTGGACAGAAAAGCAAGGCCCCCAAAGTCAACCTATTCCCCAGCAGAGGCATCCAAGTCCCCAACTATATCCTCAGCAAATGGGTCAAGCACCACACCACCTGGCTTATCCACCAATGCTGGCAGCACCACAGTGGACCCAGCAGGGGCCCCAGGTTGGCCCCCATGGGTACCCTCAGATGGGTCCATCATATCCTCCACTGCAGCCTCAGACACAAACCCAACCCTGGCCACAAACACAACCCCAAATGAGACCCCAGAGTAGCATGCCACAACCCCAAATGAGACCTCAGAGTCCCATGCCACAACCCCAAATGAGACCTCAGAGTCCCATGCCACAACCCCAAATGAGACCTCAGAGTCCCATGCCACAAC
>JAUESE010000057.1:15105892-15118206 GCA_032274725.1 Malacoctenus triangulatus
GACGAGTCCCACCGGACACAACTGTTGCAGAAACAAGCTTGTCTGAGATGGACGCAGCAGCACCACTTGCAGTCATTTCGATTGAAGACATGAAAAGTACAGAGGCTCCTCCAAAAGATGTTGATGATTTCACCCCGAGAGAAGTTAGCTCTGTAGATGTGATGGCTAGTTCCCCAAGGAGCATGGATGAAAGATGTGCGACAACAGTGCCCAGAATTGCCGAAGGACGAACCCCAGCAGAGACAGTCATTGCAGAACTGAGCTTGACTGAGAAAGATGGAGGGAAACCAGTAGCTGTAATTACCCTAGAAAAGGTACCAAGTCGTGAGGCTCCACCAAATGAGGCGAGAGATCTCAACTTGAGAGAAGATTCTACCACAAATGTGGCTGATAGTGGGCCGACAATCAGGGAGGAAAGACGTGTGGCAAGCATGCCAAGAGTGGATGAAGGCCGAGCGCCAGCAGAGACAGTCATAGCAGAACTGAGCTTGACTGATAAAGACAGAGGGAAACCAGTGGCTATAATTACCCTAGAAAAGGTACCAAGTAGTGAGGCTCCACCAAATGAGGCGAGAGATCTCAACTTGAGAGAAGATTCTACCACAAATGTGGCTTATAGTGGGCCTACAATCAGGGAGGAAAGACGTGTGACATGCATGCCAAGAGTGGATGAAGGCCGAGTCCCACCGGACACAACTGTTGCAGAAACAAGCTTGTCTGAGATGGACGCAGCAGCACCACTTGCAGTCATCACGATTGAAGACATGAAAAGTACAGAGGGTCCTCCAAAGGAAGTTGATGATTTCACCCCGAGAGAAGTTAGCTCTGTAGATGTGCTGGATAGTTCGCCAAGGAGTATGGATGAAAGATGTGCGACAACAGTGCCCAGAATGGCCGAAGGACGAACCCCAGCAGAGACCGTCATTGCAGAACTGAGCTTGACTGATAAAGACAAAGGGAAACCAGTTGCTGTGATTACCCTAGAAAAGGTACCAAGTAGTGAGGCTCCACCAAAAGAGGCCAGAGATCTCAACTTGAGAGAAAATACTACCATAAATGTGGCTGACGGTGGGCCTACAATCAGGGAGGAAAGACGTGTGGCAAGCATGCCAAGAGTGGATGCAGGACGAGTCCCAGCAGAGACAGTCATTGCAGAAACAAGCTTGTCTGAGATAGATGCAGTGACACCACTCACAGTGATTTCAATTGAAGACATGAAAAGTAATGAGGCACGAGAGCCCAACTTGAGAGAAGATGCTTCTATAGATTTGCTTGATTGTGCACCTAGAATCATGGATGAAAGACGTGCTGCAAGTATACCCAGAACGGCTGGAAGACATGTACCAGCAGAGACCACAAACGGAGGAATTAGTTTACCTGAGAAAAATACTCTTGAAAACAAAGAGGTGAATGAATCCAACCGGACAGATGATGAGAAAGGCTTGTCAGTTAAGCCTAATATTGACCCCAAATGTCGGGATGAAATGTCCCTCACAATGGACAAAGAGCCAAAAATTTCAGAAGAGACAACGATTGCAGAAATTGTGCCCGGGAGCATCGAGCCAAGAATGGGAACAGAGGCCAGCATCGAGAGGAGAGATGAACACCGAGGCTCCTCCACTCAACCAGCATCACTCATGATGGAAGCTTCACAGCCAAGTGGAACTGAGAAAGCCATTTCAGAGATGACCCTATTGAGGGAAGACACAGAGAAACCAATGGCAATAATTTCCTTAGAACACAAGAACAACACTGAGGCTCCACCGAAAGACTTCAGGGACACTCGTGATAGAGTTTCCAGACGAGATATGGTTAATGGCGCAGCTGAGAATCGTGTTGAAGTAGGAACTGTACCAAGGGCTGAAACTTGTTTCATGGCAGATACAATTGCTGAAATAAGCTTGTCTGAGACGGATGCTGCAAAACCAGAGGCAATAATAACTCTTGAACACATGAAAACCAGAGAGGCCAAGCCTGAAGAGGGGAGAGTTTCTGGCCTGGAAAATACTGCGATTGCTTCAATGGCGAATGTGGGTGATAGTGCACCTGAAAGAAGCAGTCCAGCGGATGCACCACTTGCTGAAATAAGCTTGTTTGAGAAAGACACCACAACACCAGTGACAGTAATAACTCTAGAACACATAAAACATACTGACATGGAACCTAAAGAGCTGGAAGATTTCATTCTGATCGAGGCTGCCAATGTATTAACAACAGATATAATTGACGGTGCCCTCCGTCGCCTAGGTGAAACGACAGGTACAACGGAGAACATCCCTGGGACATCTGAAAGAGGCCTTCCAGCAAATGCAGGAGTTGCAGAAATAAGCATTTCGGAGAATGACTCTGGTAAACCAGAAGCAGTAGTCAGAGTAGAAGATGTGGAGGGAAAAGAGTCCCCAAAAGATGAGCTTGAAAAAGCATCCATAAGTCGGGATGGATCGCTTACTGCAAGGGATAAAGCAAATTTGTCTGAAGGATGCCCTGCAGGAGAGACATCAATTGCAGAAATAAGCTTATCCGAGAAAGATGCTTCAAAACCAGAGACAGAGATTAGTCTTGAACGCATTAAACCCACAGAGGCAAGTGCAGCTGGCGAGAAAGAAAAAGTTGTTCCACCTAGGAGAAAGTCAAAGGAACGGAAACTTTCCCCAGGACTGTCGACAACAGACCCAACAAAGACCAAAGAGGAAGAATCACTGGGAAAGGCCCCAGAAAAAAACATTGCCAAAAGCAAAAGTGACAAGTCTGGAAAAGTTGAGAAAATCCCTGGCAGCAGTGTAGAAGTGACCGTATGTGAAACGGACACAGGGAAACCAAAATCAGTCATTAAAGTTGAACACATGAAACCTACTGAGGGAAAGCCTAAAGAAGTCAAACATTCCAAAGTTGAACAGAAGGACACAAGAGAAGGGAAAGTATCTAAACTAAAAGACAGCACCAAAAGTTCACCAACAGATAAAACTGATGGTGTTCCTAAAGACAAGGATAAAAAGTTGCTTCCACTTGAAAAATTGTCCACGACTTCAAGAGAAGCCCCCTCTTCAAACACAAGTACAAGCTTGGCTGACAAAGATTTGGTTAAACCAGTATCGGTCACGGTAACAGAAGATGTCAAGGCTACAAAACCAAGCTCTACAGAAGCCAAAGATACAAGTGGGAAGAAAGAGGCCAAAGTCCCCAAGAAAGGTCCACTTGATGGTGCACCCCGATTGGATGAAAAGTCTGTCCCGCAAGGCAAAGTCTCAAAAACACCAGAGGGACTCGCACCAACACCTACAGGAGATGCAAAGGTAAGCCTCTCAAAGAAGGATTCTGATGCACCAAAAACAGTCGTTTCAGTTGAAGTCACAAAAAGTAGCAAGGCTGAACCAAAAGAGGTCCAAGGTTCTCACTCAAAAGAAGACACCAAAGTCTCCCGGGAAAGTGTGCTCGACAGCTCCCCCAAAATTGCAGCAATAACTCTGTCTGAGAAAGGTGCTGCAGAACCTGAAGCAATGATCATGCTAGAACCCATGAAAACTACAGAGACTGGAGCTAAAGAACCCAAAGACACTGCCAAGGACTCCAACAAAGACGCACCCAAGCGCACAAGTGGCAAGTTGGTCACCGGTGGTAGCGTACCCAAGACACCCGAAGAAAACATTCTCGCACAAACAGCTTCTGCTGAAATAACCTTGACTGAGAAAGATCCAACAAAACCAAAGGCAATAATTATGCTTGAGCCAACGGAAACGAGAGGGGGCAGACCAAAACAGGCCAAAGATTCAGGTTCCAAAGAATCTGAGGGTGCAATCCAATGCTTCGGTGAAAAGTCTGTTGCAGAGGAGAAAATCCCTAAGACATCAGAACCAAAGACTCAAGCAGAGAATAAATTAAGCTCACCTGAGAAGGAAGCGGTAAAACCAGCAACGGTTATTACACCAGACGTGAAACCAAGAAAGACTAAACTAAAAGAGACCAAAGATTCAAGCAAAAAAGAAGATGCCAAGGATCTCCATAAAGGGGCACCCCAAGGTTTGGATAAGAATTCAGACATGAAGGCATCTACAGAACCGAAACCAGCAGCAACAGGGGGCAAAGAAGTTACTCTGTCAAAGAAAGACTCTGCTTCACCAGAAGCGGTAATTACAGTTGAACTCAAGGAAGGTAATGAGGCCAGACCAAAGGTGGATACCAGCACAAGGGAAGCTGCCAAAGACTCAACCAAAGATGTGCTTGAAGCTGCACCTGAATGCCCTGATGGCAAGTCCGTCACTGTAGAAATAACCTTGTCTGAGAGAGATGCTGCAAAACCAGAAGCAATAATTATGCTAGAAGACACAGGAAGTAGGGAGACCAAGCCTAAAAAGTCTAAAGATACAATTCCAAAAGAAGCTGCCAAAGATGTGATTGTGACTTCAAGAGACACAAAATTAAGCTCCTCTGAGAAGGCAACAGCAAAACCAACACTGGTTATGACACCAGATGTGAAACCGAGAAAGGCTAAGCAAAAAGAGACCAAAGAGGAAACTAAAATCCCAGCAAAAGATCAACATGAAGTTGTTTCTCAACACTCAGATGTAACATCTGACACAAAGGCACATCAAGGACCGGTACCAACACCGACAGTTACTGAAGAAGTAACCCTGTCAAAGAAAGACTCTGTCACACCAGAAGCAGTAATTACAGTTGAACTCAAGGAGGTTGCAGACACAAGCAAAAGAGAAACTGTCGAGGACTCAACCAAAGATGTGCTTGAAGGTGCAACCGAATGTCCAGATGGCAAGTCCGTCACTGCAGAAGTAACCTTGTCTGAAAGAGATGCCGCAAAACCAGAAGCAATAATTATGTTAGAACCCACAGGAACTAGGGAGAAACAGCCAAAAGGTACAGAAAAAGAAGCTGCTAAAGATGCACGGGATGGTGCACGTCGACCATTGGATCAGAAGTCTGACACCACAGAGAAAATCCCCAAGGCCAGAGGTGAGACAAAACCAACAGACAAAGATTCTCGTTCCAAAGAAGGTAGCAAAGTGCCCAAGACGGACACACTCAAAGATGCTAACCAAAGCCAACCTGGAAAGCCTGTTACAGATGGTAAAATCCCCTCTGCAGAGGGTCCTCTCAAAGAGGCCAAAGGCACCCTCTCAAAGCCTGATGGTGCAGGTGCAGGTGCACCCAGACAGCTTGATGAAAAGTCTGTCACAAAGGTGGAAATCCTCAAGAAACCCGAACCACCCCTCCTGTCAGCAACCCTCACAGAAATAAGCTTGACTGAGAAAGATGCTGTAATTCCCAAAACCATGATTACTCTGGAAGAAGTCCAGCCTGCAGAAGTGAAGGATCCCAGCCCAAAAGAAGGTGCAGCTGTCCAGATTGAGAAACAAGGAGGAGATCCGTCAAAAAAGACGGAAGGCAAAAAGACAAAGCCATTTCAGGTAGAGGACAGAGAGAAAACTGTAGGTCAGCCAGGTATGACATCAGCTGCAACAGAGAAAACGAGGCCCAGGAGTGAAAAACTGCCCCAGGTAAGCCATTAATCACACTAATTTGTCTTTTTGTTAAGATGTATTCAAATCTGGAAATTTTTGTAGAACTTTAAAGTGATCTTTTTTCAGACTTGTTGAGGTAAAACCTAATTGCATTTTCACATGTATGATGAGTAGGTTGCCATTCTCCTCTACATGCCAAATTCAATGTTTTTCCCACGACACACTACCTGCTCTCTGCAGTAAAACTAAACCGACCTACTCACACAACTCGATGCACAGGAACTGAGTATAGTCGCCTCAGGGGAGTCACGTGTGCAAGTCCTTAAAATAAATCACTGACATGTACTCGTTGGTACATGCACTTTAAATGGAAAATGTTGGATTTGCTCTCTAATTCATGAGTTATCCTCTCGTTTTTTATTCTAAACGTACTTTGTATTGTGATGAATTTAACTGGGATTATTGCCAGAGAAGAGAACATGTCTTTGCTGGCAGAGGTTTCTGTGCCCCAGGATAGAAATGGGAGCCACCTCATACATCACACCAGAAACTTGAATGTAATAGGAGTAACCCTTTGTCCTCTCTAAAACTCATCATTCAAGTGCAATAAGTGAAACGGTGTTCAACGTTAGCTCAGCTGTTACAGCATACATTTGCGTTAAAACAGTTTTCTGGGATTGACACAGTAATGTTCAATTTTCTCCATTGGAGCATGTTCTCAGGGTTGACTTTTTATCACCACTGTCACTGCAGGCAGTTCAAATGTCATCAGCTGTAAGTCATGCAGAAGTACCGTCTGCCCGGGGGACAGCAGCACAGTCAGGAGACGTGAAGACAAAGGAACCGGTTGTGGAGGAACCAGAGGGATCCGCCATGACGAGCATCTTCACAGAGATCCAGCTGCTCGCGGACACAGGACCTGACAGTCAGCTAATAGAGGTATCCTGATTACAGTCTGTACTCCTTTTAAATCCAACCAATGCATAACGCCTCCATTCATTCAACCATGACAGTTGATTTAGCTTAACAGATCAACTTCAACGAGAGTGGCTGTCCTAAAACACTGTATTTTTACCACTAGGTGGTGCTATTCCATGAGGTAAAGGTATAATTTTGCTCAGTCCTACTTCTACCCTGACCAAAAATACTAGTTTTACTGAATGCACTTCATGAAATTGCACTAACTACTGGTGAATATTTTATAATTTTCAAGAGATTCTATATTCAGATCTGTTAAATTGATTATTTTGAGTATTTTGTGTTGTATTTTTTAACAGGTTTCAAGCTTGGCCTCTTTATTCAAATAATTGGCAGTTTGTTAGCACCCCAGAGGCATTTGTTAAAACCAGTTCAGTCCTTGAGGGTGCGTTGTTATTTGTGCTCCGCTCCAGTTGCAGCTGACAGGATTCAGCATGCGCACTTCCCAGTGCCAAATTCAAAACTACCGGAAAGCAGAGAAACAGATCTTGCACGTTCATGAGTCTTTATGGGGACCAATCCAGTCACAGACTATAATTGCCATTATGCCCAAAACAAACAATACACAGATTTACAGTCTGAAGCTCTACAGAAAAACACTACAGCTATAAAGTCACCCAAATCAACACAGTTTGCATAGTCATCTGAGGGCTGAGTTTTTTGCCTGTGATTTGACTCGTCAGGGTAAACCACTGGAGGATGACCCAGAAGCTCTGATTTCTTCCACTGGGGACTCGGATGCGCCTCTCAGCCGACTGGTGTCTAAAATCCTGAGCTGCAAGAACCGCCCAGCCGAGCTCAGCCCGGCAGCCATGGCCCGGCAGGTGGAGGAGGTCCAGGTGAGATCACGGGCTTCCAGAAGCAGCAGTGATTGATGGTGGATGGTAAATTCATGGATCCAGGTGTTGTTGGACATCATGTTGAGAAAAAGTGCTCAAATCTGCCAACGTGCCTCCAGGCTCGGGCTCCTCTCATAGAGCTCTGTGTGATCGTGTTCCTGTGATCGTTTGAAAAAAACAAATGTGCATTGCATTTGCCAACACTGTTGTGCAACTGCCCCAAATGATAGCAATGAAAGCCAGTTTAACTGAGTTCCCTAAAAGTCAGATAAGATCAGAAAAATTTGGATTTCTATGGTTACTGCAACCTTTAACACATTTGAATAGGTTTAAAATTGAGTGTCCTATTTCTCCATGTGGAAAGTTAAGTGTAATGTAAATAACAGAGCCTGTATTTTTGCATTGATGGGTGCAGGAGTGCAGAGCAGCTGCCCAGGCCGAGGTGTCACTGCTGTCTCAGCTGAGCGGAGTCGACCCGAGGGACAGGGCGACTCTGGACCACTTGGAGGACCAGTGGAACACCATCGCTCTGGATGCAGCCGCAGTCGCTCAGAGCAAAGAGGCGCAACTGCAGCTGGTGAACGATTACCACAAACAGATGCAAACAGCCAAGACGGCCCTGGAGAAACAAACAGCACAGCTGGATGAAGTCAAATTGTGAGTTACCATCCAATGCTTTGTATGACTGCAGTCTGAGTTGCAACAATTGAATATTAATACCAAACAAAGAAAAAAAGATATAATCCAGTGAGAGCAAAACGCTTCAGCCTCAATCACAAATATACATTTTATTGAGTGACAAGTTGGCTGATTAACTTTTGGATTTATTCATTGAATGACTAATTTGGTGGTTGGCTTGTTAATTGTTGAAATGACTGGTTGACTAACTGATTTGTTAACGTGCGTTTCCTTGTTATGACCTGCAGGTCGCCACTGGAGAGCAGCTCCAAGCAGGTGGAGCGCCTCTGCTCCTTACAGAAGAGTATAGACGATAACAAGGAAGCACTCTCCGAGTTACTGTTGACTCAAACTCAGCTGAGTCCGCACCTCAGCCAGTGTGAACGAGCGACCGTACAGGCTGAACAAAATGACCTCCAGGAGAAGTGGCAAGCCCTGGACAGAGTTGTGGAGAGCGCTTTCTATCACACCAACGCCCACTCTGAAAAGACCGGCAGCCTCCTGGCGGAGCTGTCGGGTCTACAGGAACATTTAGGACGCATCAGTAAAGACCTTGAGGCCATGGCTCCCTCGGGTGGTCAGTGGGATTGCAAGAAGGCACAGCAGCTGATGGAGGCCAATGCTGACGTTAAAGCAGCACAGCAGCAATACCAGCATCTCCAGCAGGTGGCAGAGTCATTGCTCCTCAGCCCACAATCAGAGACAGAGAAGAAAGAGATACAGGAGAAACTCAGGCGAGTCAAAGACAAACTCGACCAAACAGAGGAACTGGTTTCCTCCCAAACCCAGAGCAGCAGCAACCCCATCATGGAGAAGATTATCTTGGTGATGCGGGACGGACTCGCCTGGGCCAAGCTAACGGAGAGCGAGATCGAGGGCAGGAGGAGGAGGGTGGCTCTTCTCCCAGAGGGGGTTCACCGGCAGCTCAGAGACCTGAAGAAGCTGCAGTCCGAGGTGATGGCCAAACAGTGCCAGCTGGAGTCGCTGGTCGAGGAGGTGACCGACCTCCTGCCACAGCTGGACCAGACGGAAGAGGTGCCCATGGTGCAAACATCTCTTCAGAGCCTCCAAGAACTCTCAAAGTCCACCACTGAGAAACTGTCCAAGGCTGAGAAAGAGATCGAGTCTGGACTGCAGACCCGAGAGAAGCTGTCCCTGCAGATTGCAGACTTAGACGCTTGGGTCCTGTCTCACCTGCACCGCGAGGCCTCCAGAACCCCGGATGTTGAATTCAGAAGTCCCGTCGAACTCGAACGCAGAACTCGGCAGATTGAAGAGACTCTGGCTGAGGCTAAGAAGCAGGCGGCTGCGTGTGAGGATCTCTTACCGAAAAGCAAAGACATCGCTTCTGAACTCAGCGACGAGGAGACCCGACAGCTGTTCGACAAGCTCTCCAACCTCCAGGAAGACATCAAGGACGTCAGCAGCTGTGAGATGGCGAACCAAAAGGAGCTCGACGAACTCATGCAGACGATTGAATCGAGCAAGAAAAGCCTGGTCAGTGTGGAAGGAAGCCTGAAGCAGATGTTGGTGGATGTGAACAGACACAGGTTCCCTGTCACCACTGAGTCTGTGCAGGCTTTGGAGCCACTCAAACACATGATTCTGGAGCACAAGACTGAAGTCGACCTGTTACCCCCCTGGATTCCTCAGGAAAAGAGAAAAGAACTTTATTCAGTGATTTCTGGCATTCATAACAAAATCGTCACCCTTGAAACGACAGCTAAAGATCATGAGCGCTACCTGAACCTGCGGCAGAGTGTGGAGGACCTGAAGGAGAACATCCAGGACCAGATCCAGCAGACTAAAGACAACAGCAAGGACCTCGAGGAGCGGTACAAACTCTGCCAGGGTCTGCTCGTCCAGTTCCCCCTGGTGAAGGGGCTGTGTGAGGAGGCCGGGGACAAACTCCAGGTCATCTCGGCTGACCTCTTCCCCTCCCAGCTAAGCACAGAGCAGCAGAGGCTCAAACAGAACCAGGAGAACCTGGACACCCTGGAGATGACCCTTTACAACGACCTAAAGATCATGGAGTGGAACCTGCTGAAGGATCTGGACCTGGAGTCAGAGAAGAAATCCACTGAGGCCTTCCTCCAAAGAGTCCAGCAGGACCTCCAGACGCTCCCCATGTTGGATCCAAACGAGACAGCAATCAATAAGGAACAGCAGCGGATCGTGTCTTTGAGGAAAGCCGTTGAATTCAGGATAAAGGCACTCAAGGTTCTGCAGCAGAAGAAGGGAGACAAACAGAAACCTGAGTCTCAAACACTGAAAGATCTGAAGAACGAAGTTCTCAAGGAATGCGACTCACAAATGGCAAGTTCAATCAATTCCTTTTGGTTTTTGTTAGTTTCTATTTTTTACACTTTGAAAGTGTGCTAAACAAAAACAAACCCTTGAATCATCTTGAGCTGTAAATGTATTGTGTAATATTTCAGGAGGACGTCTCTCAGGCCAGAAAGTCTTTGAGAGACTACACCGGCGTTGTGAAGGGAGCAGCACAGTTCCTGCGAAACGTGGAAGCCTCTCTGCTGCCACCTCATGGCTCGTGCGGGCTCTGCTCGGACAGCGTGGAGCAGACCCAGCAGGCTCTGGCCTCGCTGCAGGACCAGTTCCAGACCCACGTGGAGAAGCTCCAGAACCAGGGCGCCCTGCACCCCTACCTGTCCCCGCAGAAGGTGGAGCAGATGCAGGAGAACATCCTGAGCCAGCTCCTGGTCCGAATGTCCACCCTGCAGGCCAAGGGACACGTGCGACTGGAGAGTCTCAACAGGTACGTTTAGGGACTACAGGAGAGGAGAAACAGACTACAGATTAGGGTTTAAAGACTGTAATAGAGAGAATAGACTGAATTAGAGAGAGCTCTGTACTTTTTTGGAAAATAAACAAACAATGTCTCTATTTCAGATGTACAGAACTGCACAGAAATTACACAAAAAGCCAAGACAGCATCATCCAGAGTGTGAAGAGTGCGGAGAAAAAGCTCTTGCACCTCATTTCTCAGAAGATCACCTGCATGGAGGACTGTGCCGACCAGGAGGCAAAGCTCAAAGTATGTACTGAATACCTGCATGGATAAATGTTCTTGAGTCTCAGGAGCTGAATGAGTGCGACTGACCGTTGCCGTCGGTCCTCCAGGCTCTGTCCGAGGAGGTGGACGCTCTGCTGGGGCGTCTGGGGGAGCTAAAGGAGTGGTGCTCCGAGCAGAGCTGCCGTGGCGAAAGGGAGGCTGCCGTGACAGCCATTCGGAGACGGATCTCCAGATTACCTCGCCTGACGCAGAAGCTGACCACACGCAGTCAGCAGAGGGTCGCAGAGTGGCGAGACATCGCAGACAGTGTAAGGAAAACATTCATATACAGCTGTTCAGGAGAGGCGCAGACTTCCCAAAGTCGTTTGTCAGTTGAAATCGTGTGAAAAGACATGAACAGACATGAACATGTACATGTGTTTTTCAAGGACCTGTGTTGATCCTCTCAGGTGGAGAAGGCCTCTGGTTTGCTGGAGCAGGTGGAGGCGGAGCTTCCTGATGGAGCCAAGGTGAAGGGCCCCACAGAGGAGCTCCAGGACCTGCTGCAGTCCTGGGAACAGTACCATGACCGGTTGGACTGCGAACACCGGGCCCTGTCAGCGCTGGAGCTGCGCGCCGCCAGGCTTCTGGGCGTCCCCGCCCACCTGGAGAAGGCCCCGCCCACTCCTCTGTGTCAGCAGCTGCAGGCAATGCAGGAACGGTACAACAGGTTGGACAGATTTTGATTTACAACTCGTATGTTTTTTTTCTCTCTGATGAGTGAACGTCTTCCCGACAACAAACCTGTGTGTGATTGCTGTGTTGCCATTTGTGTGCTGGCAGCGTGAAGCAGAGCAGCAGGGAGGGTCTGCAGGCCGCCAGGCTCGAGTTCGAAGACAGGGAGAAGGTCCGCGAGGACCTGCAGGGGGTCCAGGTGTGGATGGAGTCTGCAGACGGGCTCCTGTCGAAGATGAAGGAGAGCAACGGCACGCAGGAGCTGCAGGTGAGGAGATCACAACACTTTCTTTGTGTTACTGACAAGCAGTGCGAACATCTTCAACTGTCGTTTTATGGATTCGTAGCACAGAAGGGTTCTGTTGTCTGAACGGATGTAATGAAATCGAGGCGGGTTACTCACAGTCTATGTGTGTGTGTGGAGGTGTGTCCAGTCAATATGAAGCGTCTGAATGCAACTGTCAGCTTGGACTCGCGCCCAGAGGCTCTTAGGCCCCCCTACGCACACACACACACGGGCACACACACCCATGGCTGCGCCCTTTGTCCTGAAACCTGAGCAGAGGCTGGTATCCCCTCCACTCCAGCTCTTACGCGCGC
>JAUESE010000057.1:15206559-15216574 GCA_032274725.1 Malacoctenus triangulatus
TGGAGCGAGTTACTGGAAAATACTACTTGATTATGGTTGGAATTTACTTGTAAAAAGTACTGGAGTACTTCTGTATATCCAAGTTTGAATGACCTGATGTTGCTCCCCTCGCTGTTATTTTTTTTTTTTTAAAGACTGTTGTGACACATTAGCTAAGGTGGAAGATGCTCTATTACTTGGATGTAAGAGGGAGGAAGATGCTCTAAAATCAGGATGCTAAAGGAAGGGAAGATGCTCTATAATCAGGATGAAAGCACTTTGTTAAAGAAAAATATTTAGGAACTGATGACGAGAGTCAAACAGGAGTTCGGTGAGATAGCCACAGCTTCAGGCCGCAGAGAAACAGCAGTTTTTTTCAGAGTAATCAGTAACTGCAAGAAGTAGTGAGGTGAAAGGAGCCTGCTGCTTTATCCCACCAGAAGAAGCTCGCAGCATCAACGTCCCCGATGTTTTCTTTCAGTTTCTTCTTCCTCTGACTCTCCCAGAGGACAACACGTCTCCCCCTCCATCTTTATCAGATCTGAGTTGTGTTTCATCTGTGTGTGTGCGTGCGTGCGTGTGTGTGTGTGTGTATGTGTGTGTGTGTGGTGGCGGCACTTTCTCTGCATGTTATCTGCTTATCCGTTCGTCGCCATGCGATGTGAGTGTGAATGAACACTTTACATTCTTAGATGAAGAGATGACGACGCAGTCACCACCCAGGTGAAGGCGTGTGTGTGCGTGTGTGTGTGTGTGCGTGCGTGCGTGTGTGTGTGTGTGTGTGTGTGTGTGTGTGTGTGTGTGTGTGTGTGAGAGAGAGAGAGAAAGCAAGAGAGAGAAAGCAAGTTTTTTTTATTACAAGGTTCAAGGTTCTTTCCTGTTCTGATTAATTCAGTTAATCTATTCAGTTTCTTTTAGTGTTCTGGCTTTTCTGCACCAACGTATCAGCTGTAAGTACTTTTTTTCGACTGTGTATTCCACACTGAACATGAACGTCCCAGTCTGCAGCTGGCAGCGTGCTGCAGCCTCCTGCAGCCTTCCTGACCTGCAGATTGCCTCTCAGCCTGATCGCGTTCATCTGTTACTTCGCTTCGTTTTGTGTTGCTGAATCTTTCATTTTGATTTCTTCCCTCTTTTCTTTTTTTTTTTTTTTTCCCCCCCTTTCTCTTACTTTGCACAACCTCCCTGGTGGGCGGCGAGCCGGGATGCGGGAGAGGCTTCACTCTCACCACCATCACCACAGCCCCAACCAGAGGCGACAAGTGTGTGCTTGACTGCATATTTGTGGAGGTGGGCATGTTTGCTTTGGCTCACACGAACACTTCTGGTGCGGTACAGGAGGTGATACCCCGCACCGGAAGTCGGCCCCTTTTACAGACCGTCTCTTTTGTAACTCCTGCAGCACACATAAATCTGCTCTTTTCACTGAAAATCCACATCATGGCCTCCTTTTCTTTCAGACCTCTCCTCCTTTTCTCTCTTCTTTATCGACACAAACGGGAGGCTGCTGGAAACTTGGCGCCTGGTTGCTTGATGGGGATTTCTGTGAATGCCAGTTGCACTTCACCGCATTGTATCGGGATGTTTAAGCCGGTCGGGCCCGTATCTAAATTATGATTCATTCCGCTAACTATCGGATCAGGCTGCATTCAAGTGACAGCGCGGGAGGAAAAATACATATTGTTTGAGAGCAACACGGCTGTATACGTTTACAGCCTGGTGCTAAATGATTGAGGTGTCCTTTCAAGGCGAAACTCGCCATTGTTTCCCTAACAATCCACAATCTGACGCAGGAAGTGATACACAGGACACAAATACAATGAGCGGCCAGGCTGCGGGTTGGCGACAACAGACCGACGGCTCCACACAGCAGTGGGAAAATGTTCCCGCTCACTCTGTGGAGCAACACACACACACACACACACACACACACACACGAATGGTACAAATGTAGAAAAGACTTACCAGCAGAACAGCACTGACCCAGTTACCGTGCAGCACGTATCAAACCTGTGCAACTCTAAGTGAATCCTGTAGTAACTAGTTACTCCAAGAGCAAATCTCTCAAGAGATCTCTTTAAGTTACTTAGTGTAATCTGAAGAGGATCTGATGTGCGAGCAGTGACAGTGATCTCTCTCTTTGAGGCTTTGGAGCTCAGTCGAGCATCTCCGAGTTCAAAACACGACCCGGGTCCGTCGCGGCGCTCCGACTGACCTCTCCTCAGCACAAACACTCTTCTCTGTGTTTACTGTCAACACAGCACAGAAGCCTTTCACACTCTGATTGTGTTTGTTTGTCTTTTTAACCCTTCTCTCTCTGATGTCCTCTCTTCTTCAGATGTTCGGCTCTTTTTTTTCGTTGTTGTTGTCACACTGTCGGAGGTTTTTTAGATCTAATCAGCTTGAAACTCGATGCAGCGTGAGCGCCCGCTGTAGAGGCACTCTGAAGCTCGGTCTCCTTGAAGAGCTGCGAGATTTCCATTCCTATGTTTGTCGAGACTGGTAAATTAATGCACAACTGAAACAGATATCAGGACTCACCTGGACGGCTGTTAGCATGCTCGCTTCAGTCCTTCTCCCAGTGACCAGGAAGTAGCAGGAACTAGCATGAAAAACTTCATTTTGAAGTGAGTTTTAGGGGTTATTTGACTGGGAACTTTTCTCAAATTTTGTTTCTTCTACTTTTGTCTTTCTGTCAGTATATTTAAAGCTTTTTTCCCCAACTCATGTGTTTTAATGCTAGCTTTGCAGCTCCAGTGGGTTAAACTTTGCTGTATATCTCGTGGCTTGCACTCGAACGTTGTATTTCCATCTTATTTGGTTTCAGTAGAAGGTGTTTTTGGGTTGTGTGGTCGTTCTGCGTGCAGTCTGGCTTACCTCCGTACAAACCCAGTGCCACGACTCCCTCTGGTACACACCTCCAGCAGCTGGCAGGTGAGCAGGTGCTTATCAGGAACCTGGAGTCAGTTCCTCTGAGCTCAGGTAAAAAGTCATCACAGCAGCAGGTGCAGGCGCTGTAATCCAAAAGGTGTGTGTGTGTGTGTGATAACCTCAGTGTAACGATGGTTTACTGCTGTTATCAGGAGGGCAGAAACTCCTTCCACCTGTCTGTCTGTCTGTCTGTCCTAACGTCTTTCATCCAAAGTGAATTCTCCGTCAATGCAGCTTCAACAAACGTGACATACGGATCATGAAAAACTGAATGGATGGCGATAAATTGTTATTACATTGACCTCCTCGAATCGTAAAGTTTGATTGTTTCCCGAGGTTGGTTTTGCATTTTTTTAAAAAAAGATTCTACGTCTACTTAATTCAGTGATTTCTTCTCGTACCACACTTTCAGGCAAAACCACCACTTTAGAGTTTCGTATTGAATGAATCGCGTGCAAAAAAAAAAAGGCCAAAGTTCACTTTCTCCCACTCTGAACACGTCGTTAAGAAATGTATTACCATCATACCAAAGAGGTGAATCAAACAGTTTGATTTAGATTACCTGCTCGAACAGTTCACCCTCCCACTCATCCTCTCACCCACTCACCCATTCATCCGCTGATGTGGTTGGGAAAAGTGCCCGCAGGCTGGGCTCCTGGGCTGGTATGTGCAGAGGTGTTGGGAATGGGATTCATCCTGTCGGGGGATCAAAGAGGGCTTCCTCTGGAAGCGTGGGCCCACATTACTATGAGTTCCATGGAAGAAGAAGAGGAGGAGGAGGAGGAGGAGGAAGAGGCTCGATGCATTCTTGACCTTGTATGAAATTCTCCACTTCACATTGATCCATTAGTTGCTGTTTTTGGCTGTAATTTTTGAGAGTCCAGAGATTTCCACAGTCGAAGAAAAACAGAATATTATCCTTTAAACAATTTGGAGCAGAATCACCCAAACTTTTAGTACTTTTATTATGAAGTTCTTGCTTTTGTAGGTCAGTGAGAGTGACCGTCTCCTTTGGTGTTTGGCTTCACTGTTCTCGGGTCTGTTTCCTTGGGGATCATTCTAACTGAGGCTGGTCTGCTTTTAACAAATCACAGCTCGATTCCTCAGATGGTCCACTTCATTTTTAACCTCCAAACCAGAACTAGTTATGTAGGTCTCAGTTCATTTGGTGCTCTATGTTTATAGTGGGAAAGGCATCAGACCACTTGCAGCATCTGCAGTCAATTGATGAACTCTTTTTTGCCTTCTGTTCAGAACAGCGCCCCCGAATGAGCAGGTGTTGTAACTGTATGACATCGACCAAATGGTTTGTTAGGAAACTGGAGTGAAATCATGACTTCTGTTTAATGGGAGCAGGTTTCTGGACCACCCGGGACTTTGTCCTCCAAGGCCGACAACAGTCGCGTCTCCTGGAGCTTCCAGACGCTGATCCATGTCTGAGACGGGCCTTCGACCACCTCACCTGAATATCTCGCAGCTTCGGTTTGACCCAGACAATCACCGCCGCGCCCGGCGATGAGCAACTCTGACAGTCACCGGGACGCTCGCTCGCTCTGGGAACTAACCACCACAATTCAGAGGCCCTGCTGGGAACTGGAGAGTGAATCAGCTGGACTCTCCACTCCCTCTGCGACGGCTATCATCACGAGCTCCCGAGCGAGCACGCCTGTGACCTCCTCCCGGAAGTTCACCCTCTCAGTTTCCCTCCAGTTGCCCGGTCGTAAGCGTGAAGATGGAGGAAGCGAGACAGAACGGTCCTCCTCAGCGCTGCATTGTAGTGTGACGACCACGCAGGCAAGCCGCAACAGGACTGTCTAAAGTTTACTCTTTTGTCAGATCGGCGCTGCTCTCGCTTGTGTTTGCATTCTTCAGGACGGGACTTGTAAACGTTTCCATGGCAGCGCTCTCAGTTCGCTGCCTGTTTGTGAGCCTCGGCGCTCCACATTGTGTACGGGAGCTGTGGATGCATGAAGGTGAAAGCGATTGTGTTTGTGGGTCCGCTCCTTCGAAAACAATTCACGAGTCGTGATGAAGGAAGACGACGGAGCTGGAAGACGGATTGAACTGAGACAGACGGATATTCGTGGGGAAACAACGTCTTTGTCGGCCTGTGAAATAGTCAGGAGAATAAATTAATTTTAGGAATTGGATTAATCACTCTTTCATCACTGATTAAAATTTAATCGCACTTTATTGCTGCTTGTAAAGAGCTTCTTTTCATTTTATGTCTTTTAATTAAAGTGTTGGGATACGTTTTCTATTTTACTTATCATATAAACTATTATTATAAATAATAATAACTATGATTATTATAAAAATGCTAGTTATTGAAAATGACTATTGTCCTGATGATGAACATAATCACTCAGGATAAATTTCCACATGTTTTCCAGGCCGTTGGGCTGATTAATGTCCAGCTGAATGAAGCAACCCGTAGTGAAAGTGAGTCAAAGAGGAATGACTCTTCACGCACTTGCATGTACTCGCTTCTCACCCGCGCTGCTGAGTCAGGACGGAGGGATAAAATAATTCACGTCCACTCGGGACACAAAACACCGTAATCAGACGCACCATTACCTTAATCACCAGTTGGGTTTGACTGGAAGGAATGCGTGAGCGCAGACACACCTGAACTCCTGCAGCACCGCAGGACACACACGTCATGGAAGACATTTCAATCTGTGGTTGTGAATTTGTTTGCTACGAAGCTCTTGCGGCAGTTTGACACGGAATAATCTTTGAGTTTATAATTCTGTGGATTATTTTAGGTTATTTTTCAACAGTCGTCCCGTCACGTTCACGGCATCTGACCCCCTTTCTGTGAAGTCGCTGGGCCTGACGTGCTGCGGTGCGGTGCGCGTAAACATCGGCATCATCTCTGCATGGCTGCAGGACCCATCAGATACGTGTGTGTAGACTTCAGCAGGACTCTTGTTTAGTCTCGGCTCTGCATTAGAGGCCCCCAGCGCAGCCAGCCGCAGCTTTATCTCCACGTCCCGAGTTTCTTAATCCCTCAAACATTCTCCAATACAGCTTGTTTTTTTTTTTTGTTTTAGTGTGTTGGACGCATACATCATAAAATCTGGAGGCTACATGCGAGACAAGTCTGCACGTCCTGTCCGGCACGCAGAACAGATGCAGCTTTTTCTGTAGTTTGTGAGCATGACGCACGTTTTCTGACTGTATGTTCTGCGTTAGTTCAGAATCAGCTGGTTCCGAGTATCAACCTTCAAAAACTTCCACCTTTTGCCGATGCTTTCAGCAGCAAAGCACCAGCAAATTACCACCTTTGTGTAATTAGTTTCCAGAAACTTGTTGTCACAAGATGGTTGCAGAGCTGCTGTCTCTCCATGCTGACAGCATTGTTGACTTTAGCATCAGCGCTAACAAAAGGCTGTTTGTTAGCTTTCTCCTTGGGAGTTTCACAGGCTCGACTTGAGTTTAGTGGAACACTAAAAAATGATCAACTGAATCCTTGTTAGCTTTAGCTGAGGACTTATCACTGCTGATAGAAGATGTCGTAAACTGATGAACACAAGACTTTTGTGACTGCGTGCAGGCATGTGAATGAGTCATCCGCACACAAGTATGTGCAAACGATAAACCGTGTGTGTGTGTGTGTGTGTGTGTGTGTGTGTGTGTGTGTGTTTGCACCTGCCTCCCTGGGAGGAAACATCTGCTGCAGGGTGTCAGAGGCCACCTGTCGGTCTCCGTCCTGCAGAAGTGACCCACTGTCTGCAGCAGGAGGACCCCAGCTCTGAGCAGCAGCTGTCCTATCAGACTTTGCCAATTGGCCCCGCCCTCCTGAGACACTGTTAGATTCACCCCCGACCAAATCCCACAGGAAGTCCTTTCTGCGGCCAGGAAATGACATGTTAACAAGGTTGTTGCCCTTCATGTTGAAGAAAGGCTTTCGTGGGGTCATCTATCCATTACCTGGACTGCAGGAACTACAGCCAGTTTGCTACAGAAATGGCCTCACGTCTCGTCCACTCGGACACTTCCTCTGGCTCTACCAGCTTCTGGTGTTTCCCAGGCCTCAGAATCAGTTCCCTGTTCCACCTCAGCTTCTGGATGTGAAATACCAGCCACTCTACTCCGAGCTCCTCCCCCTTCTCTCCAGGAGAGGGAACTCATTTTGACCGCTTACATCTCAAATCGTATCCTTTCAGTCATGGAACAAAGTTTGATCATCATCATATAAGTCGTGCTGAAATTTGAAGTAAAGCACAGGAGAAAAGTGAAAAAACATAAACGCCTCTACGGACACAAATATGTTTCCTAAACGTGTTATGACACATTTAAAAGTCAATTTTCTGACATGTGCCTTATTATCCTCCTCACAGCTGCGGTGCGGCCGGTAGAGGGCGCTGCCAGCCTGCTCCCTCCGCTTCAGCAGCCTTAGTGAGCAGCAGCTCAGGTGTCCTTCACTAAAGACAGCATGTTCCGCGCTCTTCGTGTGCTTACTGATTATTTATGGCCCCCAGTCACAGCCTCGGTGCCGCTTCTGATACCTCTGACATGAAACTTGAAGAGTGAGCATGAAAACTCACACCGAGTGCACATTGGGAGTCACCATGGAGGCCGTTCCGTCAAATCGAGTAACACGTAGGCCGTTTAATGAATTGTCAGGTGAGAGTCGTTAGAACCCACAACACGGGCTGCCGTGTGAGTGAACTTCGAAATAAATCCATCAGCCATCCTCTTTTTACTCCTCGTCCCGCCTTCTCTCAGCGATTGGCCCGTGGTCCGCCCTGAGAGGCGTGTGATTGGCTGTGAGACTCGCCAGTCCTCCGGAGCGCCCCGGCTCGGGCTCGGGGGCTGCAGAGACGCGCGGCTGCTCCTGCTCTCCGCTGGTTTAGTGCGTCGAGCATTGGAGAGAAGCGGAGTTTGCGCGTCTCGTTGTGCGTCTGTTGAGCGAAGAGCAGCAGCAGCAGCAGCAGCGGAGGAGGTGCGCCTGTTTCTCCTCCTCCAGAGCCGGAGGCATCCCGGGAGCAGCAGCGGCGCAGGAGGGGCGCACGCTGCCTCATCACCTCTTATATTCTCATTTTGCCCGAAACAGACGGATTGTGGCTGTTTTTTCCTCATGCTAACCAACACCGAGCAGGCGGAGACATGTGGACTTGTGTGGGGACAGTGCACCGCTTCTCGGTAGTGTGTCTCCTCCTGACGCTGTGGGCCGAGGTGAGAACTTTTACCTCATCCTTTTATCCCGACTTCTTAACTCCTTGGAGGAAGTTTGTGATGGAAGCGGCTTAAATTCCGCCCTAATTGAATTGCCGGCGCCTCATTTGGATCATGTGATGTGGAAATGGCCAATTTTTGCGGTCCTTTCGTGACAAAAATCAGATTTTAAGGTCTGAAATCTTAAAATTCAGGAGCGTTTTGTCGCAATATCAGGAAAATTATATTTTCCAGGCGACGTTTAACCAAATTTCCAGACACATTAAGGTTTAACCCATAAACTTGGGAGAAATACAGGATTTGGACACCTTCACCTGCGTTTAAAATGTCACTGAGCATAAGTTGCAAAAGTCAAACCGCCCCTTCGTTTTTAAGTTTTCTGAAGTATAAAGTGTTAAAAAAGTCAGATTGAGGAGTAGTTTAATGATCTTCAATAAGTTAACCAGGTGTCCAGATCCAGCTCTGAGCTTTATCTGCGCCAAAGTGTGCGAGTGTGTAACTGCGCTGCATTAAAAAAAGAGAAAAGGTTTGGAGGCTGATCAATTATAACTCTGAAATTAAAACACATTATTGAATTTTGAATCAGTAAAATCGTTTCTTGTCTTGAGAATATGACGCGCTGATACAGAAACACCCAAAACACCGTGAAAAGCTCGTTTTGAAGCAAGTGGAAATAAAAGTCACTTTTAAACCAGATCGGATCCAGAGTCGGTATTTGAAGTGCCTGTTCAGTGAGACGTCCGCAGGGTGCGTGGGCTTTCCAGCCCTGCTCACGGTCTTGTGCTGTCCCCTCAGGTGTCCCAGTCCAGGGGGTACTTCGAGCTGCAGCTGGTCTCGCTGGAGAACCCCAGAGGTCAGCTCCTGAACGGAGACTGCTGCGACGCGGAGAGGAGCGCGGCGGACGGCGACTGCGGCGCAGACGAGTGTGACACCTACCTCAGGGTGTGTTTAAAGGAATACCAAACGGAGGTCACGACCAACGGACCATGCACGTACGGATCGGAGACTACTAAGGTTCTCGGTGGGAATACTTTTCAGTTCAAGGGCGGTCAGAAGAGCGGACAGGGCCGGAGCGGCGACGCGGGCAAGATCACCATCAACTTCCAGTTCGCCTGGCCGGTGAGTGTCTCCTTTAGCGCTCACATGCACGAAAATGAGCCATTTGCTGCTGGAGTTTCAAAGGAAGAATAATGAGAATAAGGGAATTATTTCACTGACGAATCAGACACATGATCGTATTTGAACACGAGAGTTCGGATGTTGCGTGGTGGTTCACGCGGTGTGAATACGGTGATCTGAGTGCAGTTCGGGTTAGTTTGTTGCTCTCCTGTCTGGGTTTGTTTCGTGGCAGCGTCACAACTTTTAACATTCATCAGAAACTTAATCCTCACTAAGGATTTAAAACCTCTTTCTGTTCACTGATCGCAACTTTTGAAGCAACTTCTGTGCCTTGTGAGTCTGAAAGCGCCGAGCGCGCACTGCGCGGCACTCTTACGCGCGGCGGCGGCGCGGTTGTGCCTCGGTTTGATAAGTTACCCAAAGGAGCAGCTGTTTGTGTGGCCTGCGTGTTATTTTTTTGGGAGGTTTTGGGAAAGGGAGGGGGGGGGGGCTCCCGCGCTGTCCCTTGGAGCGGTCGGGTGGAGGGGAAATACAGCTTTTTTTCTCAAGCGCAGTACTGATTAAGAAGCGGCAGGTAACTTATTATCTCATCCAAACAGAGCAGGCAGCCAATCAGGAGCCGCGCCTGGCTCCTTATTTGGGGAGTCGGCGTGAGAAACGGATCGGAGCTGTCGGCAAAGCTGCTGTTACGCGCAGAGATCCGCATCAGGGAGGCGCAGCGGTCACAGTGACGCTGTGTGTGTGTGTGTGTGTGTGTGTGTGTGTGTGTGTGTGTGTGTGTGTGTGTGTGTGTGTGTGTGTG